>JAKWJA010002495.1:7626467-8033015 GCA_027704765.1 Solanum habrochaites | reverse complement strand
CATTATTGCTCTGGATGGTTTTCCCCTTGTACTTTTCCGTCGTGAACATAGCGGATATACTCGGTCACTCGGTATATTTTGCATATCCTTTGAACCGTCGACTTTGGTGTATACCTAGAAACCATAGTGTCACCCATTACCCTTTAACTGTTTTAATGATTCTTAGGTTGTGTCTTTCGAAGCATGTCACCTCCTGTTATGCATAGTTTAATGATGAATCGCGCTTTTGACATAAATTCTCTTTGACGGCTTCCACTTCAGCACTCACACAGGTTATTTCTAACCGTGTCATCGCGTCGATACACTAGCTTTGTCACTCTACCAACTTGCAACTCATTACAAAACTTTACTCTTTATTGGCCTCTTACAAGCCTTATCTTATAACCTTTTCCTGAACTTTTTCAATTCATCATGCTAATGGATTGAGTTTATTGTGACAATGTCTAACCGCACGCCACGACTTTGTTTATTCTCCTTGAATCTAGCTCTTGGGATCTTCCCAGTCGCTAGATAAGAGTTACCGTCATTCTGACTTGTTCTTAGGCCGTAAACCCTTCCCTTAGATGATCTTTCAACTGCCTCTCTCACTAGGCTAGGCCTTTCGTTAGTGGATCTGACACATTATGCTTCTTGACTTTGACATATCCAATTTGTGATTCATTCCACTCGATCGCATTGTCTTATGGTGTTTGTTCTTACGTCGTATATACGAGACTGTCCCGTTTGTACATAACGCTACCCTGCCCTACCTCTTCTGCCTTGACTACGCAATGTATGCAATTGTGTCCGACAGGTTTTGGGGCCAGAATGGATAATCCTCTAGGAAATTCCGGAGCCATTCTCGCTTCTTTCTTCACCCACCGTTATCCAAGCATGAATTCAGTTCATTGTGGAGCGAGCAATTCCAATGCTGTTGGAAGATTTCCCCAAGAGACAGCTCCTACCAATTATGATACATAACCACTCCGTGGATTTACATATTTGACCCGGTGATCCAATTTTGCATCAACTATACCTTCATCACACAGCAGGAATGTTATTATAATGCCAAAGCATATGTATTTTTCCCATTTTAGATCCCCACATCCACGTTTCATACCCTCCAGTGAGATTTGCTCGATTTACTTACTAGTGTATACCGACACAGTTTACTAATAACACATGCTATATCTGGTCGTGGCCATTCATAATGAACATCAAACTCCCAACACTCGGGCATATTCCAATTGAAGTCACTTGACCTTCTTTCGTTTTAAATGTTACCACTTAAATCAATTGGAGTTTTGACTAAAAGTTGAAATTCAAGTACTTGAACTTATCCAGGACTTTTTCAATAATAATGAGATTGAGATCTGCTTGTCCCTGGGGAGTTTCTTATATGCCTGACCCCTAAGATCATCAGCAACTCTAAGTCTTTCATATCGAACTGTGTTCGGACAACAGCCGCTTAATCAGCATTTATTATCATCATTTCTTCATACACTCCTATATTAACAATGTATCAACAACAAACAAAACAATTACTTCTGATTCCATAACATTTTTGATGTAAACATTTTCACATTCGTTAATCTTGAATCCATTTGTCAACATTACTGATAAATTTAGCATGCCATTTTTGGTGCTGGCTTGAGTCCATAAAGTGACTTCACAAGTCTGCAAAACACTTTCTTTCTTTTTCTTCTTACCAGAACTATAACCTTCAGGTTGTTCCATGTACATTCTTCTCTAACTCTCATTTAAGAAGGCTGTCTTTACTCCATTTTGGGTGGATTTTAAGATCATGGACCTGCTGCAAGTGCTATTAACAATCCTAATATGATTTTCCTTGTTACTGGAGTAATATGTGTCAAAAGTAGTCCAGACCTTCCTTTTGTCTGTACCCTTGCTACCAGTCCTGCCTTGTCTTTGTTCAATAGTCCCATCATGTTTCATTTTCCTTTGTAAAGTCCATTTTGATCCTAAGGTTTATTTCTGCGGAAGATCAGTCAATTCCCAAATTGTGATGCTTAAATTGATTCATCTCACTTTGACTGCTTCTGTTCCAATAAGTTACTCTGACAAGACATAGCCTGCTTTAAATGTTTGAGGCTCTTTTCAGCAATAGTGCTACAGAAATCTGAGTCCTAAAGAAAACAGAGTTTCGTGTCGAGTAGCTTCCCTAGGTTCCTCACTAGTTAGAATATTTTCCCCCTTGATTCTTTCTCGTGGTCGTTTAGAAATCTTTCACTTGTTGACTCACTTTCAGTTTTAACTACGGATAAATGTTTTCAAAAATTTCTTCATTAATCTGATTCAATTATCGTATTAACATGGAATCTCAGGATTATCAGCATTTGTGAACCAAATCGACAGCTTACTACATTCACCGAACACGCACTATCCATAAAGACACCCTCTAGTGTTTTTGGGTCCAATTTAACCCTCTTAGGTCAGGAACTCTACCTGGCTAACACCCCACCGCACTTTAAAATATTTCAATTTGGTTTTCTCCTTTCCCACAACTCTATGGATTGTTGGGTTTTCGGATGGGGTACTCTATTGATATTGTATTAGCTATAAGAATTGCTTCCCCCCCCCAAGATTTCTGCGGTGACCAAAGAAATGATCATTAAGTTCATTTCCTCATTCCTTTAATGTTCTGTTCTTTTTCGTTCTGCCAAACCATTCGACTGGGTGTAATAAGGTGCAGTAGTTTGATGAATACTACCATATCAACGTATCTCTGCAAAGGAGATTCATATTCTCCCCCCTCCTCAACACTCCGAATCATTCTTGATCTTTTATATTCAATTGGTTTTCCCTTCATTTTTGTATTGCTTAAATGCCTCAATTGCTTCATCCTTACTATTACGCAAGTATCATAACAAATCGAGTGCAAGTTTTCACTAAAAGTTTCTAAAATACTTTTTTCCACACGAGATGGTGTTGCTTAAATCGCATATATCTGTGTGAATTAAGTCTAAAGTTTTAAGACTATACTCTTCAACCGACTTGTAATGCTGTTTCAACAAACCTCTTTCCACACAAAATTTCACATTTCGACTTTATCGCATTTAAATCAGCATACTTCTAACTAAACAATTTTCGCAAGCGCTATGTAAGTAACTGTCCCAAACGGGCATGCCATAAATAAGTAATCCAATACGAAACATAATCTAGAATTTTTAATTGATATGTCATACCCTTACATTTGTTTGAGAAGACCCTCATTGAGATAGGCCCTTTCCATGTACTTTCATTCTTACTTATTAACAGCTTTTTAATCACTACTAGGACACACTTAAAACCCGTTCTTATAACGTAGTAGATGCAGCAGAAACTAAATTCTTCCTAATAGTAGGGACATGCATAACATTGTTGGCAGTCAACACTTGCCTGGTGTCATTTTTACATTACTTGCCATTCTGCATCCTTGCTGTTGCTGTGTTCCCATGAATAAATCTTCATCGTACTCAGGCAGTAGTGACGTTGCAAAGGCTTCTTTGGCAGAGCAAATATGTCTAGTAGTCACCTGAGTCGAAAACCAACTCCTTGGGGATTTCCCACTAAGTACATTCTGATATCATTGGCAGCAACCCAATCCATCTGCATCTTCCATCTTTTCACGAATGTTTGGCTTGACTTTTGCCTTCCTTGTTTTTGTCCTTTCTTTGAGCATGACAATCAGAAGATCTTGACCAGCCTTGCACATTAATAACAGTTGCCTTGGAATTTTCTTCTTGCCTGTTCTGACTTACTGCCCGTTAGACTTCTTTCTCTTTTGCTTTTGTAGGGAGTCTTCTTCAACAATATTAACTTCCAATTATGGTTGAACTCTTACGCGACTCTCTTCGGATTTCGTTATCTCTCCTCATCTGGAGACGATCACAAATCTTCCAAGCTTCTTTCTTATACGTCTTGTGCTTTAATATTCTTGCAGTCATTCCACGCAGAGGCAACTTCTCGACAATTGCAGCCACTTGAAAACTTCATTTACTACCATATCTTCAGCAATCAGATCATGGAGATAAAGTTGAAGTCCTGCACTTTGTGATCCACAAGGTTACACTATCGTCTTTTATAGTCTAAAAAACTTTGCTACACAAACGTTTTTCAAGCATGCATCTTCTGTCTTATATTCTTCTAAGTGCAGTTCCCAACTCTTTTGTAGTTGTTTATGGCAACTATAGACCTTATATAAGTCTCCTCTCAAGCACTCAAATGTACCTTTACATAGGAAGTCTGCTTTGTTTCCATGCTTCTACAATCATAATGTTTTCTATTCCCTGTCTGGCATAATCATCAGCAGGGACTGGAGTATCTTCATTGTAAATTTCTGTAACCAAGAGTGGTACGCCCTGAAAAATACTCGTTGCTCTCTGCACTCCTTTGAAATTCCCACCTGTGAATTTTTCCTTTACCCGGTTTTCTTTTCTCTGCTTGTATACAAGAGGTCGGTTGGTGCAGCAACAGCCACGTCAACACACACCAGTATTTTACACTTCTGATCACAAAAAACTATACATAATAAGTAAGCAATCCATTAATAATTGCAGACTTCAGAGAGTATAAAATCCCAAAGATTTTTGTCTCCCCAGAACACAGATTTAATAATTTTCCTTAAGATGTTGCCAATCTGTGTTAAGAAAATCAGAAATTACTGGTTCTAATAAACATTTCAGAACACAAGTCTCTCGAGAATTTTTATAATCAACCGTAAATAAGATGAACAGAGATACAAAATATTTAATTCTGTACAAACTTACCAATCTTGATACGCTTATTGAAATTTTTCGAAAGAAAATCAAGTCCACTGACTCCACGTGTCCCCTTAGGAATTATTCCCCTCTATATCCGCGGTTTGATGTTAGTACTATAACCTCCCAGGGTAAGAACTAATTTTAAATCAGTAGAGTATAGATAACCAAAAAACTCTACTGTCAGCGAGTCAATCCACAGCAAGGGAAAGTACCGAAGAAAAAATGTGATTTTAAGCAGAAGGAAGATCAACAAATTCGGTGGAAATATCTGAAGACTGAAGGTATTTATAGGCAAAATAATATTCTGAAGTGCAAACCTTTCAGAATTACACTACCACTTACTTAAGGTTGCAAACTGTGCAAATGGTATTGACTGTTCCTGAAATTTGCAACCTTTCAGACAGTCATTGGCGGGAAATTTTGAATAAACAAATTTAAAACGGGTCCACATCGCGGATCCGAGTCGGGTCGGTTTTTACCAAAATTGAAAACATTTCGGTGTATCCGAAGCCGAAGCCGAAGCCGAAGCGAGGCGAGCGGACGACCGACGACGGCGCGAGGGGGGTCCCTCTTTCCAACCCTTTTAACAATTAATAGGAGTGTTTATTATTTAAACTCTCATTTTCCTTTTCCATTACCGATGAGGTACTATTAGCCTTTGTCAATAAGCATAGAGGAGACTTGTCAGTCCCACTTTCAAGTTCCTCTCCTTCCCTCTATTTATTTCTTCCCTCAATTCTTGTGCTACATACCAATAACAATAACCTAATTGTTTGTGGCATAGTGGATAAACTTTCCAACCGTCTTGGAAGGAATTTCATAAAACTAGGCGCCACAAACAAAAGGAAACCTCTCTTGAAAAGCTGATAATGAATCCACATGCATGGCAGAGAAGCAAGAGGTCAAGATCACTTTCACAAACAGAAGAGAACAAATCATATCGAAGGTAAATTTACTTACTTCAGATATGTTCCCCTGAAACTCACCAACTACTTCTTTAAAGCCTAAGAGAAAATATTAAGTGTGAAAAATAGGTAGACCTCCCAAGAACAATAATGGTGAAATCACCAAGCCAATCAAACGGTTCCAGAAAGGGACCAGACGCTTTGTTTTTGGCAAGAGTGGGCATATTGTCTCGATTTGCAGCTTCCCTGAAACGTGGTCCCTAAACCCTCAACAAACGTTACCGACAGAACCTTTGTGGCGCGTGATTACCTGACATAAACATGGTTTGAGAATATTGATGAATGGGGGCTTATTCTGGTTGCAAACCTCATGTCTGGATTATTACCAAATCCTGTCTAAAATTTAATAGCTCATTTTAACAGTCCAAACCACATGCTTGTGAGGATCACACTACTCCAGTTCTTAGAAAGGGAGATGTTGAATTGTGTTTTTTACTTCCTGGAAGGATATTAACATTGAAAGAGTACTTTAAATATTCCTTCTATGAGAAAAAATTTGATGTCTAGTTGTTTCTTCTAATAAATGCAGGATTAAACAACAGATTTTGAATCTGATCAATATGTACTCTATCGGGGAAGACATTATTTTTTTGTGGGAAGGGGTAGGCATGTGGATGGGATGTTTAGTTCGAATGTTGCAATGAATAAAACTTCTCCTTCTGTTTTATATTCTTTCTTCTCTAATTTTGGCATGCGTCGTTTGCCTCATATGTAATGATCGATTTTTTTTTTTTTTATGTTAGAATCATGAGTAGTTTGATGATTAATCCCAAGGGTTAAAAAGAATTTTGAAAGTTGGCCTTGTATTAAGCCACTATTACTAAAAGGCCTCATTTTCAGTTGAAAGAGAAAAACTCCTTTGTTTGAATAGTTCATACTAATACTTGTGGAACTTGTGAATTGTTAATTCATGGAGGGTAAAAGGATATTTTATCACTTTCATTGATGATTTTTCGAAGTTTACATATGTTTACTTGATGAAAAAGAAAAGTGACTTTTTGAAAATTTCAAAACTTAATGTCAATGAGGTTTAACATCAGTTTGGAGAACCTAAAAATTATAAGGTGATACAGGCCGGAAATGAATCAATGCAGTTTCCATCTTTTGTTAGATCATGGGGAATACCATTCATGAAATTAATCCTCCTTACTCTCCTTCGCGCTAATGGTAGCAGACGGGACCAATAGAACTTTTAGTTTGCATTGACTAAATGCCTGCTTTGATCACATGCACCTTAAATTTTTGGGGTGAAGCTATCTTAACTGCTTGTTATTTTTTGAAATCGTTTTCCGTTATAAAAGTCTAAATTTGACACCTTTTGAACTTGTGGAAAGGTTACAAGCAGTTTTGACAGAATATACAGACGTTTGGGGTTGGTCTCCCTTTGTGAGGCTAATGGATCCCAAAGATTACAAGTTGGTAAAAGACATCTTACTACTTTACTTTTCTTAGTTATGCTTCAAATAGCACAGCCTATATTTTTTAATAGTGAAGATACTATTGTATAGCATCTGGTGAGCTATTTTTTCATGAAAATAAATTTCCTTTTGATACTGAAAATCGCTGGGGGTCAAGGATGAACAAAATATGTGCCACTACCTAGTTCTTCTACTCAACTTTGAAATAGAAGTTGTGTAATTTTTGAGTTAAGAAGAAGTAAGAAGAGCTAAGTAGAAAAGGTTTTGATCCTAATTTTATGTGTTTAATGTTGAAAATCACCACTAACTTGAAAGAACATTATCTTCACAACATTCTATTTTTGTGGAAAGGGCCTATAATGATGAAATGAAAATCTCTATGTCTAATAAAAGTGAAGTTAGTTTATTAACCAACCACGGGTTGTCACATTGGTTGCAAATGGGTCTTAAGGTAAAAGTTGAAACCAGATGGGTTCTGTATTGATATACAAAGACAGGCTATTGCAAAAGGGTTTAAACAACTAGGAAGGCCTAGCATTTTTTGAATAGTTTTTACCGATAACAGAAATACTCCATAGACTGATAGTGTTCTTATGTTTGCAACTTTTATTTTGCAATTCAACAAATGAATAGTAAAACTATTCTAATGGAGAACGTAAATGAAGAAATTTATATGACCCAAACCGTACTGTTTGTTCGAGCAGGCCATAAAGCAAGTATGTTAAACTTACTTACTAAATCCCTATATGGCTTGAAATAGCACCAAAGCATGACATAAAAAGTTTGATCCTGCATGATTGAAAAGGTTTCAAAACAAACTGAAGTGTGATAAGTGCATAATCATAAGTCTTGGAATATTCACAAGCTGATCATTTGCATATATGTTTGATATGATTTGTTGCTCTTTGGCTCTACATGATGTTATTGATAAATCTAAAAATGTTCTTAAAGCCATTGATATGAAATAATGTTGATGAGGCAATTTATCTTCGAACTAAAAATACAAGAACATGTGAGGGGATTTTCCTTGACCAGTCACAGTTAATGTTTTGAGAAATTTGAAAATATAACTTTCATGATTGCAAGCATGTGCTACTCTACCTTAATATTCAGTTGTTCACTTATTTCCTGTTGAAAAGTGAAAATGGGTGGGTACTAAAAAATCAAAAGGAATATGCTAGTCTATCGGAAGTTTGAGATATGTGCACTGATTGCAACAGGGCCTGATATTAGCATTGCAGTAGGAGTACTTGACAGGTTTACAACAATCCAGTTTAATGAACATTTGCATGAATATAACAAAGTTATGAGACTATTTAATTGGAACGAAAAATTGGTGGTTTGTTCTATAAAAATATCATGTTGTCTTCAAGGCTTTTTGTGAATGCGATTGGAAGACTTTGTCATTGTGATTCAATGTGTCTACCCACCACTGGTTTTTAGTCCTTTACTTTAGGTGGTGGTGCTGTTTGGTGGAGATATAAAAAGCAAACTATAATTGCTAACGCTACCATGGAGGCTGAACTAATTGGCTTTAGCTTCAGCAAGTGAGAAATCTGAATTGGGGTTAATAGATTCATTGGTTCATATTCCTTATTTTAACAATCAATTCCTCCTCTTTATATTCATTGTGATAGCACCGCTGCAATTAGTAAGTTTCAAAACCGTTATTACAATGGTAAACATCCAACCTATAAGGAGAAACACCAGTATGTAAGACGGATTTGACAAATGGTACCATTAATGTTGATTATGTCAATCATGTGATATCTTACAATCACTCTTATGAAGGCCTTAAACAATAAAAAGGTCTTGGAGCACCTCGAGGGGGATGGGATTGAAGCCCCTAAAATCTTCAGTCATATCTGAGGAAACCCAACCTGGGTACTCGAGACCTATACACGGTTCAAAGGGAAAAACTAACTAATCATTGAGACTTATTCTAAAAATGCACGATTTTTTTCCCCTCCCTATATTGAGTGGCATATTTCTTGTAGTTTGTGAAGGTTTAGTTGATAAACTCTTATGAACATATCTTAGCCCTTTGGGTGGATTTTAATCTTAACAAGATCCACTCTCGACAGATTTTCACCATAGTGATGTGTGTACGTAGTCGCTTCCTAATGAGAATGGGGCTTATTCTCAATTCCTCATGAAACCGGGATAGCAAAGCACATGGTCCCATAACGTCCTGGATGTTTAATCTCATGTCAACACCTTTATTATTATGTGAGCAGTGATATTTATTTCCCTTAATCAGTCATAGTTCAATCGAGACCACTACGACTCTTGAGTGATAGTACTATTTCCTAGAGGAGTTCAACGCAGAGCACACACCTTCACATTATTCATCATATTCCTTCCTTCACTGATATCTCTCTTATCTACATATTAAAATGAATGGGGCTTTTTAGGTTATTAGCATTTTAATATTAATATTTAACTTATTAAATTGCTTTATTTTGGAGTTAAAGAATGACCATTGGTAAGGCATTTGTGTTTTAAAGTACCAATTTAATAATGTTTCATCTATGACTCGGTACCCCAGTAATCCATTTACTTTTTAGCTTTATTGTGAATTCATTGAGAGATAAAAACATTCCAATAATCATTGGAATGGTAGAACTTCTACATCATCCATTAGCATTGGTTGTCCATCACTGTTTATTTCTTGCTTAATTCCTCCATTACTCTTTGTAACCTAATGTAAATCCTATTATAACCTATGTAAGCCTATGAAAACCCTAGCCATTATCTTCAATTATTACTACCTCCATTAGCTTCCCTTATTCCATTGCTAGGAAGACTTCTTGTATATCAATAGGTTGGTGGTCTTCATTTGGTTTGAAACACCGTCAAAACATAACAGAAAACAAAGACGAACGAGTTAATCTTAAAAGAGATTCTTATTAGTTTTGAAGGGAGGTGTTCTTTTTGTAGAGCTTGGACCTCAACTCTTGTCGCAGAGTTTGGTTTACTTTGTTAGTCTGTTTGTATCCTGGAGGGGACACGTCCAAGAGGACTACTGCTGGACCGGTGAAAATATTTGCTGCAGTGGGCTTGAATATCCTTAAAGTGAGCGAGATATCCCCGCCTCAGCCTGAAGAGATTAATTTCTTAATTTTATTTTCAATCGTAATATTGCAATTTTATCATCTTGTAAGTTTGTTCACTAACACGAAGCAAACAGAAACCTCACATTCTTGTATTAAAAAAATTGATAGCAGACAAAGAGACTCTAAATTATTAGTGTTCAAAACTCTAGAAGCAGACAGAAAATTCATGGTATATGTTTTAAAACTCTAAAACCATGTAAAAGGCACATTATTTGTGGTCAAAACTTTGAAAGCAAACAGAAACCCCACGTTATTTGTGCTAAAGTTGAAAGTAAATAAAGATACCCCTTATTTTTTTAGGCAGTTTTCGAGTTTTATTAAAAAAATCTAAAACAAATTACACATCCTTACGCTTGCTCGAGCACGGCCCAACCCACAATTATCCCAACATTAGAAAAAGCAAACACTATAATGAACGCCAATAAATCATGATAGCCACTTCGGTAAGCCATAAATCTACTAAGAGATAGTTTTCCTAATTAAGGACTCCTCATCATCCCTACTGCCTTCCCTTGTTTCCGAATTAATAGACCCCATATTATTTCTGTCAAGAATTTCAAAAGTCTACAAATAAGAATTACTTTTGCTAGCTCAAAAGTCGTCATGTAAATGATTTGCAAAACTTTTGATCCAAATTTTTAATGTGGCCATCTTTTTTTGTAATGATTTATTTTCTAATTTATATAATTAGTAAATATGAGTATTTTTTTAAAACCAAAAAAATACTTTAGGATTTTTTTTAAAACACCTAGAACCTACACATCTCCTAAAATCCCAAACTATCCATGTTGGCAGTTCATACGGATATTTTGGGTAGTCTCTATAATTGAATCAAATTGGAACAAAAAACTTTATTTTAAAGGATATTAGTGTAACATATCATCCTCATAGGTTGAGATGAATTCGATCATTTGAACCTGAACCAACAATCATTAGACAGAAATTAAATTCAAATTTTTTTAAATTTTTTTTAAGAACAATTTGCATCTGAGTTGCTATGCCTATGCAAAAAAAAAAATGGCTATCCCGCACTATAATCAGTTGGTAAGCTTACAATATCATCACACGAGACTTATTTTTGCCTCTCTTCTAGAAAAGAGGAGGAGATCCATTGTAAATTTTAAAGTTAAACATATAAAACCAAAAATTACTAGAGTTAATGATTAATATAAATTTAACAAACACAGAAAGGGGAGAGAAATGAAGAGTGGGAAGTTATTTGTAGATATACTAGATAAGCAAGCCCGTGCTTTGCACGCCCACACTTTGCACACAATGAAATTTAAAAAGGTGACTCAAATTTGTTATGTTTTTTCTAAAAATATATTTTAAATGTTAATTTATGGAAGTAACCTTTTAATGTTATTTTCGAATAATATATGTTACGTCATCTGTTTTATTTATGGTTACAGTGATTTTAGGAAATACGAAATTTCTATATGATTCTCACATATTTTTAGGTTCACTGTGGTGATTCATAGTACTGTTTTATTTCTTACGTTATTTTTAAACACTTTATGCAACTTTTTTTGTTTTCAATAATAATAAGGGATCAACACATTTTCATTTCTTTTTACTCTGTTTTTTCTAAAATATCTTAAATTGGTTTCATTGTGTGTTTTTAAGTTTTCTTTTTTTAATGTAAGTTTCAAATATTAAAAAATTAGAAATTAAACAAAAATTAATGTTTGTGAATCATTTAACTTCTATATTAATGTTCAAAATCTTTACAACACCACATAATATGCACAAAAACATATATATATGAAAGCTCATTATTCCAATCATACGACCCATATATATTTCATTTTTATATATGTCTGCCTCCTTTTTTATTTATAGTAAACTTATTTTTTTATTCATTTCAAAAAGAAAATAACGTCTGATTTTTAAATTTTTTATATAGTCATGTAAATACACTAAATTACAAATATTTCAATACACCATTTAAGTTAGATATAATTTTTAATTTTCATTTAATTGGTTCCAGCCTAATATTATTACTTGCTATATATTATAAGAGTTAAGCCTACTCATTATTTATTAACTTTCATATAATAAATGATCTCACCAATAACTCATAAGTCAATAACGAAATAACAAAAGATATCAAACTAATAATAAATACTAAAGATGTTTCTAAACTATTTAATTTTCTGTTATCATTTTTGGTTTTTTTTTTTGATTGCAATGAGTTCATTTTTTAATCTTGATCAACATTCTACTTCCTATATCAAAACATGTTTCTAAAATTATTTATTCTTGATAGATTTTTGTTAGAATGAAATTAACAATTTTTATTCTTGACCATCTTTAATAAAAATATATCATCCTATTCATTTTTAATTTTAACTTACTTTTAACATCTTTTTTCTTTAAAATTTCATTATAATAAGATTATTACTTTTATCATACTAATTTATTTTTTCAAGTATAGTTAATTAGAGCGCCAAATAAAGATAGAAAAAATTTAAATCATGATACGTTTTATATATAAAAAGTAGCTTTTTTTTATAAGCATACTGAAAAGAAAAAAAATAAAGAATTAATCAAAGTAATATTAAAATAGAGTAATGATAAATAGATATCACAATAACTTAACAAAGAAATATAAAGGAACATAATTAATACCAAAATAAGTTAATGGTAATAACAATAACTTAGTATTGCTAGAACTATTTACATTTATTTTTTATCATTCTTGGTATGAGTTTTATGAATGTGATAGTTCTTGGAGGAGCAATTATCGTTGAATTTATTGATTTCTTGAAATTTGAGTATTGAATTTTTCTCTATATTGTTATTGATATCCTTGAGACAGATTTAGTCATGTTTTATTTCAGCATGAATCTATTCTTGAGTATCATTGAATTTCTCTTGAGAATCGTGACAATATATAGTTTACACTGAATTGTTGATGAATTAACGAGTAGTTTAGAAAGAGTACTAAGAGAACTAAGGTACTTCCCTATGTTTTTTTTTACATGAAAACAAGAGTAGACCCATTTTTTTTAGAAATTTAAAAGAGTGTTTTTAGAAAAATTAGTACCAAGAAATTACCTACTTTAAAGAGGTTTTTTTTTTAGTATTTATCTCAAACAAGAGAAATTATTTTTACTTGAAAAAAGAAAACCTTGTTTTCTAAATGAGCAAGGATGTATATATATTTCAAAGTAGATAACTTTGTAAAGGAGTTAGCTTGAGAATATTTCAAACTAAGAAAGAGATTTTATATATATATATATATATATATATTTGGAGCAGAGTGTATATTTTTTTTTTGGGAAAAAAAGTTAAAAGTTAATGAAGCACGCAATTGAGGGAGAGTTTCAAACAACGCATATCCCCCATAAACTATATCTTGCCACATGGTTCAAGATCATACTTTTTTTAGATGAATCCTTGTGGCCTTCGGGAAGAGCGTAGTGGATCCACTTAGTTGAGGTACCTATATCCTATTCGGAAAGTTTTGGCAGCGTGGACAACATGTTGAATCATTGCGTAGCTCATACTGGATTATTGTTCGGTAAGAAAGACGCATAATATAGTTTGGAGTATGATTATATGTATCACATATTATGTTGAGTTCCAGAGATGAGTAAGTATTTTTGTAAAGCTCAAACAATTTCATTCCTTTAATTCATTACATTAGTTGAGAAGTCTTTTAATTTAGTTATTTTAAGTATTATTGCTTGTTTGAGTTTTCGGCTAAGTAGTCAACCAAGACAAAGGTTTTGCTTGGGGATCAAAAATGATTGTCGAGTATCGGCCACGTCTAAGATGTAGGCTCGGAGCATGACAAAGTTGGTATTTGAGCAAAGAGTTAAATTAATCTAGTGTGGATCTGAAGTCGTGTCATAGAATCTTACTTATTGTTGTGAGGGCCCCACTTATATAAATGAGGGACTACACACATTTAAGAAAAGTTTTCCTTCTATCATACTCTAAAACGTGCAATAGAACTATGTCATAAGAATCTTATTCAAACTCGTGTGTCTCTCAAATCCATTCGACAACCCGTCATACTCAAGGTAGATGAAAAGCAAAGCCCATATCCTTATCGATCAGTTACTCTCAACAAAAGTCTCTAGAAAGTCATAAGACTATAGAGGGGCTTGAGAGAAACATGTGAGTGAGATTATGCTAATATTACAAAGAATGCACTCTTATTCATATGAATTCTTCTTACAAGCTAAAAGCAATATATACTTGTTTTATCGAAAAATAAATCTAAAGAGTTTGTTTTGTTTTTATTTTTAAAGATATTTTTGACTTTTAGGAGTCGCCACTTAATTTTTAAGGAAATTAAGAAACTTGCTTTCCAACGATTTCAACCGAAAATTGGTTTTAAAACATTTTAAGTGGTTCGGGATTCCTATTAGCGTCTTAGGAAGGTGTTGAAAGCACCTAAGACGCTCCGCTAACAACGGTTTTCCAGCGATTAACTACTTGAATATTTTATTTTAAAAGTTTGCGAATCTGTTTTGAAGTTAAACTTATTAAAGTTTTTATCTAGACAGACTTTACGAATTTTGAAATATTTATCGATTTAAGATTTAATTTTTGTATGATAAAATAGAAAGGTGTTTCGATGGGGTTTGGAGTCTTCTAATCCTAAACTAACGGCATTTAAGCAAAACACATAAACAAATAGTAAAGTGGGAGAGAGAGAGAGATTTGGGTCCAAATTCGGGTTCTGTTCGCCTTGACCGAATTCTGGACCCACCTGCTTTTGGGTTTTTGACCCATTTTTCTTTTGCACCTGTCCTAGTCTAAGCATACAAAAAATAAATACAAAAGAAATTAAAACGACAAGGGCTTATGCCCATTACAGATAAATAAAAATATACAAGCTATAAAATAAGGAAATCTTCTAATCCATTTTGGATTTTCTTCAATCTTCATGGAATCCCGAATTTTGCACGTCTGTCTTGATAGTTTGACTTGAATGAAAAGAGTTTTAAGCCTTTATGGCTCTTTCAAATGCATAGAAGAAAACGGAATCCCAAAATGGACTCAAGAGGCAATTTCACATGCGATTAAACAAAATGGAGTTAAGAAAGGAACGTTAAATTTTAACACAAAAATAAATAAAAAAAAACAAAGCATCATTAACATAACAAAAAATGATAATACACAAACTAATATTAGCCATAATACTAGGTGTCATAACATAATTAAAACAAAATACAATTGCTCCTACATGTGATTAAATAACTCATCAAACCAGTATAAGAAAATGACAACATAAAAGGATGACAAAATCACAACATGCAAATCTTAAGCCTGCACTTCACCAACGAATTGCAAACCCAAACTATATACATTCCAAACATAGTTCTTTGCTAAACAATGAAAAAAAAGAAAGGTAGTATCCATGGAAACGGTAAGTCACCTTAGACTTCATCACCCACAAGTTAGAAAATAGGTAAGGGGAAATTAAATCTAATTAATTTAAGAACACGTGAACCCAACTAATATCAACATTTATGTGTTGATATTGTTAAGAAAATGTTCTCACACACCTCTTAGGACATTTATGGATGCTACTACAAAGAAAGCAAGACCAACCCTGCATGTTCACGTATGAATATCTCAACAAACTTGACCCCAACGAAGCAATGGACCAGCAATAAGGGGGAATGGACAAAACATAATTCTTAAATCAATTTCGAGATTCTGCTTTTACCACATTTCTTCAACGGGGATAATCCAACAGTAGCAAGAGAGAAGCAGAAACTTACATTTTGCAATAGACATACCGAGTGAATTAATGAACACAGCGCTGAAAGGAGTCGAATCGAACGACTTTCAAGTTATAAAAGAAATATAAAAGAAAGAAACCGGAGCGTATAAGAGAAGCACAAGACTCATCAAGATAAGAGTGGCCGAAAGTAAGAAAGAAAATGCCGATATTGGACATACATTGGCAGAAACTTCATATTAATGACATAACTAATACATGAAGACGATTAAAGCATTATCCCGTACTCAATCACTCGACTCATATACAAGTGATGAACCGAGGAGAATCACGAAAGAAATAAACAAGAAACCAAACAGCATTCAGCAAACAAACTAATAAACCATTTCAACTCAAGAAGGATAGAACATCAATCGGAATAGTTGAGATTGGAAAGAAATTTACCTTCTTGTATGCAACGAATCTTGGAACCAAACTACGAGCAGAGGAATGACTAGCTTTCGACTCCGACAACGCGCATGCTAATTAGTTCCCTATCCCTGAGATAGCCTTGAATGAGTACTCTCATAATATTATGAATTACTTTGACCATTATACGCTCTCTCGACGTCTAGTCCTTAAGGAAAACGTTCACAAGAGAAGCGAAACATCTCTAGGTTTTTCACTTGACTCTTCTTTCGACAAGAGGAAAATATCAGAAAGGAAACACTCAAATCTTTCGATAATCTTTTCCAACTCTCTGTAATCCCTTCTCTCGTTCTTTCGAAACCAACAGAAAAGAAATCAAACAATTTTCCCCCCCCCAATCTTTCCCTTAGTTTTCTCGGAAACAGTAGAACAACCCAAAAATTTCCCAACCAAATTTCTAACCCCAAATTTTCCAAAACCCCAATATAGAAATAGGCGACAGGGTTTATATAAGAAGGTACGATTAGGGCTTTTGAAGAGGAAAGGCGGGAGAAAGAGAAAGGTGAGTGGTGAGGCGTCCTTTCAGGGCCCATTCTGATAATTCGAGAAAAAAAAAAACCAAAACCCCCAAAAAATTTATCCAAATTGATAGCAGAATATCGCCGATAGATGCACAAAATCTCCCAACGCGATTCTTGAGGGTTGATGGGCGGAGGGTTGAGAATAGACCAGTCTTACTTCGTCCATATAGGAAAGCAACGTGGCACTCAATCCACGCACGCCAAGGACAAATCTCGCGTCGTCTGTGGGCTGTAGAATCGTACATATCAACAGAACTCGCCCCTTTTTTCCCGCGCTTTCCTCCTAATCCCCCGTCTCCTTCTCGGCTTCTACCTCTTCCCCCCCACCCTTCTCATTTCTCACCGCCCCCCCTTTCCTCTTTTTCCTCCTCCTTTCTCCTTACCTATCCTCCCCTCTCTCGGCCATCCCCTCCGACTCCCTCCCCTCCGTCCCCACCTTTATTCCCTCAATCCACACCGCGCCCCCTCTCCATCCCCATCCGTAATTCAGGGCCCTCCTCCTTTGACAGTTCGACCACCTCCTTCTATCCATCCTCTTCGGTCATGCCCCTCTCCTCTCTTCACCTCTACTTCATTACCTGTTCCCCAGCTCTCCCATTTCCCTTGCTTCCTTTTACTTCCTCCCCCCCTTCATTGGCCTCCGCATCCCCCCCCCCCGTTCCCTTATTCCCCTTGGCCTATCTCTTCCCCACCTATTATCTGCTCTATCGCCTCCCCCCCCCCCCCTTTTCTATTCCGCTACCCCCTTCAATTCTTCCCCATCTCCAATCGTCTTTCCGACCCCCCCCCCCGCCTTCCTTGCTGCCCCTCCCCATACTTCTTCCCCCTTGTGCCTTCCCCCTTTCTCCACGCACTTCCAAGTGCAGTCCCTTACTTTAGTAATTCCCCGTTCCCCTGCACAATAGATACACAGTATTACGCATTCCTGACCTCTCCTGCCTCCTACAAATCCCACTTCCTTGTTGCTGCCCTTTCGTCCTCACCCCTTCACTCCACCCTCACCTCTTTTCTTATCCCCTTGCTCCTCCTCACTCCTTCCCCCTCATTCCCCCCGTCTCTATCTACCAAACGTCCCCACCCTCCCCACACCAGTTCCATTTCCCCCTCTACCCTACCCCCCCCTCGTGTCTCCCTTCTTTCGACCACTGTCTCTTTTTCCCGAACCTCCGCACTCCTGGCGCAGTACCCCGCTCCCATGCCCCCCCTGTCCCCTCGCCAACTACCCTCCCTCCTCCGTTATCGCTCTCCTTTCTATTTCTTTTCTCTCTCTCTCGACCACCACACCCTCTCCATTACCCCCCTCCCTCTTTACTGACTCCTCACCCCACTTCCTTTCCCCTGTCTACCCCCCCCTTCATCCGCCCTTCCGTGGTGTGGGGGCGCTACAATTCCTCGCACCTTCCCCCCTCCTCCGTCCTGTCCTTCTTTACCCTTGTAACCCACCTGCCGCTTCGCTTTTTAGTCCCTCCACCCCTGCCCTTTCACTTTCTGACCCACACGTCTACCTCTATGCCCCCGTCCCTCCCTTGATCTTTCCTCCCTCCTTTGCCGCCCTCCCCGCACACCCCCCTGTTAACCACTCCCCCTTCACCATGCTACCCACCTCACTTCCCCGCCCAACCCTGCGTTGTTCCACACACTTTTCTCCTATCCCGTCAACACTGAGTTCTAGCCTCGCAGGGTCTGTTGGTTGGTGCCGAAGTTACTGGCGGGAAGCGAAGAGCAGCACGCGTGGGGAGACGCACTGGTGGCGAATGAAAACAAGAACAAGGCTGGGAGTTTGGGAAAGAGGACGCGTGAGGGAGATGAGAAATGCGGGGGGAGACGCGAAACGAGTGGGGAGACGCGGGGGCAGAATCTGGGAAATTGGCGTCTATTTTCTGGGACTTTCATCTGTTTTCTGGGGATTAGGCGTCTGTTTTGGGAAGAACAAGCTAGGTGTTTGAAGCGGGATAGAAGAAGGGGGGAGTTTGGGGTTTTTTCTGTCTGTTGGCACAATACTCTAACCTGCTGTCTCTAACCCTTAAGAAGTTGGTTACGGTTTTACAATTGGACTTGAGAAAGTTCTGTTTACATTAGTGCTTTATGTACTCTAATAGCAGGGGTTGCATTAGACCGATTTTGATATGCTGGTAATCTAACAGACCGGATTTCTAGGTCACAACGATACTTCACTTTCCTACGTTTCTCCGATGAACATGGCTGCCTCTTCCTTCCTTATATCTCAATGGTGAGGAGCTCGAGTGGTTCCGTTGGATGTTTTGCACCAAACATTTTTTATTGGGCCCAATTCTAGGAGAAGTTAGCCCTGGGATTTTCGGAACGAATTATGCGAAGTATCTTATAGTGTACGCTCAAACTTTTAATATTCTAGCTTTGCTTCAGAAAATTGAGAACAAATGTTAAGTTACATCTAAGCAGGTTATAGTAGAAAATGTGGGTATTAGTACTACTACGGTCTTTAGCGGAGAGATTGCTTCTCCTTTGGTCAAAGAAAACTCAAGCCCTGTGGATAATGTTGAGGTCATCCTAATACTTCTATCAATGACCTTTTATGTCATGTGGACAATATGTTCGATGAAATGTCTACAAAAGTTTTCACCAAAGAAGTGGAGGAAACTTCTTCTGTCTCTTTCTCGTTACCTGCTTTGCGTACATACACTCTATTGGTACTACGAATCTAGTGTTCACTGAAATGTCAAATACAATAGTGAAAACCCCAACTTCATGATCCTAACTGTAAGGTCCATGATGAAGAGCACGCTGCCACTTGTAGGTTTAAGGCTGTCCGCAGCAAGCATCCACTGGAAAAAACAGTTATGCATCCGGGAGTTTGCCGCGGGAGAACCATCCAAGGTCTCGCTCAATGTTCCCACAACATTAAATTTTGAGATGATAACGGTCAATTGCATCTCAAATTACCTTTCCTAATTACTTTTGAGCCCAAAAGTTGTTAAGTCGAATGACATCTCGAGTGAAGATTGTGACAACGAGGCTAAGTTAATGTCAAACTCTTCTTCTAGTGCTACTCTTAGCATGGAAACCTGATTTGGATCGCCTCTAAATTTGGTTCATTAGTTTTAGAACATGTCTGTTGAAAGGGTGCATGCACTAACAGTCATGGTCCAGGCGTCATTGACACAGTAAGAACAGAATGTAAAGCACAGAACAGTAGTAGTATCATAACTATATATCAACTGGACAGGTCCCTGACTCAGCAAGGAAAAGTAGTTGAAAACAAATGTATAAAGTTAAATGGGTTGTAACTTAAATTGCACAATGATTTGAGGTGGAAATATCCTTGCTCAAGGGAGTAAAACTATGATCCTTTTGCAACAGGATAACAAACGTTTCACTAATTATTGTCTCAAGCAAGTGAAAACCCGGAATTAAACCAATGTGAAGACGGATATTATATAATCTACACGATCAAGTCATCGACCTTTACTTGAAAGAGCCTAAGATAAGAAGATACAACCAATGCCACCGAAGCTATCACCCCTAGCATAACTTAGAATTTGCTAAGCGAATACCACACCTTGAGCTATTACCGTGGTTTCACGGTATTTTTTAATACTTTTTCTTAAGTTTAGTGTGTCCAAAAGCCTTTTGTAACTAATTTTTATGTAAGTTTCTCTTTATTTGTTAGGAAAATCTGTCTAAAGATGAATGCGAGGTTTTGAGCAAAGAAATACAAGAAAAGTTGACCCCTACGGAGATTAGTGTGACGCGATTCAATCGTGCTCGTGACGGTCCGTATTGGCATCGTAGTGCAGCTGCTGAAAGCGAAGATGGGATTCTGACCAATGCTGGGCGTACGAAATACGTGACGGACGTGTTCGTTTAGCTATGACAGTCCGTCCTGTTTGTTCGTCATGGAAAGATCAGGATAAGATAGGTATCCAGTAAACCAAATCAAAGAGTCAAAGTTTGTTTTGGCACGGAGACCTCGAAAGACTGTTTTGTGCCCTGGTGTGCATGACCATTACCTTCCGTAGAGGGTAATGAGAGAGCGCAGAAGAAATTTCACAAGTATGGAGACGACGAGATCCATGACGGTCCGTCATGACCACCATGCATCCGTCTGCGAGGCGTTCGCTCGATCCCTAGCTTGCGGTTTGTTTGCAAATTCCCAGCAAATTAGAGTCCTTATTAATTAGATTTTATTTTTTATAAATAGCTCAAAAACATCGTTATTAAGGTTAGATCTGCATTATTTTTTTAAGACTCTTTGTTTGACTCTGATTATTTTTGGGACTATGTGAGAATCGTGACTATGTTTAGACTTCTTTGTTATTAATGTTTTTGTGACTTTACTGATTAATCAAGTGAACTTTGGATTTATTCTTTCTCATTGAAGTAAGTGCATCAGAATTCTTATATTAACAGTATTTGATGAATATTGGGATTAATGACTATGCGAGTACTTAAACTCATAAACTATGGTTGTTGAGAACCATAGGTGAATTAATGAAGGTAAAAACCTAACTAAACTAACAATTTAGAACAGTGTCTTGCATGTATGATAATTCTTACTTCTTAGGAAGTACTTTTGACGGCTATGGCCAATTTGTTAGAACTCGCCTTAATGCTACTTGCCGGATTCAAGGAGGTAATTATATGGAAAAGGATATTATCACATTAAATTTTAGTGTTACTATCAATAGGCTAGTATTGATATGGCATACGAGTCGGTTAAGAACTTAGTCAAAATATCGAATACGGTGCTTTAATATCGCAGGTAAGGTTAAGGGTACAGTTAGCAACACACGTAGCCGAACCAAGGTGACGATGTGAAATTTTCTAGATGTCGGACCAAGGATTAGAAAACATACATAACTTATCACTTCTGCATGCAAGATACTAGGAAGAATTGTTATATTTTAAAATTATCAAGGTTATGAAACCTGTGCCGGAAAAACGTAAAAACCCTAGTTACTTTTATTTTAATATTAAACTCCAATATTGAAGATTGTTAGTTGTCTACCTTTAATTTCACTATTATTTTCATTTATTTGGAAAATAGAGAAACACCCTTTTATCATTTTGATTCCAAGGAAAATAATTGTATTGAAACAATAGTAATAATAGATTGAAGTTAAGTACTAACTAATTTTCCTCGTGGGAAACGATCCCAACCCTCATTAGCTTGGGTTATTTACTGGACACGATCGCGTTACTTCTTATTACGAGCTAAAGTTGAGCATATCAAATTTTGGCACCGCGACATGCTGGGGGAAAGTAGCTTTTAGATTAACTTAAAACTTATAATACTTATAGTAAGTTAGTTATATTTTCGTGATTTCACCTGTTTATATGTTTTGATTCTTGCCAGAAACCATACCTCCTTGTTATTTCCAAACAACGCGAGGAAGAGAACCCTTGTTCCCTACAATCACGAATTAGAGCGTACACACGCACAACCATAAATCGAAACTTGGGAATTATGATCCAAACCAGAACATCCCAGTTGGTTAATGTTATGGTCCAGTAGTTGGTACCCGATGCTTCGACGTGAAACACCACCGAAGGGGAAAAAACTCCCGCTCCACGAGCCCCCCAAGAATATACAGAGGATCATAATGACAACCGTATAGCAGACTGAGCATGGGCCACTTGTCTTGCCCCCTCTTCCACCAGGCCCAAACCTTGTGGTTTAACTAGTAGGAATGATGCAAATGCCACTGACTAGGAGGGTTGTTTCTCATGGGGCTACCATTGAGGATCCACATGCCCATATAGCTAAGAGTGTAGGGCAGTGTTGCTAAAGTTGTGGAGTGAGGCCTCGACTTGGATCGTAGATACGGGCTAGAGTGTTCCTCTCTCACTGACAGGAGAGGCTGTATATGGACTTCCACTTAGCTCCACTAAAACTCAATTTTCATTTGAAACCAAATAAGGACGTTTTCTTAGCCCGCTACTAACCGGTCTCCAAGAAAACTATAAACCAAAAGGAACAAGAGTGAACAACACTGTGCTGTGCGCTACTACCAGGAGATCAGTATAGTCTTTGGGATAGATTCACCTCGTTTTAGACTACCCAATAACCCGCATAGATGATGGTCCCTGAAGGAATACTTCTATTGGGGACAAGGATGATAATAATAAAGTGTGTTGTTGATACTATAATGCGGGATGTGTTTTATGACAAGGATATGCTCGAAAAGTTAGAGAGAATCTTCCCGAAACAATAAAGCTAGAGTACTAGGAAGTTCATGATACGTGGAGAAAACATCTTCGCAGTGCAATACCTACTCACAACACCAGCACAGATGAGATCCGTTGATGAAGGAGATAGAGCACAGATGAGAAACTAGCTTGGGTTTAGAGCTATTAAAACATATCAATGGGGGCGAAAAGATAAATGAAGTTAACTACTTGTCTAAACCAACACCACTAAATGATGAATGTTATTATCGCGGAGGATTCCTATCAAGTAATGAGCAGAAGAGGGGGTTTTCAGACTGAGTGCAAAGCGCTACAAATCAAGGATTAATTGGAGCCAAGGTTCAAAGGGACCAAGGTCGGGTCTATGATAACTATAACCGGTGAGGGTCATATGTACCGAGATGGAACTACAAGCGCGACAACAACTTAAACATGGGTAACTACAGGAGCTAAACAGAAATGATAGGAATAGCGCCCTATAGTCCCTCCTCAAAAATCGTGAAGTTATCTCCTAGGATGTGGAGATAGTTTTATGGCGTGAGTTTTGTAGGATATGTGCCACAAATCGATGAGGAGGTTCGACGAGTGCTAGTCGCATGAGAACATTAAAGAGTTTTAAGGAGTGATTCACGCGGAGGTATGCGGCAAAATTTGATCACATGCAATATCATAAGAAGATCGAGTTGCAAATGGCCCATAATCTACGACTGTGAACACACCGGAACCGATCACTCTACCTAGCAACCCCTCAAAATCCAAAAAAATGATTTTATGCACATGTAGGAGTAATACTAACTCGGGGTGTCGGAAGCAAGCATTGAAACCCACTATGCCGGTAACCTATGTGAGGAAAAGGCTGAGAAAGGATAATGATAAGCGTGGGTAGCAGGGAGTGCTGAAGACCAAGAAGATAGCACTGGAAAGAAAAGATTGCAGAATTTCCGTCTATAAATGGTTAATTCCCATTGCCTAGACCACCACCACCCTTTACCTTAGAGATTAGGGAAAAACACGAGATGGTCATCGGCCGTTTTATAAAACAATGCATAAAACAGCTTTTCTAATCAATGTCCCTTGGTGAAAAGCTCTAGAAGCAATGCCCGGTTATGCCAAGGTTATCGAAGATCTGAATACAAGGAAATATCGGTCACTTCAGCAATGATGATAGATGCAGCATTAGTAAGTGTTATCTGCTCGAAAGATCTCTCGTACAAGAAAGAAGATTCGGGTGTGCGTCTCACGTTCCTTGTACAGTTCGGGGGTAATTACATTTATGCCGAAGCAATTATATTGATCTCAGGGTCAAGCATAAATCATGCCCCTCTCGATTTTTTTTAAAAGAGTTGGGTTATGGGTGACCCCAAATCCCACTGACGATGCGGACTTACTGAGGCTGCAGTCGAACAGTGAAAAGGCCCTATATGGATACTCCACGATGCTGCCTAGTAAAAATGGCAGTCGTTCATATTTATGCGCAGATTTGAGCAGGATTTTGTTATTCTTGATTATGAAGTCGATTTTGAAGTGCCTATTATTCTTGGGAGGGTCATTCTCGTTGAACTAACGCGGAAGATACAGTAGAGCCTTAGGTGTCATATACGAAAAGAGGACATGCAAATTTTTGGTGAATGAAACAATGGAGAGAAGGCGACCTTCACATTGTACGGACATAGCCAGAGTGGTGAAGTCGCCAATCGGTAATCTGCCATATCCCACAAGAAAAGATGAAGAAGGATAATAACTAAAAAGTGTGAAAAACGAGAGTTATGTTTGAGGAATTTGGTTTGATTTAGACGTCTAGGTTGTGTTGATAGCCGGGCACAGTCAAGTCAAACGAGAATGGCCCCTTACTGATACCCAAGTATTCCCTCATGGAGTAGTTGAAGTTAGAACCAAGAGGGAGTGCGATTTAAGTTGGGGTGAATTTTTGAGAGAGAAACAAATAAAACTATATTTTGGGCATACTGCACAAGCTGAATGACGTGATACATGCCATTACCATATGCATGAAGGCTGAGTAATCAAGTGTCTCAGTCGTGCGACGTATTGGTAAATCATGGAGCTTGCTTAGGATGGCAACCCCAATTACTTATAGTTTTTTTTTCGTTTTAGCTAATGGTAGAATTTTTCATATAGTGGTTTAAATGTGCAGGCATACTCATTGACAGAAAATTAACTCTGCAAACGTATACATCATCGACGGACCGTGATGATTTGTAGACGGGACCGTCGCTATGACATCCGTCGTGCCAAGTACGGATTTCTGGTATTTTCAATACATAGGGCACACGCGACTGAAACCCAATGGCAAGACCGTCGCCACCAATGCGACAGAAGTCATCACAGGGACTGTAACATCATGAATGAAGCGTACCTGAACGAACGGCTGGGGTGTGTTAAAAGTGAGTAACAGGTAGTGAAAAACACCCAACACAGGCAAGGGGAGGAAAGAAAGGAAGGCAACGAGGGAAGAACATTGCCCTCCCTTTCAACTTCCAAAGATCATAACCCCTCTCTTACAGCCCGTTCATTTCCCCAAACTTCCCCAATTAAAAATTCACTATCTACTCAGCAGCAGCTTGCACGCTTTGTGGAGTCTCTACTTGATCACCAAGTACCTCTCGCTTGTTTTTCTCATATTCTCTGGTATGTGTCTCTGATTTTTTTTCCAACCATTTACTATTGCATTTTTGTTATCAATTCGTACTAGAGAGCTTCATTATTGACTGGGGTCTCATTATTTAATACAAATCTGTCTTACAAGGTGAGAATCCTCATAATTCGTGTTAAAACTCTAGAAATAGGGCTTTATCATTGCTACGTTTACTAGGTATTTGATTAGCACAAATGTAAGGTTAAAAAAATAACAATTCCATTTGGTCACAGGGGATGAATGTGCGCATCCTCCAGTTCTGTTCACTACATGACCTGAAACGATGAACCCCGATGACGGACCGTCGCTATACCCCGACGAATCGTCATTTGGTCCGTCCAATATCCATACCAAGCCTAGTGTCGATTCTCTCCAAGTGCTCCACCAAGGGACACACTGCCGATGGACCATCCGTTCCCCGACGTGTCCCGTCCTGCACAATCAATCTGATTGTCAGGACCCTATTCCTAAGGGTCCATCACTTTTTCTAAGTGTCCTCCAATGGAACACATGTGACGGACGCCGTTCCCACGACGAGTCCATAACACTGCACAAATACCTGTTCCTGGTGTGTCAGAGACCCTATTCTAAGGGTCTCTCACTTTTTCGAAAGTGCTCTCCAACGGACACATGCCGACGGAACGGAGTAAGATGTCATTCAAGCTTGATATTAACTCCCTGCCTGCCATCCTGAACCGGTATAATATAAGCTAGAATGTTGATGCCAACAAGACCCTATTCACCGTCGAGTTGCACTATCGCGTGGCAAAGTGTACCCAAGATGGCATATCCTGCGTCGAGCCATCCGCTGAGAGAGACCATAAGAGTAGATGAGCCTGCACTTGATCGATGGATTGAGAGGGTAGCTGACTGACGAGGTGGCCACCGAGATGATGAAGGGAAGCATCAGCAAGGCTAACCCGACCTTCACGGCGAAAGTTGTATGTGGTTGATTGTTCACACTGCCTTTACGCCCACAGCCGCGATATATAGTCACAGGGCAATCGAGCAGTACTGATAGGCGGACGATGATGGCCGACGGTGTTGGAAGGTGGATTTTGCTGAGCTGCTACAGGCACAACGTCAGACACGATGAGGGCTTTTAAGAGCTCACAATACTTACACTTTAATCGTACATGAGGTATTTTATCTAATGCAGGCGTCAGCAGGTGCTAGCCTATAGGGCACGTGTCAGCTCAAGACCCCGTTGGGCATGTGATATCGGCCTCATCAGGATGGAGGCCAATGGTTTGGCTCCACGCAGAGGCACAGGCCCGTCCAGAGTTGCCTCCACTGGTGACAATCTGGATGATACGGTAGCCATAGAGGCCGCAACGCCCCTACAAGCGTGGCTTCAACTGACATTACCCCGGTCAGAGGTCTATCCAGGTAGTAGCCCAATTCCCCCAGCCTCTCTCGCTCAGCACCTTTCCTATCTCCTATACTCCCGCTTGCGAGGGGTTCAGCAAATTAGAGCCGCCCACAGATGGCTACACTTCTTGCATCACGATCCAGCCTTAGATGCAGAGGTCTATTGTTGAGGCCAAAAGATGCGCTATGGAGCGGAGAGAATGCGTCCAGCACACAGAGCCGGAAGATTACTACTAAGGATTAATCACGTTTTGAGACACTTTCTGAGTTATGAGTTGTTTAGCCCGACCAGCCCCTAAGGTGGCGATGTGTCAATCATCTCAGGCTGCGGTCGAATAGTCTTCGCACAGACAGCGACATGATCTAGAGGCTAGGGTGCCTGGAGTCTGAAGACCCCTTCTGCAGAGCCTGCTGTAGACCACGAGTGAATGAGCGACCTTATAGACCACTTACTGAGATTCCACACTCCCCCTCAAGAGCATCGCTCAAGGGGCGTAGGGAGGTTCGAGAGGAGCGATTGAGTCCGAGCACAGAAGAAGGAGCGCTGAGATTGAAACGGTTGCGAGGAGAGCCTCGCTATGCCCCTGATTCGAGGAGGCGCGTTCATATGAAGAGAAATAGAGTTTAGCTGCTTGGGTGGGGCGTCTTAGCTAGCAGAAATAGTGACGAGGATCGCGTGGAGGATGCATGTTGATAGTGTTGCGAGTGTTGTGGACACTCTAATGCGGCGTCGCTGTCCAGATTACAAGGTAGCTGCGCGTTCAGGGGAACCGGAGCCACCAGCTTCATGATCCTTGCGTTTATGCGCCCCAGGTTTGCCTTCCACCTACCACTCTGTATATTTTAATTTTTTTAAGGGCCAATGGGAACAATTGCTATGTCCTTTTTGGTTGGGCGAGGTGGGGGATCATGGACAGTGAGTGCTAGGGTGTGAAGTCTGAGCAGCCCAAGTCACTATCCTTTTTTGGGGTTTTCTGTTACTATGTTCTTTATACCAAGAATGACTTTGATTATATTTCTATTGTATCGCAGGTCTATATCTTGTGTAAATAGTTTAATTTAGAAGCCATATATGGTAAATGATCATCCATGGATTAAAATGAAAATGACTGCGTGACTAGGCCCATAGTAATTGATAAATGTGGCTCTAAGCATGAACATAGAGGCGTACACCACTCGCCATACCCAAGTCTAAATTCGAACTAGTGTTGATATCTGCGTTAAGTAATGAGATGTCCAAGTGAGAGTGTGAGCAGAAGATTGAATAGTCCACTATTGTACGGAGCAAGAACTGCTGGTTAGTCCTGCTAAAAGTCAGTTGTAAATTTTTACAATCAAGAAAGGATCATAGGCCCTTATTCAATCTAGCCATTTTTAGCCTAATAAAAAAAACCCCTTGAAATTATATCGCTTCTTATGATCAAAATGATTGAGCTTATTTTCTAAACTAGACCTTTACTTTTCACCCACCTGATCTTTTCTAAGAATAATGTGTTGGCCCTGCGTCCCTCCTTGCGACATGTGCACCTCAGCTTATGCACAAAGCATAAGTTGATGGTGGTTAATGCAGTAAGTAAAAAACCCGTTTATGGAATCCTGACCCAAACTTTGGGTCATTGTTACTTTGACTCAGCAAAGTCCATGAGTTGAGGCGGGCCTATTATGAGGAATGCCCTCTGGAAAGTGGGTGAAAAAAAGAAGATGGGAGAAAGAACAAAGTACTAAAGTGACCAAGAATTAGTGAAAGAAAATTTTTTTGAAACAAAAGGCAATAAAAAAGAGGTCACTTACACAATGAAAGAACAGAAGGAAAATAGCAAGCGTAATAAAAGGTAATAAGAGAACTGGCCCCCCCCCCCCAAAATAAAATAGATAGAAAATGCGTTTTATGTAATAGCCGATATGTCTATTCAAGCGAGGGAAAAAGTCATATAAATATACTAAATATACCCTACCTGACACTGAGCCTATGGTTACAGCTAAAAAGTCTATCGTGATCTAAGAGGTTGTATTAATAGCGAACTTAAAATTAGTGTGAAAAAATAAGCGCAAGCTGTATGGCCAATAGTATGAATGAGTGTGAATTTGTTCTGAGAGGAGTGCTTGAGAAAGTAACCCTTATACTCAAGACTGAAATCATTGTGCTGAAAAATGAGGTTTTTTTGATGTGAGGACCTAGTTGCAATACCGAAAATATTAGCACCTCGGTGAGAAATTGAAGGAGGATAGGTGGATAGTGCATCAGATGAATCTGATGTCATGCGCTGGATTCCACATAATCAAGCCTTAATAGTGATAGCGTGACATTAAACATGATGGACTGATCGGGGAATTTGATAGTCAAATGATTGCAAAAAGATAAAATCATGGGATACTATTGTACAAGATTTTGTATGAGTCATAGTAGGAGTCATAGTACGTCGCTTGAGGACAACAACGAATTTAAGTTGAGGCAGTGTGATATATCGTAGGTTATCACGTTATTTTTCAATACTTTTTCCTTAAGTTGAAGTGTGTCAAAAGCCTTTTTGTACTATTTTTATGCTTAAGTTTCTCTTATTGCAGGAAATCTGTCTAAAAGATGAATGCGAGCGGTTTTTTTGAGCAAGAAATACAGAAAAATTACCACCTACGAGCTTGTGACGGTTCGTCGTGCTCGTGACGGTCCGTAGGTGGGGCATCGTTTAGTGTTACTAGTTTGTGTTTACCAGCTTGCTCGAAGAAGGATGAGGAATTCTGAACAAGTGTGCGGGTTTTTATTTTTTTTTTTTATTTTTTTTTTTAATTTTTTTAATTTATACCCCTTTAAATTTTTTTTTTTAATAACCGGGAGTACGAGAAAGACCGTCGTAAGCCATGACGGTCCGTCCCTACGCGTATGTCATGAAGATCAGAGAAGAGTCTCAGATACCCAAATCTCCAAGAGTTCAAGTGTTTTGGAACGGAGACACCTCGACGAGACCTTTGTGCCTTGTCCAGGTGACGATCCGTAATACCTGTCGTCGAGCGGTAATAAAGGAGAGACGCAGAAGAATGAAAATTGCACAAGTAGGGCGAGACGAACGGGATCCATGACGGTCGTCGTACGTGACACCACAATCAGTTGACGAAGGTCGTCGACCCAGCCGCATTTTGAAAAGATTCTCCAGCAAATAAGAGTCCTTATTAATTTAGGTTTTTAGTTTTTTAGAAATTAGTTCAAAAAAATCGCGTTCTGAGATGCTTAGACTCTTGATTAATTATTTTAGACTCTTGTTCTGACTCTTGATCTAATTTTATAGCAAATCTTTGTGATGAGACTCGTGAATATTTTCTAGACTCGTTTGGTGATTGAATATTTCGGGACTTTGCTCGATTCAATAAAGTGACGTTTGGTTTTATCTTTCTTCATTGATAGTAAGTGCATGAATACTTATAATGACATATCTTGAATATGTGTGATTATGACTAGAGGTAACTTAAACTCCATAACTAGCGCTATGTGGGAACCATAGAGGGAATAATGAAGGTAAAATAACTAACTAAAATAACATTCTAGAATAGTGTCTTAGCATGATGGATAATGATTTCGCTTAAGAAGTCTTTTTAATGGAGACCAAGTTAGAACTCGCCTTAATTTAACTGCTGAACCAAGGGAGGTAGATAATTAGAAAAAGAATCTATCAACATAGACTTAGTGTTATACTATTCTAATAGGCTAGTAGTATGATTAGGTACAACGTAATAACTATGAGTACATATCGAATACGATGCTCTAAATGAGGTAAAGGATAAGAGTTAGTTTTAGAACACACGTAGCCAGACCAAGGTGCGGCGTGAAATTTATATAGGATGTGTACAAAGAGATTGAGAAATACATTTAACTTCACTTGCATTGCCCAATGATACTCAAGAAGAATTAGTGCGTATAGTTAGAATGATCAAGTTCATGAACTTGTAGCGCGAACAGAAAGCCTAGGTACCTTTAACATTAGATGTTTTAAACTCCACATTTGATAGCTGGTAGTGTCTCCCTTTTACTTTCACTAGTTATTGCATTTCTTAGAAATTGAAAAACCCCCCATTTTATCATTTTTTGCTTCCAAGGAAATATAATATGATGAATCTAATCAGAATACTAGAATTGGAATATAAGTCCTAACTATTTCCTCGTGGAACGGATCACAAACATCATAAGTTGGGTTTTACTTGACACTGACCGCTTTACTTATTATTTGGAAGTAAGTTTGCAGCGTATCACACCCTCCTACTAAAACACCAACACTCTAGATGCATTAGCATTTGCACTACTAGCAACAAAACAACATAAGCCCACTAAATTAGTTAACCTGAATAAGATTAGGCACTTTAAAAAACCGAAACAAATATCTGAATCTGTTTATAGCATTGAGGCATAGATATACAATATATTACCATAGATAACAAGCTGAAATACAACAAAAATTCTTCTTTACTCTATCAGTAGTCCTTCTGTGAGTTGAGCTAAGGTCTTCCTGAAATGGCCTTCTGTTCAAGCTTGTCGATTTCAGAGAAATCCACGTTTAAATTTCCAAGTCTTTAATTTGTGTTGTTGCACCAGAAAGAGATATATAATTCACCACAATCGGTGATGAACCATCCCCATGGATGGACGCCCTGCTTTGGTAACTTGCTGCACCTACCACACTTGAGCGGTGCCAGATTTCTGACAGCTAGCCTTTTGCACCATTTCACGTCGACAGTCTTGCACGGACCATGGTCCAAAAAAACTTCTTTGGTGAATCTGAAAAGCGTTGTTGCCCTGAAGTCCTTCTTGGGATGAATGAATATAATATGGTGTTTGTTCATGTTAAAAAATCCAAAACATGAAGAGTATTACCTATAGACAACAACATTCACTCCTAACATTCTGATTAGGTGTCAGGACACTGCATCGCCTCACCAGCCTCTGACGTGAAGCCTTTACAGTTGCTAATATTATGTATTGATGAGAAACTCTGATTGGGACAGATCTCGGCATTTCCGAGATATGATCTCGTCCACTCTTCGCCATATGGGTTTTAGCGACACTGAACTTGTTCACCTAACCGACCTGGAACATGACAACTTTTACGGTTCGATACCCCATTTGCTATCTGCGACTAAGAGCACTCTCAGCCCCAGGGACCAATCCCCTATTATTCGGGGGATCCTCAAAAAACCTATGAATAAACACGTCTCCCCCTTTTTTTATGATAGCCAACAAATATACGGCGCACAGTAAGTTATTATTCATAACTTACTGTCAGCAGTTCAATAACAAGGACCGTATTTTCTTGTTTAGCCATCGATAAATTGTAAATCATCAAAACATCATATGTAATGTTCGAGCCTGAAAAACCATCTCAACTCAACTTTCGAAATCTAACAATTTTCCCCCTTTTTGATGCCATAACATATACTTATTCACAGTTCCCCCTATCAACAAGAATTTAAGTGCCGGGGTAAATAAGCATGTTTATTCATCCCCGAAGTTGTCAAGATCATCGAAACATCAATAAGTTTTTCTCTCTGTTTAAGTGACAAACATATTCACCAGTTCCCCTATCAACAAGAATTCATATGCGTAACTATACTTTAAATACATTCCTGAAGTTTGTCAATCATAAACAAAAACATCAACAAAGCATTATGTTTTAGCGATAGACGAGTATGCAGATAAATAAGATTATATTGCCTGAAAAGAAGTATAGAGATCATAAGGTTTCATCGATGCCTTGAAGAAGACACGGCCATCATGCCCATAGGGGGAATCAATGCCTATTTGCTGAAGAGGAAATGGTTTGCCGCCAGAGGCGAATAAATGGCTTGGTACCATGATGAGCGACATCGTCCTGTCGATAAGGGGCGGAGAGATGTTTGTCCTCATCAAAAGGGGAAATGCTATGTTGCTGATCATTGACAAAACTTCACCGGATAATTAACTCCGGTTACCCCTAAGAAATTCTGTTGATAGGCCCGGGCACTGGCGGTCTATTTTGACAAACATCAAAATAGATAAAAACGAACGATGATTTCGATTATTGACAACTCGGGGATGATCTAACTAACAAGTTACCTAAAGATCTATTTTGATTAGGGGCGGAACTGGTGAATATATTTATGTTATCATCAAAAGGAGGGAAAAGATTAGTCTCTTACGGCCTGAGTTGCAAGTGTTAGCTCGACTTGATATGAAGTTTGTGATTTAATTAACTTAATCGCATCCTAAACAAGGACGAACCAGATTGCTTGTTATATGGAACTGCTGCACATGCAAGTGAATGCAGCTCAACTAATGTGTCAGTTATATTAGGCATGAACTATGTCATCAAAAGGGAAAAATGTTATATTATAGTTATGTTCATGCATCGCTCACAAATGTGGGAATGTCCTTGGCAAAGATCTCGTCCCATTTCGTTTTTTTTTTTTTTTTTTTATTAGTGTAGGACACTAGCACTTTCCACCGGCCCATTGACATGATCAACTTTTATAGCTTTTACTCCAAATTTGCTTATCTAGATAAGAGCACTCTAAGCAGCGACCATGCGACGTCCTCGATAGGTGAGCGATAATGAAACACCTATAATATAACATTCCCCACCTTTCTTTGATGATAGCATCACAAATATACCTCACAATTGAAGTTATATGATTCATCATTACTGAGTAGTGTCCAATATACAGGCATCTGCGTTTCCTTGTTCGATCGAAATAAATTTGTTAAAATTATCAAAAACATCATATCATAGCTCGAGCTAACATCTCAAACTCAGCTCTTCGAAATAACATTTCCCCCTTTTTGATAAGTAACATACTTTATTCACCAGGTCCCCAATCAACAAGAATCTTCGGGCGTTAACTAGAGTTGTATTAATCACACAAGTCTGTCAATCACCAATCGAAACATCAATATAGTTTTTTATAAACTATATAAATATCTTTTTGATGTTATGCAACATATTCACCATTTCCTCTATCAACAAGAAGTCTTAGGCGATAACTGAGAGTTTAATCCAGTCCCCAGAAGTGCAAATAATCAAAAAAATCAACATAGAATTTCCTTTTTAGAAGATTGACAAACATAAACTCCTTCCCCCTATCGCACAAGATCTGCCCGTCCTAGTTTAGCGTAACAAGGCATTTTATTTAAACCTCTCGACGCGACAAACCATTATCTCTTCAAGCAGCTAGGATCGATTCACCCTATCGGACATGAATCCTATGTCTTCTGCCAGCAGCGAGAACACATGATACTCCCAGACTTCAAGCAGTGTTAACATCTTTATCTCACCTTACCCTCTCTTCACATCCCCCTTTAGACATCCATAAAAAATGGTTAAAGTCAGTAAACCAAGCTTTACAGAAATGACAGTTTAAAGCCAAATTCATAGCCACTATGGGCAACACTAAGCCCATGAGCTCTGTAAAAAGCCTACAGTGATGAGACTAAGTTAGTAGGACAAGACATTCTTCATCCATAAACAAAAGATCAGTTAGCATTGCAAATATGATTACAAATGGAAACAAGAACAATGCGCAAATTGCCAGCAATGAGGACTGTCATCAAGAGATGGGAAGAGAAAGAATGACTTAGAAGCAAGGGATTGAAAAAATAGAGAGCATAACCCTTAGCATAAGATTTCAAGAATCTTATCTTAACGTACAACATGTTCTGCAGCCCAACCTTTATGTTGAACCTTCAAGGCTGCCAATTTTTCCTTTTTTTATATTTTTTTTGTTTTGGCACATGGTCCCTCTTATAGTGTTTTTTCAGAACCTGGACTTCTAGACAACCCATTTTAGTATTCCAATTAACACGAGCAACTGTCATAGCTTCAAACACCAGCCTGAGTTTCTCATAACAGAAAGATTGGTAACACAAACAACTCAACGCCTCAGAGATGAATATATCTATAATTGAGGAACCAAGAAGATATTTTTATTTTATTTTTGCACCTTCATCTTCAGAAAATTTTGAGTTCTCAGAATATCAACTCGTCCCTTTTTGACATCCTTTTTCCTTTATCCACCTTCTTCATTTTCAATGGAGCAGACCATGATCACTCTTCACACTTAAAACAATTTTCATCAGAGAGAATTTTCCAAAAAGATTAAGGTCAGCGTTAACAATTTGGAAATAGTGTTTTTAAAGATGACAAAATGAGAAGTTCAAAGCCACACTGTACTTGCGAAGCAACAGGTAACTGATTTTCTAGGGCAAATAGAATAAAATATGAGGAATATAAAGAAGAGAGATAAGCCGAATCAAAAGTATAGCATCTTTGGTCTTCAGAAAGTTTTTGATGAGAAACAACAGTCATATTCCGCGGAATGACAGGAACCATGTGCGCACAATTGCAATAGGTTCCTCAGATAAATTCAAAAACAGGCAATGTTTAAGATTGCAAAACCATTCGAGAAAGGGGACCAGGTCTCTACTCTGTAGTGTGTTATGATGTCATTGGTAAATCTATGCCTGACCTTACCCTTTCTCATTTCATCCCTTTTTCCATGTAGTATACCACAATGGTATGAAAAACCGAATCTTTAATAAAACATACATTAAAACCGAAAAGCACAGGATATCTGCTCCCTTTGCATATTCATGAAATAGTAGCATTGGCTTTCGGCAGATCCATTGAGGAAGTTTGTAGCCATTATTTCCAATCATCAGAATGGGTTATTCTACAGCCAAAGTTTGCTGATTTCATGTGATGCTTGTTCCACTAAAGTTGAGGATACCAGTCAAGCCTAGCAACTTGCTACATTTTATTTCCTCAGTTGAGTGAAAAAAGCAAATTATCTCTTAAGCTTTAATTTCACAGGAATGAAAAACCAGTGCAGGAACATCTATCACTCTTGAATGGGTAATAGTTCTATCATCTGATCCCAGCATAATACAACAAACACCATTGTACTCAAATCAAAAAGGTCTCTTTGATCGCGACATAATAGGGGATCCAGTCCTTTATGTTCTTTTCAGATGACTTGAGAATTTTTCTACAGCAATCCTCCAAAAATATTTTCCTTGTATGAGTAAAGTACTTTGAAACCCGATGATCAGAGCTTCAGCTTCAAGTTAAGTTGCCCAAGAAAGTATGCAATTGTTCTGGGCACCCAAAAACATAGAAACCTTTCAGCAGCTCATTGAATGGTTAACAGGGCAGTCCCTCTCTTTGCATCACACATCAATGCCCCTGAATATTGTGCTATCTTTTTCTTTAGCTAAGCCTCCTATGGAGAGTATTCAAATGGTCCTTTCTTATAGGCTTCAAGTGAAGATGTCATACCACTTGATTCTTACTTTTAGAAAGCTTCATTGCATGACATTATCCATCTTTACTTCATTGGCTTTACTTCAAAATATGTTACGCCATATGAATAAGCTCAAATGTCTTTTCTTGACAACCGGGAGGCTTATTACTTTCAAGGTGTATAGCTTAAGTTGTATCTCTAAGAAGAAATCTTCTCATCCGCTTATTGTAGAAAAACCAGTACCGCATGAATGCGAAAACTACTCTTCACACAATTATTAAAGGTATAGTACCAAGATGACTTCTCTATTATTACAACTTGAATGGGACAACCAATTCATCTTCCTTGACTGTGATTTCAAAAAAGGACGCCGGTGTTTTTTTTCGACAGTTAACTTCTTTTGAAAGCCTTAACCTGGGAAGGAAGAGTATCCCACACATACTCTTTCAACATCATTGAGATTACAGTACTCAATATCATCATTTTTGTCACAAAAACATGTTACATTCATTAATTCAGCCCGAGGGTTCTTGAAAGATTAAAAGCCTACAGATTTTACCTGAAGGACGGTCTGATCTGCTTCTCTTTAATGCCATTATCACAAACTTTGTTGTCTGCAAATTTCATGTTGCAAACTGGGGACCAGGTCCCTTGATACAGGTTTGTGCAGCAAGGCAACACTCATGAGCACGTATCTGGAATGATACCTCAGCATTCTCACCTCAAGCATTAAAGTCAGTGAGACTATCACAACGAGCAGTAAAAACATATTAGACGCTATTTAACAGTTTCTTCGGCATCTCATTCTATCAAGGCCATCACATGCTGGAGGAAAAGTTTGATGGACAAAACAGTTTATATATAAGAGCTTAGATTTCATTCATTCATACCAAATCTACAACCATAGAATGTAGCATTTCTTGCCATTCGCACAAGAACGAGACACCTCACCTTGAAGTGCCTTGGAGAGAGGAAGAAGTATTTTTAACCTTCTATAGTTCATGTGTTTGAGACATCTGTTATTTAGGGACAACCAACACTGATTAATTTAATCATCTTCTCTGACACAAAAAATTGACTTGTTAGACTTAGGAAACCACTTCAAACAGAGTTCCCAATAGTTGTCAAAAGGCTTAACCAGAAACCTTGATGTCCAAGGGGGAAAAGTGTTCTTGCTAAATCGATAGCGAGAACCAGGTCCCTTGCGCTCTGTTTCCACATTACTATCGGATCTGAAAAATTTAGCACGAAGACCAGGTCCCATTCTTTCTTCTTGATTATTTTCATATCGGAAAAACTTCACATGCCTTTCTTGAGTTATTTTCCATTTCTCACAATTTTCTTTTAGATGACGATCGCGCCCACAATGAGTGCACAAGAGATTATCAGCTACAAACACATATTTACTATGAGGATTATGAGGGGGTTCTATCGTTCTGAATCAAAGCCCCCTTTTGCCATTGAAACTGTAACTAGATAAGTTAGAGAGAATTTTGGAGGAGTCAGTCCACTTCAAAGAGTGATTTAACTCTTCCCTTACCTTGGTCAGATCTCTCCTCAGTTGAGCATTGATTTTAAGAAAGGCGACCAACTTAGACTCTGAAATCTTCAGTTTTTGTTCCAGTTCCTCCTCAAAGACACTAAGCTTTCGCTTTTCACCCTTAAACTACCAGTCCTCATTGGGTTCCAGACTACTAGTCTCAAGGATACCTATCTTGACGGCTCAAATTCAAATATTTAGAGATTAAGAGCGATTCTCATCCTCCCACGAAACTAATTTTTCAATCAAATTAGAGTTTTCGTTGTTCGTGGGGTCATCAAACAGAGTCAATATTTTTTTTTAAAGGGCAGCAAGTTTCCTCCAAATTTATATGGTAGAGTATCTAGATCATCTTTGAGGTCAAAAAAAAGTTACCTCATTTAGATCTTCTTCATCCTCAGATTCTGCCATTAATGAGAAAATGGAGTTGAAGACATTTTTATTATCTTCAACGGCCATCATTGATACATCCTCATGGTTTTGTGCATCCTCTTCTAACTCACTTGAGGAATTTTCCAAGACTGCAAGAGCTTTCTTCACTACCCGATTAGCACTAGCCTTTCCCCACTTATGACGGATGTCGTTTTCATTTTCTGTTCTGTTGGAGTTTCCTTCTTATTGAAACCTTCCATTTTTTGGACTATTTTTTGAAAACTTTCAGTCAAATAATTCATATCTTTTTCGTCTTCCGAAGCATCATTTTTAGAAACCTTTAATGCTACATACTTCTCCTTTGTTCTGTCTGTTTCATCATACTCTTTTATACACTTAGTAACCTCCTTAATTAAACATCTTTCCTTCAAGTTCTTGGTAGTAATATGAGGACCATCAAGAACCAAGTCCCGCGGCTTACTATCATACGCCATGATATAATCATGTAGTCTTTTCTTCCACCATCGGTAACATTTACGGTTGAAACAAGGAGGACATATGGTGGATTTACCTTCTTATATACTTGGTGAGGACTCCATTCCTTCAAGATATATTCTCTTGGTGTTAACCATATAGAGAATCCAAGTCTCTAATACCACTTGTTTGAATGGGTGTGTCCACTAACAGTCGATGGACCAGGTCCCTTGACATAATAAGAAAAATATGTAAGCACAGATAGTAGTCAGCATCTACTATATATCAACGAACCAGGTACCTAGACTCAACAAGAATAGTAGCAGAAACAAATGCAGAAAGTAAATGGTTGTAACTAAAATTTGCACAATGATTTACGTGGAAACCTTCTTGCTCTAGGGAGTAAAACCACGACCTGTTGCACAGGATTTACAATCGTCTTCACTAATCTTCTTAAGCAAAAGTGAAACCCGGTTACAATCAATGTGAAAAAAAGTTATTAATATCACGATCAAGTAATCTACCAATTACTTGAAGAAGCTAAGATGAGATCACACATCCACTAAGCTATCACTCCCTAGATAACATAGCAATTTGCTAAGGCGGATACGCACAAAGCCGCCCACTAAACCACGTAACTCTAGATTACTTAGAATTTGGGACTAAGCCACAAATAATGTGTCGCACTAAATCAGTTCCCCTTAACTGATTTATACTTTTTTACAAATCAAAACAAATATCTGAATCCTTTAATAGATTAAGAACATATTGACAATGTAAGTGCATAGCCACAAAGCTCTAAATAGCAATAAAGATTCTTCTTTACTCTATGCATGTCCTTCTGTTTTGAGTTTGAGCAATGTTCTCTTATAGATGCCTTTGTTCAAAGCTAAGTGAATTTTCAGAGGAGGGAAAATCCAAGTTTTAATTGCCAAGTCCTTGAATTTGTGTTTGTTGGAAAAGATAATATAATTCACGACAATTCGTTGAAACTGTCGCCTCTGGTTGAGGCCGCTTATTGGAAAAGTTGTGGCACCTCGCACCAGAGGTGCATGTCTTTTCTGACAGGTGTCTTTTCACTAGATTCACCTCTCACGTTGTAGTCTTGGGCGGGGAACCTAGGTCCCTACAACTTCTTGTGAGAGTTCTTGAAAAGGTGTTGTTGGAGTCCTTATTTGTATGAATGAATATAATATGGTTGTCTTTTGTCATGCTAAAAATATTAAACATTAAAGAGTTACTTATCGCGTTTGTACAACAACCCTACACCCTCCTCCTTCTGATTTGGTGTATACTGATGACTGCACCACACCTTTGACGTGATAGCTTTAGCAAACTATAATTAATGTGTAGCCTGATCGAGGAACTCTACTTGGGACGTCAGGTCCCTGCATTAGTGAGATATTGATCTCCAGCCACCTTCCCCCTTAATTTGTATAGGAGAACAGCGCACTTTTCACTCTACTCCCGACCTGACATAACATTTTTTTACGGTTGTACCACATATTTTTTGTATCTGACGAGAGCACTCTTCCAGGAGGCTAGGCTCCAGTGATTTGTGAGGATCCTCAAACACCTATACATAACACTGTTGGTAAGGAAGATCCATTTGTCAAATCTTGATAAGTTTAATGCATTTCTGTGAATCTTCCCTAACGACTGAATTGGGAAAATCCACCTGGAATTCAATGGTCCAAAACATATTTTGAACTCAATTTCTCTTTGGTTTCCTTCCTACTGCTAATATCTTTGTGTATGGGATCAAAGAAATGCTTTGGAGTTCATGGGCTCTAGACAGATTTACAGACAACACAAAGGAAGTATATTGTTGGTGTTGTACTGGCAATTTTTTCTTAAATCATATTCACTTCCAATGAGATATAGTGTGGGCTCCGCGTACAAAACATGTTATGCTATTTCTACGTGTGTATGGTCATGGTTATCTATAGTACATTGCAATATCCTGTGCCATCAATCACTATTAACTAATCCCCGATACATATTATTTTAACCTTGACGTTGGGTGGCCAGCTTCTACGAACATCAATTTGGCGACAAACGATGTTATGCATTAATCTTGACTGGCACAATTGAGATCCTGGCCACGGGTGCTTTTCAAAAGGATCTGTTTGGGCACTGCTTAGTTCTACTAAAGGGATTCAGAACTATGTTGCTCGTTTTTATGTGCTCCAATGGAGTTATTGTCCCTCTGAAAGTATCGGGAAGAGATAGTATTGAGCAGTTAGTTATATCTGTGTCTGTTCGTGATTGGTCCTTCGAGATTTATTTAAAATACACGTTTATTTATGTTTGTTATTAATGGTGCTGATGCAGTATTACATGATTTTGATTATGTCAAGGTGGACGGTATTGGGGGATTGATTTCTCCATTAGGGGAAATATAGTGCTTCATCACTATATTTCCTTTTAATCATTGGGTTACTTTGTTGAAAGATCAACTAGAATTGTTCATCTAGAGAAATGGTTTTCTGGGCAAATGCTTAAGGACAATTTGCAAATGCCTAGGCATAACATATGACATGGATAAGAAATTCGGGGCTTCCAGAAGGGAAGTATGTTGCTTTAAGTATGCTTAAAATTTTGGTGGTCTGCCATAATGTTGGAGATGTACTACACCTTAGTTTTCCGCTAAAATGTGTTCTCTCTGTGTTATGTTAGATTGTGAGGGAGTATCATACATATTATAAGGTTGTTGGAGAACTTAATCATGTCAATAATGGTGTCATTGCAGCTTTTATTATGATTTTCATTCCACGGATATTGTGGTCTGTGGGACAGTTAGAGAAACTACAAGCGTTTTCTTATCACAGCCATGTCCAATCTGCAGTGAACTATGCTGCCACACGTTGGCCTGATATGAAGCTCTTAATTTTTCTCACAAGGGACTTTTTGGTGTTTGTCATCCAACATGAACTTCATCCATCTTGAAGTGAATTGTAACTACAACTAGATTAGACAGTGATGTTGTTGGCAAGAATCTTGACTTGAAACTTGAGCAGGTCTTATTTAGGGCAGGAGTGAAGAGCAGGGAGGGTGAGTATTGTTAGTATTGTTATGGAATCGGCCCTTAGCCCAATAACTATCCTAAATAAGTATATCACAGGGATAGTATGGCACCAAGTAGCCCCAATATCAACAGCAACAAGGTAAGGCATTCACAAAGGATAATTTGGGATCCAAGTGAGGGTTTATTGTTAAATAGAACATGGCTCATTATGAGAGGGGATTTGAATGTGGAAAGACAGTTTCTACGTTTCTCTCCCAATCGCAGACAATTCTAAGCTTCTCATACTCCCTTCTTTACCATCTATCAATCTCTAAGTTCTTACTCTTAGGTTAGTATATTCTACGATTCTGTTGGGTTTTTGTTGTTGCCTTGTTTGCATTACTTTGTGGGGGTTATTGTAAGTGTACTCTATTTTGTAATATAGTGAGAAGTTGGTTACTGTTACATGGGCGATTGATTCGTGACAGCCTATGCAAACATCAATGGGAAACTCTACCCAAAGAAGGAGCCATTGAAAAGTAGTGGAAAAATAGCAATGAGGAGGAAAAAAATCTAAGAAGATAGGTAACGACCCAAAAGAAAAGCAATAGAACTCAACAAAACAAACACTGAGTTACGAGGACAAAGGAGAGGAAGGAAAACAGAGAAAGAAGAAGAATTTTATTGATTGAATATTTTCACGTGACAATTACCGGAGGAATGTCTTGCTCTTAAGAAGTACTTGTAGTCATTCTTGGTAAGGTCCCAACTTGTAATGAGAATCTAGAGAACAACAATTTGTATGTTAGCCTATTATTTTTTGTTGGTAGAAATAGTTTAATTATTCACTACAAATTTTAATTTTCAGTCGTCGATATTTAACCAACGTGCAGATTTTGTGACATTTTTTGTTTTCACTAAATTCAAGATGCATTAGAGACAATTAAATATTTTTTTCACAATTATTTATTGAATTATTCTTTGATGAAATAAATGTTCATAAGTAAATATACAAATTTTCATAGACAACTTTATAATATTTAAATATGAACCTAAATTTGTCGAGATGTAAACAACATTTTTTTTAGATGAAATTTTTTTTTCCAAAAATTTAATAAATTATAAGGACAAAAAATCTTTGTTATGAATTAGATCATATAGTGACAAATAATTTGTCACTGATAACTTTAAATTCGTGACAAAACACTACTAAAAAACAAATGCGTCAAGTAATTTTTTTTGGTGGAAAAAACTTTAAGTGGAAAAAACGTTTGCTTGCTACGGAATTTTATTGTTTCGTCACTACTAAAACAATGTTATCTAATATTAAAAGCCACGAAACGTAAAATTTCGTCATAAAAGCTTCGAAATAATTAGTGACGATTTTAGTTTGTAAGTTGTCATAATTTACATTACACATTAGTGACGAAATAATTGTTTCACCGATAACTTTAAATTGTGAATACACTACTTAACAAACTGGCGCCAATTTAATTTTTTGGGTGGGAAACTTAGTGGCAAAACCAACTTTGCTACGGAATTTTAATTTCGTCACTCCAAAGTTGTGTCTCCTTTATATATAGACGAGAAGTAAAATTTTGTCACTAAAGCGAATAATTAGTGACAAATTTAATGTCGTAGCTAATAATTCTGTAGCTATATGTCATATTTGTTATAGTGTCTATTGCGTTTTCAATATATCAGAATTTTGAATTAAAATAATTTCAATTTACTGATTTAATGTATTCGCGAGCAATGAAGATATTATTTCTCGTCAGTTTGTTGAAAATATATCTAAACGGCACAAGGATCTTTTAATGAGGGGGGAGGGGGAGTCGAGGGAGTTACTACACAACCTTCTCTACCGAAGATTCAATTTTTAATGATCTGCTTGATATTTATGTATTTACTTACGTATCCTGCTTATGCTTCTACTATCTGATACATTACAACTTTGTTGTGTACGATGTATCGAACACAAATTTTATTGTTGATACATAAAACCCTAGTCCAGTTTAAACATAAATCATACTATCAGGTTCATAAAAGATGTTTATAAATACTAAATTAAAGAAAAGATCGAGGGTGTTACTCATCGACCTTCTCTACCCAATGTTCAAATTTTCTACACGTATTTGTTGTGATACTTGTAGATTTTATTATTATACGAATAGATTAAATTAATAGGCTTCGCACAGGATTGGGACAATGTATTAAACTTACATATGATTGTTCGGTAATATAACCTACAGTTAAATGATAGTTTAATGGAAAATGAGGAATGAAAAAAGAGGTCATTAGAAGTTTGTAAGTAATGTTTTCCATTTGATTCCTCTATAGCAAAAACAAAAATGACAATAGTGGCGAGAAAGGAAATAGAAATAAAGTTGTGATTTACTGAAATACCAAATGTAATAAATTTAACCATTTCAAACAACGTTATGGAGGTTTGAATTAAAGTGCAAGAGTAGAGTAGCACATGACATTGCAATTGAAATCAATTTTCTTTATTCATACGAAGAAGAAACATGTAGAACGGGACAAAAGAGAAGACAGATTTTCAAGCATGTTCTATTTTAGCTTTTAACAAAAGGTAAAAGAAAAAATGTCCACCACAATAGCATAAAGAGTTGTCAGACTTTACAGAATCACTACGACTTAGTAAAGATTAAGCTCCATGAAATAGGAGGCTTGAAAAACCTTTAGGAATGAAAAAAAACTTCATAAAAGCTTAATCCAATGTAATTGAATTCAACGATCAATGAAAAAAAATCTTCCAAAATAATGTCGGCAGCACAAATCCCTCTATCAATAGATAACAGAGGGTAGGTGATAAAATATTATTGTGCCTTACGGAAAGGTCACAACTTTTTGGGAAAAAGTTGCAACCATTTGGAAAGTCACCAAAACATCTCATAAAAGTACAAAAGTTTTCTTAAAGTCGCAACTCTTCATAAAATTCACACAAATTTTTAGAAAAGTTACAAACTTTTGATATAAAGTTGAAATCTTCATAAAGTTGAAACTCTTCATAAAAGTTGGCAATTTTTCATAAAAGTCACACTCTTCATAGAACTCACACTTTCCATAAAAAAGTCACAAACATTTCATAAAAAGTAAATATCTTCATTAAAAACAAATGGCAACTCTTAATAAAAGGTCACCATTTTTCTTGAAAGAGGAAGGGAGTTTGGAAATAATAAATTTACAAGGGAATTCAGTTTGTGGGTGGTGCCCGTAGGAGGGCCTACCCCTACGACTAATATTTTCTGTTTAATATACTAGGAAAAAACATCGCGCTTCGCGGAGGTTTGTTTTGTTTAATTAGCTCACTCATTATCATTAGGTTAATATTGTTATTTGGGATGGATTCACCGTTGATTTATTATCAATCTATAATTTAATTTCTTCCATGGTTATATTTTCGTAGTAATGTTGAACATTTATAATCATTTGTGCCCATTATTCCTGTATGCTCGTTTTGTTAACATATTCACAAGTTCAACATTGTTATTATTTATGTAATTGGCTTTGTACACGAATAGGGGGGCCAATATAAGAGGGGTAAACAAAATGTACACCTACCGATCCATAATCTGTGTGTATTACACTTAAAATACATTGAATTTAATAAGTAGTCGTTATTATAGAAACACAAACTCATATGTGTGCAATAGTAAGCTACAGCATCCATTGTCCTTACATATATGTGATTCATTGTTCATGATGTTTTCCATATGTTCCTTGTAAAGTTTCGTATTATTGACCAGTCGTTATGTGAGTGATCACTTCAAGTATGTATATTATTTGTAAGCTGTTGATGCGTCATTTTGGATTGGGGACTATGTTGTTTATAACGTGACATCATGTGTTTATACAAGTCTTGGGACATTATACATATGGAATATTTCTCTGTAACTAATATTTTAATGTGTATGGTCTTCCACGGGCCTCAGATGCCGACTAGGGACCGAGGTCAGGTGGAGAAAACATACCGGTCACGTCAATTACATACACCAAAACACTCAGGCACCATCTCTGCGGGTACCCGCCTATCTCTCTGCTACGCCTCGGTACTTCATCGCATACTGGCTACACCGTTGCCCCCACAATATGGCCTCTTTTAATTATACGCTACTAAAATCCACAGGGCCTTAAACCAACTTCAGAATTAGACTTCCAATCCTTCTCTCCTTCCTACTAATACGCATAGGCACCTACGGCCGTGTGAAATTAACCAAATCCAAATTGTGGTAAGATCCCACATCACCATGCCCCCCAATGACCCGTCCCCCCAACCCTAACACTCCCATTCATCAACGCTCCCTCTACCCCCCCTCTTAACCTTTCTCTTCGCAACACGATCCCCTTTATTTAGGGGTTCTATTCACGGCTACGTCCACACTTTCCTCTGCTTGAAAACCTTCTCTCGAGCCATATGTTATACCTTTAACTCCACCCACTTTTCAAAGAAGTGGACACATATCCTCAAGCTCTAAGAATCCCACCCATTCGTGCCATCCGGATGGCTCCCTCCTTTTACTTTATCCATAAGGTAGTACTAAACAATACCCCCCACCCACATACCACATACGCACCCCGCTCACTCCAGCCCACAAACAAAAGGTTCTCCTACAATCAGAAGTGATCGAAGGGGGTAAAAACAGCCCTCCCCGCGGGCCCTACTCTGATATCCCAGAAACATTCTATCCTTCACCTCACTCTAACTCACCAGTTAAGTCCCCCTCATCATTTGTTCCCAACGCACTTCGCGACAGTCTTCATCACAAAACCAACATCACCCTCCAATCCGCCCCAACAACCGCTACTACGTTGTAAACGCCCGCATGATTCTCATGCATCCTACATCATCCACACCTCTTCCGTTCTATTCCTCTGCCAACATGGAATCGGCAAAACATATGACAAAATTCAGGAGAACGATTTATCCACTCACCACAAAGACCCGTCTCACCCCGACCAGCCCCCCTCCAACGCCAGTTCCCCGTCCCGCCTCACACGACGACCTATCCTCGGCCTTACCTCTGTCCGCTTGCAGGTCGCGTAGCCTCACTCATGTAAAAACTACCGACAAACGCCCACCAAAAACTTCACCGGGAATCCTCTCTGTCTCTCAACCGATAACCACCCCCTACACCCAACCGCCCCCCCCATCACCACACCGCCCTGCCCATTCTTAGCATACGCCAAAAACCCTTCCCTCCTCTATCATCATCATTCAATCATAAATTGTACACCACTCTTACACCAATCTCCACTAGAAGTTCTTCTTTCACTTCCCCTGTCCCTCAGACTAGGGCGATCCCCACTTACCGCGATTCCGCCATTCACGTAAACCCATACTATCAGCCTTCAATATCATAAACACAGCCTTCCACTCATTGACCCCCCGAACCCCTACACCCTCCCTCTCCCTGCAACGATCCAAAACAATCACTCATCTCATCCATAGCTACCGTTCCACCTCTAATTAAATCGGGCAAATTAGAATAACTCAAAGCCGACACGCGAGGCAAAAACAAATGGCGTAACTACACCTCTGTCTCCTAACGTGGACTAAACTCATAGCAGCTACAGACAGCCAGACCTGAAAACTATCAAAAGGTGAGGCAATGCACACTCCCTCTTTACATATCCACTCCATCAATCCCAGGCCCACATCCCTTCCAGACCGTACGCTAAGGCCCGTCCTCCCTTATACAATACCCAACGTCGATAGAATTGTCCACTCGATGACCACACAAACGGTCCATAACCACCATAACCTACTTTACAACATCACTGCTTTCCCAAGACCCCCCGACACCTCTCTTGCTGCTCTACAAACTACCCCCCAGCTACTCAGCACTACATACTCCACAAGGGAGTTCCAACTCCACTCCCCAAGACACTTGCAACTTGCTCCAGCCAACCCCACTCGGCCCTACAACTATCTTAGTAACCACTGTTAATCCGCCCCACACGCCATTACTCATCCTCCACCCCACACACGAATGCGCAGCCCCTACAATACCGAAACCCAGCACACATACCCCAATGCATACGAACTCCCCCTCATTAATACTCATCACCCGAAAAGGCCCAAAAAATCCCACCTCTACCATTCACCACGCCAGGGCACAGACCAATAACCAGTCTATAGTAACTTCCACCCGCTCCCCCAGGCGCTCCATCTCCGCACCTATTCTGAAACTCAACAACAGGGCCACCCCATGCAGCCCACCAAATCGCATGATGGGACCCCCTAGCCTCTCTCCGGTGCAGCACCCTCCCCCCCCTTCAGTTCGCACCTTCCCCCAACCCACCTTAACTTTCCGCACTGCTAACCCCTACCCTACCACTCTCATCCCCCCCCCCCCCCTCACCCCATTCTTTCTACCCCACACGCTTAAGTCCCTACCCATTTCTGATGCCCATATCTTCTCCACCAGCAACACCTCTCTACTCCATAATTCCAATTCAGAAGGAAGGAAGGAGAAAAAGGAGGAAAAACTAGAGAAACAAAGAGGAGAAGGCAGAGGGAAAAGAAAAACAAAGAGAGAAAGGAGGAGAAGTAGAGAGAGAAAAGGTAGTAACGAAGGGATAAGAAGAAAAGAGTAAAAGAGTGGAGGCCAGAGCATCCACTATTAACGAAGGAGAGCAAACTATCCCCTATTTCTACTCTACCTTCCTCCAACCAACTCCACCAGGTCTACCATCCAGAGGTCTTAAGCATAACTCACTACTCCGCACATTTTCGTTCACCAAAGTCACAGACATAACAATAAACTATCAGTATGTCAATCCATCCATTACCGCCAAAGCCACCCGCAACCACATAACCCTAATAATTCTAACGAATAACATCAACATATTTGACATGGTTTGTGTTGCACACTTCAATCAATGGGACGTTCCCCCTACCGTATCCAGATAACCAGTCGGCCTTCCGCCTTGCCCCACGCCTCTGCTACCATACATCACTCCACATACAATGACCATACAGCTACCCCTTCACGCTCACACTCCCTAACCCCACATCTCCCCAAACCCATCTTCCGCTCCTTTAGGACCACTTCACTCAATCATCCCACACCCTCTCCCTTTACTAACCTTCCCCCCTATATCGTCACCCCCAAACCCCGCTACAAACCCCTGACCCCCATTCTTTACCCCACAAACTACTCATTCTCCTCCACCCTATGGTTGTACATTGCCATCCTCCCCATCACACCTACGTAACTCCACTACTCAAAACCACTTATAAAATCGCCCCAGCTCTCGTCATAGCATCATACCCCACAAACACAAAACAAACTAATCTAACTCGTCACTATCTAGACATATAACATGCACCACCAGAAGAGGCCATAGCATTTGATTACGATCGACTATTATCCACCCGCTACCGCCTCTTCACTAAGTTAAGTTACTCATCATCCAACTACATAAAAACCCTCGCGCACAGCTCCCACCGCCCCTACATATCCAACTTATCCTTCCGCGTCATAGTTCTACACCATCCCCTCACAAAAATATTTTTCGTCTCTACGTTCCCTCTTTTCCTAACTTATACCTGCATAATCCATCCGCCATGACGGGATTCAGACAAGCCGGTCAAGAAATTCTAACTCTATATAACTTGGCCCCCACATGCACCATCCCCCCCACAGCGAACTATCCAATAGATCCATACCCTAAGTGCATATTTTATCATAGGTCCAGCACGCTACGCCATGCGACCGAGGTAAAGTAACTTTCGAACAACGACTTGACAGCACTTACCACCTCATTTACAGCATTCTCACTAGCCATCTTCACGCCACACAACCCTAAATTCCACCACAACGCAAGCACCACAACTCCCCTAGAGGCAACCCACCCACGCATCCAACTGTTTGCAACCCAAAACGACCTCCAGACAGCTGACACGCTATATTATCAAGACCTTCTATTCCGAACTAGCAACAACTACCCTTTTTGTGTCAACCCCAAAATTCCTATCCATATAACCACCAACACCTCTATGTGGTCTCTTCTTTGAATCTCCCCTAGCCCAACACACTCGATACACTCTGTCGTCCAGGAGGTAGTACGACATTACACTCCAGATACAATTCACATCCATCACACTCTACCACAACAATACACTATCTATTACTTTAGTAACTTCTCACCTCCGTCCCATCATACCCCACCTAGAATCATACTACCTCTTTTATGAAAACAACTACCTGTACGGATCACCCCATCTCTATATACCCCACGCCTTTCGACCCCCAAAATTCCAATGTCCCGAACACCACACTAGTTACACGATGTCAATAAACCGGCTAAACATCCTCAAGCACAATCCCACGCCCGAGAAAACCACCTCTCAGCTCAACAATACCAAGCCTTGCCCGGTCTCCCCTTACCGCGCAACCCTACACCCGTACATCACGAGCTTACTAACGACTTTCCACCAAGCACAGGCCTCTAGTCGCCCCATACTGCACTACGCGGATACCTGGAAACGCTATTTTTGTAAACAAGCTAAGGGGATTCTTCTCCGCACCACCATAAGTATCTAAATTCCCGTTAACCCGGATAATTTCCCATCACAACAGAACCCAAATCAGCAGCAGCCGGACTGAATCTTAGGCATGCCCCATAACATCGTAAACACCCTTCCCCACTTAATTAGACCACCAGAAGCCGGAGGCGACAGGTTACGAATTTAACGCCTAACCAGTTAGACTCACACACAACATAGCTGCCCCACCATTAGCCATCACGCTCATAACTTACGACCACCTCTATCTTCGGCCATTAGAAAAGTCGTCTATTCCCGACTTACACCTCCCCCCCGTTTCTCCGGCTTACTGTTTCGATACTAACTAAAGATCACATTCACAAACCCTATATACCCCTCCCCCAAAACTAAAAGCCTCCACCCCCCCCTAAACCAAGCCAAAAAAAAACTTAGGGACAAGCTTATATCTAAACCCACTATTATACTACCCAACCCGTCCCGTATTGCCTTCGCATACCCATGGGCTCACCCACAGACAGTCTCACGCACTGTTTTATCAAATTGATGTATAAGTTATGTAGCGGTCTCGAGGAACAGGCAATCACCTAATCACATACATCTCCCTGTGCCTTTTCATCTTCTCCCTGACTCTATTCGATACTAGCAAAACCAGGACTCCTATCCACCCAGGCCAGTTCCATAACGGCCTACTTCCTATATCCGACAAGATACGACCACCTTAAGCCTTACTTTAAGGGATGATAAAAAAGACACTAAAAATTAATGACAAGCACCAAATAAGGGGCTCTCTCACTATAGGATCAACTCCTCAAGCATTTAAAATAGAGGACAACAATATTAACGATCATTAGACTTCTTTTCGGTAATATTAAATTTAAATAATTAAACAACATAAATGTAAGTTAATATTTTCATCCTTCTCTTGTTGGTACACGTTATACTGCGGACATATAATGTCCATATGTGAATACCTGTTTTTGGAAGAATACAGTCCGAACATGTCTGAAGCGTTTGTCCTTGACTTTGATTGAGTTCATGGGCATTTAAACAGGTGCTAAGGCAGTTGCCGTCTGTTAAGCTCTGGAATGGCCATTTTTGAATCATTTGAGACATGTAATTATGGGTATTGTGACATGTTGTGCCGATGTTGTTCTTACCAGATAAATGATTGTTGATTTACAGACCCATTTTCCTAGATGTGTGATTCATTAATTCTTGTTACCGGTGCATAGTCCTTCTGTTTGATTTGAAGATTTCTAAGAAAGCATAAACCCGGACTCCTATTTTACGTGTATATCATGGTTAGGGATGCCTGAGAATCGTAAGTTTAAGTTATTAAGGAAATTCAGTGGGGACAATATTTTCTTCCTCATAGTGTTCACACTTGCTTTGCACACATTGTCAGAGTTGTAGTAGGTTCTTCATTCCTGGTTATAAATATCATTATTTTTTCATTTAGATCTTGGGGGGAAAACCATTTCATTTTTTGGTGTTAGTATGGGCGCTTTCTTTCAAGATGTCGGGGTCGTTGTAATTCTGTAATAGAGATGGATATACTGCATCTACAATTGAGTCCCCATTGATGGTGTGATGGTTTGCAAATGGCTATATCAGGCGGTAGTTAATGAGTTCCATCTTTTATCAGCCATAAACTGATCCATCTCCAATATGCAATAACCATCTATCACAACTGTGCCATCTTTTTCAGCTTCCGAGAACCCAGGACTTTTCCACAAGAAGACGCATATTTTACTTCAGTTCATTAAATTGAAAAAAACGGTAGGGCCACAGGTGCGATTGTTTAGCGACGCATCAAACAATATCAGCTCTTGTTCCTTTTGGAAGATTACCGGCAGGATTGTCTGTGGCTGAAAATCACCACAACAACCGATGTTAGGCCCCTAAAAGGGCCATGTCACAAAAACTATTTTATACCTATCTCGAAGAAGAAGTCCCTTCAAGCTCTTGTCTAAGGATTCAAACAATATTTGTTGTCCATTGAGCTTATCCCAATTATCAAAATGTTTTTCTTTAGTAGTTCTGCTAATTGGCTTCATTGTTTTTTATGCACCATGTTGACTCGGGTGTGACGTTCAGCGGAATAGCAAACGCGAAACGAACGAAATGAGCAGTCCTGCCGTTCGGCAACAATAAAGTGCCACGTATGCGGACAAATACCATTTTTCGTTCTTTTATTACTATATGATATATATATATATATCTATATATATAGATATATATAATATTATATATTATATGATATATATATAAATTATGCATTCAACCATCAAGTACATACACGTTTTCAATGTTATATGTATCGTGTACAAATCTGAATTGTTGCTACATTACTCCAATTTAGTTCAAGCGTAAACGGTCTTAATCATGTTAATTGATTATGTATCTAATTACATAATATGAAAAAAATTTTAATATATTTTAGGAACACTGATCACATATACCTACTTATGTTATTTATCTAAAAGGGTTTGTATCGGGCTATGATCTGAAAAAAGGAAAATGTGTCTCCAACAACGATGTCCTCACTGTTGAATGATTGCCTTGAAACTATTTTTAAAGTACTAGGTGATGAAGGGGAATTATTAGTTGATTTAAATGTGATGGGGGATTTATGAGAGGATTAATTAATTTTCCGTTATTTTCCTTTTTTATGAAAAGCACATAATCTTAAGTATTGTATCATTTGACAATGGAAATTTGGAACAAATAACAAAATTTAAAAAAACGTGATTGGAACTTATAAATAAGATGTAATTGGCCCGTATTTCCCCTGATTATGCAATTATCCATTTTTTATGGTATTGATTCATTTCAAGAAATAAAAGGATGACTGTATTTTGTTCCAAAACATATGTTGAAAATCAACATTTAAACCTCTCATATGGATCATCATTTTTTTTTTAGGAGTTCACAAGCCTATTGGGATTCACTACAAACTAAAATGTATATCGAACTTTACGAAAGTTCTACAAAAAGTCTTATAAAATATAAGATTTCAGATATTAAATAAGGAAACAATGCGAATACATGGTGATGGAATAGTGAATAATTACACATTCTTAATAGGAATTTGAATGAATGTTTATAAGAAGGGAGGGGAGGTCTCGGAGAGGAGGATAATGATACGAACTCCCTTAATAAGTCAAAACGTTGAGGGCCCTCATTCTTCTGTGTTGTGCCATGGGAGGGGAAGCATTTACGGAGACTCGCACTTTTAAACTTCATATAGGAGAAATGCCTCTAACATAAATTACTATTCAATATTTTGTGGTCATGATCAATAAATACTATAATTCATGTGCCCTTAACCTTCTTTATTTTTGGGAGGAGCTCTCCCGTTCCAAAAACTCATGAAACAAAAATAGCATCCTCTTCTTAAATAAAGATTTACATGAAATACATTAATAGGAAACTCATGACCATTTGCCTATGAAATTACAAGTGATTGGGAAAAAGTGATTTTGATAGAAAACTAAAACAAGGATTCCCTATGGTTATCGAGGGATCTTAAAAGTTCTTCTTACATAGCACTAATATAGACGCAGCTCACATATGATAATAAACACCACTTTTATCTCACTTAATATGAGCGGTCCACAAAAAACACTATCAAGGCTAAGTAAATCATTTAAATACGCTAGGTACAAAACCATGCACTTGATGACAACAGAAAGGTATTACCAAAAATATGTCAAAAACAGGTTTAGAACAATAAAAAATGAAAATTGTTTACTTGATTGTTGGTTGGCCTTCTCTTGGTCTCATCACAACCTAATAACTTAAGACAGTTAACTTGCACCGTCTCCTTTCTCTATCTACCAAAAAGCACAAAAGAGACACTACAAAAATATAAGATAATTGTCAATTTTATAAATTTACTAAGGTTTGCACACTACTACAAAAATAACATTTAGGTACATTTGTTTAGAGGCAATAAATAAATTGCCGCTAAATGCTCCCTACATTCGAGTATTACCGGCATTTGTGCATTTGCCAGGAAAAAAAAAATAATTACTAGCGATTAAAAGTTAATTCTGCTATATAATTTTTACTTAATATAGTCTTCCTAAAGTTCATTTCCCAGTAAAATTCCTCAACCAACAAATTCACCCACACAGATTAGGGCAAACCTCTCTTTCCTTCATCCTCCAAATTCACCATACGAATTAGGGGGGCAACCTCTTTCCTCATCGGCCATTGGCGCAAACTGTTCTCTCTCGTTTTATCCAAGTAACATCTATGTATTCTCCTATTTTGTTTCCTTCTCTATCACTAGTTATACTTTTTTTTTTATTTTTCCAAATCCATTCTCTTCTGTTCCTCCTCCATTAGAGGAATTAAATATTCTGTTCTGACACTCACTCTTCACCTTCTTTCATCGGATCCCGATGTGTTTTAATTCCCATATGTATGACGATTGGTAATGATACATGCGTTATTGTTTTTAGGTTTCAGCTTTTTGTGAAAAAATTCTTTATAGTTAAAAAAGTACCAATTTTGAGTATTGGTATTTATGAGTTGCTATAGAGATGATTTCCTATAGACCTCGGCCTCAAAAGAGATTGTTTCGAAGCAGAATTGGGTAAAACATATAGTCAGCAAAAGTTCAGAGATGAAAGAAGGGAAGAAAAACCGAATAATAAATATACATTTAAAAAATAAGAGAACACACGGCCTACTTAATAATACTCCCTTGCAAAGGAGACGAGAAGAGCAACATCTATACATATTTGTTGTCATTTCTCGTAAATTGCACAGAGAATCTCAAGAACTATGAGACTCCTCAATAGAATATAAAAAAACTTTGAGTATTAGAAAACTTTAAGCTTCAAGATTACACTAAGATGGAAAGAGGCAATTGAGAAAACACTTGCCAACGAAAAGAGATGACTACACATATCTCGTAAGATAGGTGTCATTGTCATGTGAGAATCCTTTTTCTAGTTCACCAGATACAGTACAAAACACAGCGTAAACTATGCTAGCTGATGAAATCTCTCAAGTAGAGGTAGAGAATCTTCTTAACAGACATTTAAGGAACCACTCCCCGATCAAAAATGTTTTTTTTTTTTTTTTTTTTCTTAAAGCAGAAGTCAAAGCAATTTCTTGTATTTTGGATTTTTAAAAAAAGGTAAATACATCACTGCTGTTAGATAAAAACACAACAATATACGTACCTGAAAACCAAAAGTTAATTGATTTGAGGAAAGAAGGATAAAATCTTCTACAAGGCTACTGTAGTTCTCCAACTATTACACTAAGAGAAAAAGTTGAGTTTTGACCTCATGGACCAGCCATGTGCAATTTGTTAGTGGATGGTCCCGAGGACTATGCTTACCCAACTTTAACTTTACATGTTTCACCTGTGGGGTAAACAATGTGTAAAATACTTGACAATAAAGAGTAGATATTGGGATTTCATATTAGGTTTACAACAACATTTGAAAGATTAACATCTTTACATGAGTATAAACTCTTTACTGAGTATTTTTAAAACAGCTCTTAACAAATCGTGGGCATATGAACCGAAAAATGCCACTATTTGATTGTGTTTCATTCAAAATCAGTTAGAATACAAAATTTTATATTCCTCTTAAACAACATAATATTAAATAATAGGTGCATTATATGCCTCAATTAGTTGTTCATCCACACAAAATTTAAATCAAAAATTACATAATTGCATTGTCCAAAAACGGAACAAACTATAACATGCATAATAAAAAATCCTAGTGAGACAATATTGTTATAAAGAATCCCAGGAAAATTACCTTCGAAAGAGGAAGAGGTGCACAGAGGACGTGAACTGATTGCTTCTAGAAATTATAGAGAAATTTATCAGTTTCTGGAATGATTAAAAGATGGAGTAAACTTAAAGTTACGATTTTGCCCTTGTTTGTCCTCTAAACTCCAATTTCACTAAATAAGAGTAATAAAGAAAGAACATTTAAACAAATTCTTATCCTGCAAATATAACACATCGATAAATTACTTAAAATCAAAAACAAGATAAATAATAGAACATTTAAACAAATTCTTATCATGCAAATATAATACATCAATAAATTACATAAAAGCAAAAATAAGTTAAATAATATTACATCATAGCAACAAAATAAGTATTATGATGACAATGTGAAGAATAGATAAAATGTAGATTGGTGTTTGGAATGACTATGGATTATAGAGTAAGAACTAAGAACAAAAAAGTAGTATTTAAGGTTGGTGTATTTCCAAACAGAAATGAAAATAATTCATTTTTCTAAAACCGAGTGAAACACAATTAGTGGAAGTTAAGATTAAGCAAATGCAAAAAAATAGTAACATAGATTTATATGTAGAATTAATGATTAAAAAAATGTAATTAATAAACATTTTAAAAATTTGCTAATACATCATATAATAAATGGAAAATAATTGAAAAATTCAAAATTTTGAGGGAAAAAAATAAATGTCATTCTTGGGTTTAGAAGCATGCCACATTACACTTAAACGGGTTTCGATTGATGAAAAAAAATATTTTTAGTTCACAATATTTTTTATATTTACAATGTATGATATTTTCTTTTCCCGGCGATTCTTAAATACTACTTTAATAATTTTAGGAGATATTAAATTATAATTGCATTAAAGATATACAATTAACTCGCATAGCTTATAAACATCAAAAGTATATATAAACCCCACTTATTAATTCTAAAAGCTTCAAAAGCAGACAAAATGATCCCATATTATTTGTGTTAAAATTCAAAAACAACCTCGAAAAAAACGTTATGTAATTTGATTTTGTAATTCTTTAAGTCAAAACAATCTTGAATGTACCACCTCTTTTTGAAACGAAGTATCATATTATATAAACTAGTAAATACGACTCATTTTTTAATTTAATGCACCACATTATCATATATGTTTCTACTTCTCTTCCTCAAACAACGATGTTGATTATCAAACTTATCTGCTCTTTCATTGAATATTTTTAGGATGATCGTCTCTGAACAGGTTCAAACCAAAAGGTAAATGTATCATGAGAAAGCACAAGAAGTACAAAATAACCAATTGTTGAATTTGCAGCTTCTGGTAAAAAAAATATGTTTGTATGGTTCTTACTAAAAAAGCAGGCTCAAGCCCATCTACGTTTGGTAACTCTCATTCCTCCTCCTATTTCTATATAAAACTGACTCGTTTGTTAGTATTTATTCACAAATTATTCTTTGTAGTGGTTATTCCATCCCTTTAACTATATTTTTGTGTGATACAAAATCATCTTTGTTAGACGCTCAAACTAGTGTTGCGTTCTTTCGGTGGAACGATTTAGTGGGACAAATGGATTGGTGTGTAACGACTCGAGGGTAACCCTCAGAGTAAGGAGCACCCTTAAGTCGCCATACAGCATACGCGACTCTCAGAGGTCCTTATACAAGTCCTTAGAAGTCCGTCCATTACATCTATTTAAAAGTTAATTGCGGAATGAACGCTTTCACAAGATAGTTCAAATTATAGAATCATAAGAAGACACTAAGTCTCGTCCTGGCCATCGGACACATAAAGATCTTAGGTACAACCCTTACATCAATTGCAAAAGTAACTATAGTTATTACAAAGTCTTTTGAAATGGAAACTAAAATATAAACTGTATGTCTCAAAATATGAGGCATAACCAAGCTTCTTGAGAGAAATGTTATCTCAAGGCTTTGTTCTAAGAGATCCTCACGTGACACCTACACTTATAGGAATTAGAACAATAAATTGATATTTAGCACAATTGAATGCACTAAGAATGGTAAACATGAAAGAAAACCATGCTAAAAATTGGGCATTTACTATATAACATACTTTTATGCTCTTTAATAGAAACCTCATAAAAGAAGTCTAAGAACACTTCAAGTAACTCATAAGAACAACCATAATCATATACTAAGGCATTTAAAAACCTCTATAAGAGGATATCCTAAGACCCACCTAATAAGATATGAAGAGACGCTCACACACCTTCACACCCACCTAGGTGATTCTTTTTTTTTTTTTTTTTTCCAGGACTTCCAAAGTAGGTTATTCCATTTTCATCATTTAACTTCCACTAAAGGTTACTCTAAGACTCACTATGTAAGACATGAAGAGACTGCTTCATACACCCTCTCAGTCTACCCAAGGAATCTTCAAAGCTACCATAGGTAAGACCTTCTATTCATAGCAGTAACTAGTCAACCATCTTCATTAGCATTTAAGAGACAACCAAACAATTAGAGGACTTCACATAATAATCTTGGAAAGGGACCTCGGGAACCCATTCTAGCTCTGCAAACGTACTCGTACCATGTGTTAGAACGTCCATTTCATACTACAGGTATGGAACCTATCATATAACTAGAGTGTACATCCCATATGATGAGAATAGGCATCGACTGATATAGATACTAGCTAGGTATGGAATCTGAAGTTACCCTCTCCGAGGAGGGTGTTCTACTTGCCAAGGGTAGAACTAAGATACATCCCATGTTGGCACATGGTTAAGGAATAGCAAGGGTTTCTTTGTACTCTAGTATCATCTTAAGTAGAGCTACTACCACAAGCATGTTCACTCGGTGCTTTTCCTTTATTTTCATAGAGTAATCATTTACTAGGTGTATTAGAGTAGGTACTATTACTATGCCTTAACAACTCTTAACACTTTTTCTTTACAAGGAGGGGTCCACTAGGGCTGCCAACATTATTTGTGTTAAACACTTTAGAAGCAGAGAAAGACTTAACATTATTGGTGTTGAAAACTCCAGAACCACACAAAGAGACCCTATTCCATGTAACTAGTGTTAGACTCTTGAAGCAAATAAACAGAACTCGTATAATTTGTGTTGTAAACTCCGAAAGAAAGCAAAAAGCCACATTTTTTGTGTTAAAACTTACGAAGCAAACAAAAACCTCACATTCTTGGCTATTAAAAAAGGGATAGCAGACTAAAGAGACCCCCTAAATATTAGCTGTCAAAACTCTAGAATCAGACAAAGAAAACCATGGTGTATGGTTAAAAACTCCAAAAGCATGTAACAAAGACGCGTCTATTTGTGGTCAAAACTTTGAAAGCGACAGAACCCCCATGTTATTGTGCGAAAAATTGAAGTAAATAAAGAGGACCCCTTATTTTTTAGCAATTTCATTTTTATTTAAAAAACTAAACAAAACATTACACATCCTTACACTTGCGCGAGCATGGCGTTCACCCACAATTAGACCAACATGTAAAAATAATAAAACAACCGAAAAGGACAACAAATAAAGAATGCTAGACCACTCGGGAAGCCTATAAATATAAACTAAGGTAGGTTTACTAATAAGGGACTCTCAATCCCTCACTTCCTTCTCTGGTTCCTAATTAATAGACACCATATTATTGTGGTTCAAGAATTCAAATAGTAGACAAATAAAGAAGTGACTTGTTCTAGGATCAAAAGGTGTCGTCAGTAAAATGAATTGAAGTTCTTAAGCCAAAGCTGTGTTGTCCATCTTTGTTTATAAGGATTTATGTTATATTATATATATTAGTAAGTTAGTAGTAGTTGCTTTACCAAAAAAATAATTTGAGTTGTTTTTAAAACATTAGAACCCTAGCATATCCTAAAAGCCCCAAACTATCCATGTTTGGTGATTCATGGATTTTGGTTATTCTCTATAAATGAATAAATTGCGAACAAAAACTTATTTATTAAGAGGGTATTAGTGTTATCATTCATCCTCATAGGTTGAGATGAAATTCGATAATTTAACATCAACAAAAAAGTAATCATACAAAAATTAAATATAAATTTAAGAAAAACATTTCATCTGAGTTGCTACGCCTATGCCAGGAAAAAAAATGATTCCTCACTAAATATTTCAATTCAATTTTTAGTTATAGTTTTCACCCTATTTAAAGTAGGACACTAAATCATATCTTCTGTTGGTAGCTTACAATATCGATCATCACACTAGACTTATTTTTCCTCATCTTCGAGGAAGGAGGATTATCCATGTAAATTTTGAAAGTTAAACATAATAAAACCAAAAATTACTAGACTTGAGAAACTTAACACAGAAATGGGAAGAAATTAAGTAGTGGGAAGTTATTTGTAGATATATAAAAGGTAATTGGATGATTAGGGATGTATTAGGGTTAGTTTCTAATTAAAAAGGGAAAATAAAGGCCTAAATATGAAAACATTATTGATTTATCCTTTTGGAAAATCTGCCATCAACAAAAAAAACAAAAAACTGAATTTTCAAAAAACAATTGGTAGTTAGTTGAATCAATTCAAGTATCAATTATAACTCGATGTGACTGTAATACCTCAAAATTTTCTAAGCTTGGACTCGAATCATTCTATAACACCTTGCAATTCTACTCTTAAAACTATAATTGTTCATGTAGCACTTCAAACATTAAGAAAGGCTAAAGAGGGTTACACAAAAGTCCACGAACCCAAAATGGTCCATGGACTCTTCATGAATCCTTAAACGGACCATTTAGTGGACCACGACTCGTTTAGGGCAATGTGAACAACAGTCAAAGGCTGCCAAGGAGTGGGTCGCCTGGACGGGACCCTAGACAGCCCATGGTGGCTTGTACGATCTGTATGGGGACCATACAAGTCACCTATCAATTTTTAAGTTTTGGGTCAACTTCAAACAATCATATCTCTCATCACATAATGAATTAGGTGGTCAGTGACCTATTAAAATATATATGTCTTTGAGTCTTTCCAACACCATCAAATTTTCCTCATTTTGAGTTTGGAGTAAAAGTTTATGTCTGTTTTAGAGAACCATTGTAGGCCAAGTGAAGTTTCATGTCCATCTATACGGCCCGTGAAATTTCATGGACCGCTATGCCTTAACGGTCTGTGAAACCTCCCTTTTAAGGTATCTTTAAAAATTTAAAAGTTGGGGTCATTTTGGTCATTCTCCTATACATTTGGCATTTAAACTATGTCATTTTAATTAACATTTCAAGATATTAAATTAAGGTTCCAGGAAAAGAAAAACTAAGGTTCAAGTGTTCTTCGAGTTCCGTGGATTTTGCCAAAAACCTCGTTCTTCCAGGTATGTAAGGCTAACATAGTGTTAGACTAGTTCTTATACATTCCATACATCTACTTTCAAATCAATAAAAGGGTAATCTGGGATTCTATCCTTAGATTTGAATTTCTTGAGATTAGTTGATTTTGAGTTCTTGAGTTCCTGATTCTTTTGGAAATTTTATTCCTAATTATTAAATTCCTATATGTTATGCATTGTGATTCTTGAGTTGGTTGGATCATGTCTATATTTCAGTATGAACTCTATGAATTGAGTATTCTTGAGATGAGTAGTGTCGTTGAGTTATGAGTTCTTGAAATCTGAGTATTGAATTTTCTATATTGTTATTGAGATCCTTGAGTTGATTCGTTCATGACTATATTTCAGCATGAACCTTATTCTTGAGTATTCATTGAATTCTCATTGAGAATCTTTGAAACAAAATATTACAGTTTAAACTGAATTTTGAGGAAGTAGAGAGGAGTTTAAGAAAGAGTATAAGAGAACTAAGTACTTCCCATATGTTTTTTTACATGAAGAAAAGAGTAGACCCATTTTTTTAGAAAATTTAAAAGAGTTTTTAGAAAAATTAAGTACAAAGAAATTACCACTTAAAGAGGTTGTTTTTTCTTAGTATTATCTCAACCAAGAGAAATTATTTTTACTCTGAAAAAAGAGAAACATTGTTTTCTAAATGAGCAAAGAGATGTAGAGATATTTCAAAGCAGGTTACTCTTTTAAAAGGTTAGCTTGAGAAATTATTTCAAACTAGAGAAAGAGAATTTTTTTTATACATTTGAGCAAGAGTATATATTTTTGGAAGTAGTATGAAGCACCAATATGAGGTAGAGTTCAAACAACTCATATCCCCCATAAACTATATCTTGCCAACATGGGTTCAAGATCATACTTTTTTTGATGAATCCTTGTGCCTTCGGAAGAGCTTAGTGGATCCACTTAGTTGAGGTTCCATAATATCCCATATAGGAAAGTATTGGCAGCGTGGACAACACGTTGAATCATGGCGTAGCTCATAGTGATGATTGTCAGTTAGAGAATCTCATAATAGAGTTGAAGTGTATTTTTATGTATCAGATATTATGTTGAGTTCCAGAGATGAGTAAGTATTTTTGTAAAGCTCAAACAATTTCATTCCTTTGATTCATTACATTACTTAAGTTTATGTAATATATATTGCAGTCCTTTCAAACATTTATTTCGTTTTAGTTATATTACATACTCGTACATTCAAATGTACTGATCTCATTTGACATGTATCCTTTTATATAGTCAGGATCATAAATATGTGCTTCGTTGAGATCACTCTGCACTCCTGTTAGCTTTTAGTGAACCTCATTTTATTTCGGAGGACTTCACATTTACTTTTAATTTAGTTGTTTTGAGGCATCCTTGGTCTTGTCCCAAAACCTATCTTAAACATTAGAGACTTCATAGATAGATAAGGTTGAGAAGTCTTTCAGTATTTACTTTTCCTTGATTATTTTTTTTTTGCAAACTATTATACTTATGTTATTGAGTGTTTTGGAAACAAATGAGTAGAATATTTACTTTGAGTTTAAATTTTCAAAATTCTATTTTTAGTATTATTGCTTGAGTGAGTTTTCCGCTAAGTATTCAACCAAGCCAAAGGTTTGCTTGGGGATCAAAAAATGTTGTCGAGTATCGGCCACGTCTAGGATGTAGGCTTGGAACATGACAAAGTTGGTATTTGAGCACATAGTTAAAGTACCCTAAGGTGGATCTGAAGTCGTGTCAGTAGGATCTTACTTATAGTTGTGAGGCCCCTACATATATAAATGGGGGACTACACACATTTAAGAAAAGTTTTCCTTTTTTCATACTCTAAATCGTGCAATAGAACTATGTCATAAGAAACTTATTCAAACTCGTGTGTTTGTCAAATCCATTCGATAACCCATCATACTCAAGGTAGATGAAAAGCAAAGCCCATATCCTTATTGATGAGTTACTCTCAGCAAAAGTCTCCAGAAAGTCATAAGACTATAGAGGGGCTTGAGAGAAACCTGTGAGTGAGATTATGTTGAGATTAGAAATAATGTACTCTTATTCATATGAATTGTGAGTACAAGCTAAAGGCAAGATGTTCTCCAACCTCTCTTCTCTAAACCTTGTTTCGATTGAGATCCTTATGACGAAGTGTGTTTTAGATCTTCGGCAGTATTTCACTCGAAAAGATAATATGAGTTATAATGTTACAAGTCTTAGTAGTAAAAGTTCCCAAATTTAGAAGAATGTATGCACAGATAGAGTAATCTAAGAAATAAATATAGTGATATGAGGCAAATTATGTTGTTGCATTCATGCAACCAGTAGTTATTACTGAGGTAGTTCCCCTTATGGGTATACTAAGAAGTGATGAATTTGTATAAATTTCATGATAGAAGGTATAGTAATCGTTACAAGTAATGATGAGTTAGAGTATACTTTAACCAGAAGGGAATTTCTGATGATACAACATTGTGTTGGTTAAGACCAAGTATATGTGTTGAATAAAGTTGCAGAGTAGTCATCAGGTGATAGATCTAAGTTAGGCTTACGAATTTTAAGGGAGAGCATCATTATATTAGATGGTTAGAACTAATTAGGCAATTATTTATAGTGAACTAATTAGGAAACGATGATTTTAAGAGAGATCCCCATGATATTCACGAACTACGCTCATTTGATTCTCACTTTGATTACATACTTAGTTAACTCTCTTCGAATTTGGTTATCCTTATTATAAAAAAAAGTTTTTTTTTCCTTTTTGAAAAATATATTCTTAAAATTCTTTATTAAAAAAATCCTTCCCCACCCCACCCAACCACAAAACAAACATAGAAGAGAAGAATTCTTAATTATTTATTTAAATCAGTAACAAAAAAAAAAGAGAAGCAAAATAATCATTGTTGCCTCTTATATTTTTTTTCAAAAAGAAAGAAATTCACCGACCATGCACACTTGATTTTTACTTTGATGAGATACTTCAATTACTCTTTTTGGAATCGGTACGTCTTATAAAATGGTTTTATTCCAGAATCTAAAATATTGGATTGTTGAGTAACAAACATGTACTTATAAGGGCAACACTGTTGGAAGACTACCTAAACTTGTTATCGAAATCACACCTTTTACATCATGATCGTAATTGGTAATACCTTATAAGAATATTGAAATGAGATACTTTATTTGATATTGAAGAAGAAACTATACGTCGACAATTGAAAAAATATCTTTACTGATATTACCACTAAATTTCTATGGAAGAGAGACCGTTTTGGGAGCAGTTATGGGTAAGTCGCTTCATGTAGACATGGTGAGAAGGAATCAAATAAGACCAAGTTATGCAATAATGAAGGTTGAAGTGGATTCATTGGGGAATTTTCACAAATCCATAAACATTGGCATGAAGAAGAGGAATGGAGAAAATTTGAAAAATGAATTCAGATAAAATATTATTATGTTACAAAATATAGCGATACATGCATGATATCAAGAAAATAATGAGGAACAATGCTATTGTTATGAATCACCCCTTCCCAATAACAATAATAACAAGTACATCACAGGGATAGCTATTGGGACAAGTAGGCCCAATACAAGCAAGAAGGATAGGCCTTCGCAAAGGATAATTTGGGATCACGTTGAGGGAATTTTTAAATAGAATATGACATCATTATGAGAGGGGATCGTGTATTATAGAAAATACAGTATGTACGTTTCTCATCCCCAATTCTGAGTCTAAGTTTCTCATCTCCCTTCTACTATCTATCAATTCCCTAGTTCTTACGTTTAGTGTTTCTATGATTCTATTTGGGTTTTTGTTGTTTACATTGTTGGATTTACTTTGTGGAGTTGTAATTTAACAATAGTCTTGTTAATATAGTTGAGAAGTTGGTTACTGTTACATTAGACTTGAGTTTGCTACAACTACACAAAACATCCTGAACTATACCCAAAGAAGGAGACTATTGACAAATTAGTGACAAATAGCAATGAGGAAGAACGAAAATCTAAGAAGATACGTAACGACAAAGTGAATTTGAATAAGACTCAACAAAACAAGACTGAGTTACGGGACAAAACAAAGAATAGAGAATAATTTCAGCATGAACAACAGAGTATGTCTCATCACATCAATGTTTTGGAGAGGTTGGAATTATGAGAACAAATTGAAGAAATTTCTCAAGAGAATCCATTACCTTGGGTAGTTGGGGGGACTTAAATTTAATTCTCAATGAAAAAAAAAAGTCTGCAGTGTTGAAACCCAATTTTGATCCTTCACAATAAAGATTAATCATCAAGCTTCTTGCTCTCATCTAGCTTGTTGTTCCAATCGCTGCTCGAAAAAAGGTAATATCTCTTTCCTTTTATTAATTCATCTTCATCTTGTGATTCTGTTGTTTAAAATTTCAGATTTTGATTATATTGTTGTTGTTCATTTTTTGATCATTTCCTTAATGTTGATACTGAGTTGTTGTTTTACCATTTGAATATAGCTAAGTGTTACTCCTCTAGCTGATAAAATATGTTGTTGCATTATTGATTTAGTTTAAGCTATGTTTTAGTCAAATCTTCCCCATGTTTTTTCATAGTTTTAGAATATATATCTGGTTGAGTAGCATGCTCCCGTACTTTCCAGTTGTGTTTAATCATATTATTGCTTGATTTTTGTAAATCTCAAGCAATATTTGATTATTCTCCTTGAAGATCAAGTTTGTATGAATCAAATAGATCGATGATGTACAGTATAAAGGTCCACTTCTCAAAAATGGTTGTATTTGTTTATTCTTAAATATTGACATGTTGATTTTCTTTTGGATTGTCGTTTTTGATCTTATGAGATTATTGTTATTTGTTTGCTTCCTTATTAGCTTATGATTGATAATGTGCGTACAATTTATGTCTACTAATTATATGAGTTAATACTACGTATATGCCTTAATAATTGTCAAATATTTCCTTATCATATACTAATTTGTATTCCTCTCTTTGCTTTGTTGTAAAACGCCATGAGAGTCTAGATAGACTCAAACTCTCTTTATTTGCAATGGAGGCCCTAAACTCTCCCCTCGAGTCGATTATATGGTCAACTGAAGCGGAATGGAAGCCAATATACAAAATTGGAGGCTGATATACAGGTCTTGGAAGCAAAACAAAATGCATAAAATCAAGTAGATATATTGTATACATTGAAAAAACATGTGGTACACACTGATATACGATAATTATATACAACAGATACATGGACGAAAATGGACCAAGCCCAAAACAAAGTGCAGCAGCAGTCTTAAAAGATTGAATAACTTAAATTATGACATATTGAAGAAAATTGGGTCTGCCAGCCCAATGACTTGAAATTGGGCTTGAAGAGGCGAGCATTTTTAAAGGATTGAACATGAGAAAAAGAAATTGAAGTGAATGAATTTGTGATAAACAGAGATGGCATGAGAAAAGGAAATTGAAGTGAATGAATTTGTGATAAACGAAGAATAAATTGTTAATAAGCTCCTGAAATGTGTATCACCTTAAATGACTGCACATATTATTGAGATAATATAGAACATGGCAGGAATTGGAGGATATTGACAAGCAGGGGCATCTCAACGTAATTGGGGGCCTAAAGCAAAATTTCAATTTGCGGCTTAAAAAAATAAAAATTAATTTTATATATGTAGTTATTCAAAATTTATTTTTCTTACACTTTTTAGATGAATACTATTAGTGTATAACATTATTTTTTCAGTTATTAGTTTTATGTAAGATTTTATCAACTAAACATTTAAAAACATCATCTCAGTGAGGCAATTATTATATGTATTGTTAACATAATGCTATAAGTAATAAGTTGACAAATATGAAATAAAGATAGAGTTAGAATCATAGATTTTGACTTTAGAAGTTCATGACTTGTTATACCTCATTTTAAAATGCTTGTAGTAATGCTTGTAACTAAAACTTAAAAAGAAATAAAAAAATCTTGTAATTCACTAATTTCATACTTTTCACTATTAATTCTTTTTTTTTATAAAGTAAAAAAGAGGTTAAAGAGGATTAAATAATGAATTTTAAAAAATTATATGTTTTATCATAAATAACAAATTTTTTCTATAGAATTGTTAATGCATAATTTATTCTTGACAAAAAATTGGGGCCCCCGAAATTTGGAGGACTAAGGCAAAGGCCTTATTTTCAAGGGATACATTCACATATAGCCACTTAAAAATAATCAATTACTCTCCATATCTATAGTTTGATAATTATAATTTGTAGCTACATGTTATATGGAAGAGAAAGCCGAGGGAGACTGGAGAGAGAAGAGAGAGGTGAGAGAAAGGGGGAAATGAATGGGAGAAAGGTGAATTGTATATGTATATTGGTTAGATAATCATATATTATACATATGTATTCGTATATATGGAGGGAGGAGAGAGGTGAGCGAGATCGAGAGAGGGAGGAGAGAGGCGAGAGAGAGAGAGAGAGGGAAGAGAGGTGAATTGTATATGTATATAATTGTATATTGTACATATGCATTTGTATATATGGCAAGACAGATTGGTAGAGGGAGGAGAGAGGCGAGCAAGAGAGGTCATAGAGTGGAGAGAGGTGAATTGTATATGTATATAGGTAAAAAAATTGTATATTATACATATGTATTTGTATATCCTAGCGAATCATACAGATATAAATGTGACTAATTATATAAACTCGAATTCAGCATACGTAATTATGTATAATGTTGGTTGCGAGTGATAATTATAACAAACTATAACTACGATGAGTAATTAAATAGGATAAGTTTGCTTAACTGCGTAATTTTTCCTATTTTCAATAGTGTAGAGTCGTCCATGTTGACAAAGCGTGGTGGATGGAAAATTCAAAAGGGATATTTGCTATGAAATCAACATATCATATTATGAGAAGTTGTAGAGCTGATTTGGAGTGGGTGAACTATTTGTGGATAAAAGGTCTTCCTGCTACAATTGTTTTCTTTCTCCGGAGGGTTTGGAGGAAAAGAATTATCGCTAATTACAATCTTTAAAGAACGAGGATGCAAATAGTCTCCAAATACTATTTTTGTGTAAAGAGAGAAACAGAAACAATGACAAATTTGTTTCTAATAGCCCCCATAGCCCAAAATCTATTGAGGCAGTTCGCGTCATGTGCAAGTTCTGCTATTAAAGGGTTGCATTGACAGATGATTATCAAATGGTGGGAGCTATAGAAGAGGAGGAACACAAGAAGGCATAGAAAGGAATTTTCATATAATAAGATGTACTATCAATGCGAATTGATTATTCACCATCTTATTAAAGTTCAGTTCCATTGTATAAGAAACATTTCACATCACTATGAAGGTTCGTTTGACATGCTTAGGGATACACCATATTCACGAGGAGAATAACTTTTATTAGTTTGGTTCACATCCAATTTTGATTTATGAGAAACTTACAAATACACAAAACTTAAGATAGCATAATCTCTAAAATTTTCTATCATTTCAATTAATTACAAAATCTTCTCTCATTTTTTCTTTTCTCTCTCTTCACCTACGGATACATCCTTCTTATTCTCCATACACCACGCTTGACTCCCCCAAAATCATGTCTACAATTTCCCAATGTATCAGTACTTTCTTCTAACTCAGCAATTTTGAATTATAAATGTGTTATTCTAGAACTTATCATTAGTTTTATTTTTTTTTAAGAAAAGGTAGAGGAATTTCTTCATCATCTATTGTGTTTTCAATATATCAGAATTTTGAATTATCATAGTTTCAATTTACTGATGTAATGTATCCGCCAGCAATGAATATATTGTTTCTCGTCAGTTTGATTCGGATACGGATGGTTTTGTTGAAAATATATCCAAACACCGCAAGGATCCTTTGATGGTAAAGAAATTCCAGACTGTGAAATTATGAAAGGATGTTAATTCTAGTTGTGAAAGCCTCATAAGAGGGGGGGGGGGTGAGGGTGTTACCACACGACCTTCTCTACCTAAGATTTAATTTTTTAATGCATTTTCTTGATATTATGTATTTACTTATGTATCCAGTTTATGTTTCAACTATCAGATACACTACAACTTTGTTGTGTACAATGTATCGAATACAAATCTTATTTTTGATACATAATCTCAATCATTTTAAACATAAATCAGTATTAATCATGTTCATAATTATGTATCTAATATTTTAATGTATATCTACTATATAAATATGAAAAAATATGAGGGTCTTACTACACGGACTTCTCTCCCAATTTTCAAATTTCTAATGTATTTGGTTGATATTTGTGTATTTACTTATTATCATATTTATGTTTCAACCATCAAGTACATTGCAAGTTAACATGTACAATTTTTATTGTTGATACATTACCCCAATTATTTCAAGCATAAAATAATATTGATCATGCTCATAATTCTGTATCTTATACTTAAATATGAAAAAATCAATTATATTTTAGTAAGCGATATATACCCACTGTTATTTATCTAAAAGGTTTATGTATCCGGGTATGTGTCTAAAAAGGAAATATTGTCTCCAACATCGATTTCTTCACTATTGAAGGATTTACTTGAACTATTTCAAAAAAAAATTAATTTGTTACGAGTTATGAGGGATTTATTAGTCATGATTTAAATGTGTTAGTGAAAAAACTTACAAGATAATAAAATTGCAAGATTACAATTGAAAATAAAATGAAGAAATTAATCTCTTCAGGCTGAGGCGCGGATATCTCGCTCTCTTTAAGGAGATTCAAGCCCACTGCAGCAAATTTTCACCGGTCCAGCAGTAGTCCTGTTTGACTTGTCCCCTCCAGGATTCAACAGCCTTCACAAAGTATAACTCAACAACTTGGACAAGAGTTGAGTCCAAAGCTCCACAAAAAAGAACACCTCCCTTTAACTAGTAAGAACTCTCTTTTAGACTAACTCTTTCACTCTTTGTTTTCTCTTGTGTTTTGTGTGTCCCAAACCAAATGAAGACCAACACTATTTATACTACAAGAAGTCTTCCTAGCAATGAATAGGAAAATAATGGAGGTAGTAAATAGTGAAGATAATGGTCTTAGGAGTTTCATAGGTTACATAGGTTACAAAGGAGTTACATAGGTTACAAAGAGTAATGGAGGAATTAAGAATGAAATAAAGTGATGGATAGCCAATTGTAATGGATGATGTAGAATTTATCCATTCTAATGTTTATTGGAATGTCTTTATCTCACAATGAATTTAGCCAATAAAGCCAAAAGTAATGGCATTACATGGCTACCAAGTCAAAGATGAATAGCATGATTAAATTGGTAGTTTGAAACACAAATGCCTACCAATGGTCATTCTTATAACTCCAAAATAAAGCAATTTAATATGTTAAAAATTAATATTAAAATGTTAATAACCTAACAAAATGTGATTGGGTAACTTATGGGAGGGTTGATTAATTTTCTGTTATTTTCCTTTTATTATAAAAGCAACATAATCTTAAGTAATGTATTACTTGCAATGATTTTGAGAACAATAAAATATTTAAAATTTTTGTGATTGCGTAACTTCCTGAATAAGATGTAATTAACCCTTATTTGCATGTGATTTTATGTACTTCATACATTTAGTATTAGCATTCATTGAAATAAAAGGGTGATTATTTTGTTCCAAAATATACGTTGTAAATAACATTAAACCTCCCATATGACTCATCTTTTATTTGGTAAGAGTTCACAATACTATTGGGATTCATCTACTGCAACAGAAATGTATATTTCAACTTAACAAAAATTTACAAAAGTCCCTTAAAATGATAAGATTTGGATACATCAGGAAACTTGCGGATACATAGATGACAGATTCTAAATAGTACATTACTTAATGGGATGAATGTATCTGAGAAGGGAGGGATGTCTTCCAGAGGAGATAATTGATATCAAACTCCCTAATAAGTCAAACGTTGAGCCTTTCGTTTCTTCATGTGTTGTGCACTGGGACCGAAGATTTACGTAGACTCACTTTTTCAAACTTTATATAGGAGAAATGTCTAATCATAAATTACTATATTCATTTTTTGGTAAGATCATAAACTACGATATTCATGTCCATTTGATATCACAATTAAAGTAACTTTTGATAGAAATACTGAAATAACATCCCTATGGTATATCAAGGAACTAAGAGTTAATTCTTATATACCTCGGATAATATGAGCAGCCCACATATGATCATAGAGCACATTTTTATCTCACTTAGTATGAGCGGTCCACTAAACACTGTCAAGTAGATCATTTAAATACACTATGCAGCAGACCATGCATTTGAATGACAACAAAAAGGTATTACCAAAAAATATGTCAAAACAGAGTAAGAACACTATAAATGAAGAGATTGTTTATTTGATCTGTTGTTTTTCTTCTCTCGGTCTCATCACAACCCATAACTTAAAACAGACAGCTTGCAGCATCTCCTTTCTTTATATACCAAGAAGCACAAAAAGAGACTTGATGGTTTAATTGCACAACCCGCTAGCAAAAATTATTGAAAAACGTCCAAATAACACTCCAAAATGTAAGATACTTGTCAATTTTATAAATTTAATAAGGTTTGCTCACAACTACAAAAAAACAACTTTTAGGAACATTTTTTTAAAGGCAATAAATAAATATTAGCTAAATGCTCCCTAAATTCAAGTATTACCGGCATTTGGGAATTTGCCAGGAAAAAAAAAATTACTAGCAATTAAAAGTTAATTCTGCTATATAATTTTTACTAATATATATTCTTCCTAAATTTATTTCCTGTAAAATGCCTCTACAACAAATTCACCCACACATATTAGGGCAAACCTCTCTTCCTCATCCTCCAAATTCACTCATACGAATTAGGGCAAACCTCACTTCCTCATCGGCCATGACGCGAACTCGTCTCTCTCGTCCTTACAAGGTAATCTTTATACTCTCCTTGTCTCTGTTCCTGCTCTCTCACTAGGTATTCTTTTTTTGATTTTGCAAATCATCTCTCTTCTGTTTTCTTTCCCCTTATTAAATTAATGTTGTTTCATGCACTCTCTCTTCGCCTTTTTCATCGACCGATTTGGTTAATCACATATGTATGATGATATGTAATGATACCTGCGTTATTGATTTCTTATTGATTCAGTTTTTCTGTGAAAAAACTTTTTTCCGTCAGTTAAAAAGTGCAATTTTTAGTATTTATAATATTATAAGTTGCTATAGAGATGATTTCCTATAGACCCTCGGCTCAAAAGATATGTTTCAGAAACAGAACTGCTAGAACAACATATGTCATCAAAAGAGCAAGAGATAAATCATGGAAGCAACAACGAGTAATATACAATAAAAATAAGAGAACACGCATCACCAGATCCAGTACAAACCAAGCGCAAAGTATGATAGCTTAAATGAAACCTCTCAAGTAGAGAATTTTCTTAAAATAAATTTAAGGGACCACATTCCCATCAAATTTTTTAAACAAAAGTAAGCCATTTCTTGTATTTTTGGATTAAAAAAAGGTAGATACATCACTGACTTTTATATTAACAACACAGCATACGCATACCTGAAAAAGTAAATTAGTTGAAAATCGAGAAATAGTATTTTATTTAAAGTATTCTGCTATCACCTGTTTCTCCATCCATCAAGATCTGAAACTGGATCATATTTATTTGAAGTGATAGTGTTATTAAAAAGCGTCAAAAACATGCTATTACTTCAATCGGTTACTCGTATTTTAAGTGTTGTTGTGTGATTCTTCTGTGGTCTTATCGTAAGAGAGGGTAATATAAAAGTAAGCTTTATTTTCAAGAATCATTGTAGATTCCAAATATATTTAAAAGAAAATACATATTTACATGAGTATAATGGATTTACTTGAGTATTTAAAAAGCTCATAAACAGATCTTGGCTAATTAAGAACCTGAAAAATGCACACTTTAATTATTTTACATGTTTCATTCAAAATCTACATAATACAAAAATTTGAATTTCGTCTCTGAAAAACATACTATTAAATACATTAGGTGCATTATACGCCTCAAATTAGTTGTTAATCCACACAAAATACATCAAAAATTCATAATGCATGTCGAAAACAGGAACTACTACTAACATGCATATAAAACATCTACTAGACATATTGTTATCAAAGAAATTATATCCCTCTAATTTATCATGATGATTCATCTTTCAGTGATTGCACAATAATATAGAAATATACTGAAAATCTACGAAGAAAGAAACATTACAAAATATTGTTAGTGCTATCAAGCATATTATCGAATACCTTGAGTGCGCAAAGTATCATAGCATAGAGAAGTAGTGAAATATGAAATTTCTTTGTCAAAACTTGTACAAATATTAACCCCTGCAAAAGAAGTGCATTAGAAGAAAGTCTTCTAAAAACAGAGAAATTCAAGCCAGAAAAGAAAAAAGCACATGAAAAATTTAACATTCAATCAAAAAAAAAATTAGGAGATATTAAATTTTAATTATATTTACAATTTATAATATTTTCTTTTTCATGACGATTCTAAAATACTACTTCAAAAGTTTTAGGAGATATTAAATTATAATTATATTAAACATATATAATTAGTTTGAATAGCTTAGAAACTTCAAAAGTAGATATAAACCCCACATTATTTATGCTAAAAGCTTCAAAAAGCAGACAAAATAATCCTACATTTTTGTGTTAAAATTCAAAAACAGTCTTAAAAATTGTTATGTAACTTGATTTCGTAATTCTTTCTGTCAAAAGAATCTCGAATGCACCACCTCTTTTTGAAACAAAGTATCATATTATATAAATTAGTAAATAAGACTAATTTTTTAACTTAAAAAGTACTTTCTGTTATTTTTTAAAAACGCTAAAACCCTAACGCCACCGCAAAATCTTAAATTATCCCCTTTTGAAAGTTCAAAGATTTGTATGTACTCTAGATAAACTAAATCAAATCACAACAAGAGCTCCATTTATCTAATCAATCGGCAATGGAGGTACATCCCAATCACTCTTAACAAATTTATATGTTTCTACTTCACTTTCTCTCAAACCCACGATGTTGATTATAAAACTTATCTACTCTTTTCATTATTATTTTTAGGATGGATCGTCTTCTAAACAAGTTTCAAACTAAAAAGGTGAATTCATCATGAATGAAAGCACTGGAAGTACAGAAATTAACAATGATGAAATTTTGCTAGTTTTTTAAGAACCCTATGTTGGTATAGTTCTTACTAAGAGTAGTGTCAAGCCCATTTACAGTTTGGTAAATCTCATTCACAAATTATTCTTTGTAGTGGTGATTCTCATCCTTAACTAGAGGTTTTGTGGTGATACAAAATCATCTTTGTTAGGATGCTTCATAAACTAGTGTTGGGTTCTTTGGGGTGGACATGAATTTAGTGGGACTATGCGTATTGGATGTTTAACGACTCGAGAGCATACCCTAGAAGTAAGAGCACTCTTAAGTCGCCACAGAGCATACTCGGCCTCTCAGAGGTCTTATACAAGCCCTTAGACGTCGTTCATTACATCTATATGAAAAGTAGTGCGGAATGAAAGCTTTTCACAAGAATAGTTCAAATATTTATAGGATTAATAAGAAAGAACTAAGTCTCGTCACGGACATCTTAGACACATAAAATATCTTGGGGTCACAACCCTTACATCAATTTGAAAAGTAACTATAGTCTATTACAAAGTCTTTTTGAAAGGAAACGAAAACATAACTATGTCCTCGAATCATATGAGGACATACCAAGTCTTCTTAATAGAATGTTATTCTCAAGCTTTGCTTCTAAGAGACTCCTCACTTGTAGAAATAGAAAAACATATGGAATTAGCACAATGAATGCACTAAGTATGGTGAACATGGAAGAAAACCATGCTAAAAACGGGTTTCATTTTATAACATACTTTTCATGCTCTTTTGATAGAAACCTCATAAAACAAGTAAAAGAACCACCTTCAAGTAACTAATAAGAAACAACGATAATCATATACATAAGCATTTAAACCTCATACCAAGAGTTATTCTAAGATCCACCTTAATAAGATATGAAAAGACCGCCCATACAACCCCTTCACACCCACCTAAGTGATTCTCCAGACTTCTCAAAGTAAGATTGTTACCTTTTCATCATTTAGACTTCCCACCTAAGGTTACTCTAAGACTCACCTATGTAAGACATGAAGAGACCGCTCATACACCCTCTTCAAGTCTACCTAAGAAATCCTAAAAGCTACCCTAGGTAAGACCCTTTCTATTCAACATGCATTAACTAAGTCAACCATATTCATTAAACCATTTAAGAGACAATCAAACAATTAGAGGACTTCACGTAATAATCTTGGAAAAGACCTAGGGAACCCATTCTATCATCTTTAAAGCTTATACGTGCCATGTGTAGATAGCATCCCATTCCACTACCTACACGTTGTGGAACCTATCCAATAACTAGAGTGTACATTCCGCATGATGAAAATAGGCACTAACTGACATAGATACTAGCTAGGTATGGAATTTGAAGTTACCCTACTCCGAGAAGGGTGTTCTACTTGCCAAGGTTAGAACTAGGACACATCCCATGTTGACACAAAGTTAAGGAATATCAAGGGTTTCTTTGTACTTTAGGATCATCTTAAGTAGAGCTACTAGTAGAAGCTTATTCACTCGGTTTTTGCCTTTATTCTCATAGAGTAATCATTCACTAGGTGTATTAGAGAAGATAGTATTACTATGTCTTACCAACTCTTAACACTTATTCTTTCCAAAGATGGGTCCATTAGGGCTGACAACCAAGGACTATAAGGATAGATCTTATGACTTCCTTAGAGATGGTTTCATGTCGTTCCATCCAACCTATCCCTAAGTCCATCATTCCATTCAAGAAGTATATCATTACGGTCTTTCACTTCAAGGCTTCATTAATCTTCTTTTCTGTATTCAAGGTTCTATGCCCTTGACCTTCTTATCTTATTCAAGGTCCTATATTAGTCGTCCTTAGAAGGTGACCATATTAGGTCTATCGATCCTAGACTTTCATTCATCATTGATTCATCATTCATTCATACACATACATGACAAAGGTGCCTAAGCCTAATAAGTCAAGAGTTCACATTCACATAACTTTCATGTATCAAGTAGAGGGACCTAAGTCTATCAATCAAAACACAAACATCATCATATCACGTATTCAATAACATTCAAGTACCATGTAGGGACAACTAATTCTACCACACAAGATACAACATTATTCTATAAGAACACTTCTTAGTCCTTCATCATCATATATCATCAATTAGAGAAGAATCATAACATTAACTCTCATACAATATCATATAGCCATTACAAGATCTCTTCACTTAATAACTTCACGTAATAACTTCACATTATACAATATCACACATATATCATATCATCCTTCACTTAACATATTCATATAAGCCTTAACATCTTCTACACAATCACGTTACTTCACATAATAATGTCGGCAAGGCCATGTTCAAAACAAATATAACACATAAACACCGCCACCATAATTCAATAGCCCAATACAATCTACACATCAATTCACTAAGATCAAGCCATGATCGATTCTCCCACTTTGCAGCCGAAATTAGGAATTCATGGAATACATGGGTCATGGTTTTTTTTATCTTAAAAAATTCAATTAACATCAATTACTTCATATTCAAGCTTAGAATTCAAAATAGGAATTTCTATGTTTTTGAACTTATTTGAAAAGCCTTTGAAATTAGCTCCTTGAATGGAAGAAGAGTCGAGGATGAAATAATCATACCTTAACTAAATAAATCCCAAGAAGTTAAGATTGAAACCTTGGATAATTTGGCCTTCTTCCTTGAAACCTGAAGATCCTTTAATGGAGGATCTAACTGGAGAGAGAATTTTAGTAAGGATGGAGAACTTATAATTTTTTGATTCTAATTGAGGGTAGGGGTTTTTACTATGGTAATGGGTGTATAATAACCTTAAGTCCATATATAATACACCCCCAAAATACCCCTACATTAATTGGAACTTTTTAGACAAGTCAAACTTAACTTAAACTTTTGGAATTATTCTCGTGGAACAAGTCCGCGTCATGGAGTTGTTCCCCAAAGATTTTTCAAAATTCTTTTGGGACAGTAGATTCCATGAAATGGACAAAAAATTTGGCCCTTGGTGCACCATGTCCGTGACGCGGACTAATTTCATCTATGCACAATTTACTGCCGCCTTGGGCAGCTTGTAGGCCCAAGGTTGGATCCTCCTCAAGGACCCTTAGCACGGTCCTTGGGAAGTCATAACCAGTCGTTTGTGACCCTAAAGATGGTAATACAGTTTTTAGGGTCATCCCACTGATTTTAGACTCCAAACAAAACATAAAAACATAAACAACATACTAGGACACAATAGCACGCGCTCAAGACTAGTTTCCGGATGTCTTGATCGTCCTTGGCGATTTGACTTCCAAACTCAACAAACGGACTTCTAATGATAATATTCATTATTTTAACACCTTATTGACTCATTAAAACATTGTGAGGCTCTAGATAACCCTATTTCATTTTTAGGATCATTACAGGATGGAGAAATGATTTCCTAGCCCGTTACAAACTTTATTAGTCAGAACTTCATCTTATAAATAAAAGATATTTCATTTTTTAAATAGGTCTTATTTTTATTTTTTCAATTGTAGAATCTAATTTCCATGGTATTGAATATGTCACGACCCGGGCTACACCGTAGGAGTGACACACTTGACTCCAAAGGAGCCTCATACAAGCCCTTAACCATCATTACAGAAGACATAAAAATAATGCGGAAAACTTAAAACTTTTACAATAGAAGTACAACTTTCTTCTTATATAAAAAATAGGAAGCTAAACTTATCTTACTACGCCATCTAAACATAAGACATCAATAGTAAGTATTATCATAAGGAAATACAATATACCCTTAACAAGGAAAGTTAACTAGAACTAGAAACAACAACATCTCGTACTCAAAATTGAGGACTCACCAAAACATGGAGGTAGAAACCCAAGTTTTCTTCAAGAATGGACTAAGAGCACCTCAACATCCCGAACATACACTCATAGGAGATGTAAAAGAGAAGAGGTTAGTACAAAAGCACTAAGTATGGAAACATGCATAAAAATACTTAAATATGCTAAAAAGACATTTTAGTGAAAATAATGCATTTATTAAGTTGGTAAACCGTTTATGCACATAAGGATATAAGCCAAATCATAATAGCATTCTCATACGACTTTTCATAACATAGTAGGATCATCACCTTAGCAACCCTAAAAGCATACTTGTGCAATGCATAGTTGGCATCCCACAATACCAACTATACTAAGTATCTATTTAGAATCACCTTAGTTACACATATAAACATTAGATCTCATCATAATACACAATCATACATAAGTAAATAACTATGTTCATCGCATATACATAAGGAGAGTCATATCGTAGTAACAACCCAATCAACATATATCATACCTTCATTTCTTACCATAGCATCATGGACCCACCGATATTCTCTTTCAAAGAATTGTTGTGCAATGTAAAAGGTGAAGTCCCATACCCCCACTCCTACGAAGTAAAGTTATCAAGAAATCACAAGTATGGTTCAAGTCATATGCATTATCTTATTACATAGGGAGAATTCCTTAACTGACATAGACCATGAGATCTACATAGAATCCAGTGTCATATAACCCTACACTAAAATAAGGTGTTCCACTTGCCTAAGGTAGAACTAAACATATATACCTATAATGTGGATCCACAAGCTAAGACATATGTGGGCACCTAGTTTTGGGAAATGAAGGTTGCTTCTAGAAACCGAGCCGATTGAACTAGCGGGAGAGTTTCCATATCATTAGATCATACGTAGAAAACATAGCCTAAACTAGCGGGAAGGTCTCTACCTCATTTGTCATATCCGCTCGGTTCTAATCATTATTCTCCAACTTATACATAGTTAAGGTGAATTGTAATTTCATATGTGAAGGAATACATTACCCTTCGTTCAACCCAACTCATACATAGATCATGGATTCAACATCGTGAGAACTACCTTTCACCTTAGAATCATCATATAATCATCCAAGACAAGTAATACATAGTCTTGTCTAATAGTAAAGGAAACTAGCCTTTCAACAATACCATATCTCACACCTTAGTCTTTGGATTTTCACCATTAAACTGTAACATAACTTCATACATAAATACATAAAAGTAATAAACTCCACCTTTCAAGTGGATCAAACCATTCATATATAAGAATCTTCGACATAGGATTACCTTCATACATTGCCTTCAAGGCCATAATTCAAGATTCAGCACTTACAATTTACCTATCAATAGTCATAGATCATATCTTAAAATTACACTTAGAATTACTTATATAAGCATGGAATAAACAATATTAATAACTAAATCCACCTACATACTACCCCACATATTCATAATTCATAAAGAAACCCATCATAATTTTTATAAAGTTGGGGGCAAGGGAAAACACATGGGTTCAACAGAAATTTAGCAATAAAAACCCTAATTAAATTTCAATTTCATTATAATATACGATAACCAACATATAAAAAAAATTGAGAAGAACACAAGATTAGATCAAAACCCTAATTTTGAAAAGATTCCCAATTTCAAAAATAGTAGAGAAAGGGATTCATGGGAAAAGAAATCCCATGAATGAAAGTTCTCATACCTTGTTTGAAGCTTTACCACGAAATTGAGATGAAAATTTGGAGCTTGAAACCTTTTCTTAAAGCTTTTGTTGTTGTTCAAAGGAGGAAATTTGTAGAGAGAAATATTTGAGAGAATTGGGTTTTGTGGGTTTTTGAGTTTGAATCTTGTAAATGGATGAAAAAGACTGAAACCCTGTTTATATTTTACCCCTAAACTACCCAAAACACCCCACATCAAATGGACTTAAAAGTAAAAGACTAAACTAACCTTCATTAAAAGAACCCGTCCAGGTTCACGAGCCACATGGAGCACCACGAATCGTGGTGCTTGTCGTGAGGATTGAGGAAGTAGCGTATTCAATCTTGCTAATTCCTACAAAAACTAAGTCAAGTTCACGAGCCCCCTTACCCTCGTCAAGTGCACCATGACCTGTTATAGTACATGTGGTGCTTTGGGAAGTAGCTCCCTTAAGTGCCCCATTTCCTACAAAAACTAAGTGAGTCTCACGCCCTACCTCACGAGTCATGGAGTGGACCACGACCCGTGTTCCCCTCGTGAGGGTTGGGGTAGTGTCTAGGACACTTCGGGCTTATGTCTCTTGGCCACGAAGCCTTCCACTGACCGTGGTCTTGACCCCAAGTCGTGGTGGTTTATGTGGAGCCTTGAGGCAGTAGCTCCAAGGCTTGCCCCTTTTTCATGGCAGTCCTCTATTAGGTGTTGACTCCTAAACCCCCTAAAATGATTAAATGATCTACTAGCTTAAGGGAAATTATATTTATTAAATTAACCTTACTTTTAGGCTCTAGTTCAACCTAGCATTTTTCGTAGCTTTACAAAATACCGGGTGGGGGGAAAAGAATTTAGTTTTTGAGTGGTGCATTCAAGATTAAATGTTCTTGGTTCTAGGCCTAATGTTTAGGTTAAAATATATATATATATATTTATAAGGTTAGAGCTGGACACTTTGGGTTTTTTCGGATTCTTAACTTTTATTTTGCTTAATTTCTTTGAATGTTTGACACTACTTACCCAAGAAAATTAACAAAGAGCTTCCTTTTGCTGGAGCCCTTGCAGTTCTTACTTGTGGTGGAAAGAACTTTTATCGATTCCAGTAGTTTCAATTTCAAAAAATAAAAACTTTATCAATTCAATAGTTTCATGACTTATGTATGCCTCATTTTATTAATATTGCTTTTTTAGGCTTTGTGGTTTAATAATGTTGATATTATTTATAAAAACATGTATTACATTATTACGTAGCACATGTTCAGAGATAGTAATATATTAAATTTCTAAAATTCAATGAAATTAGTTTTGAAATTTCTATTTTTTAAAAAGGGATAATGCACAAGTACCCCCTCAACCTATGCCCAAAATCTCAAAAACACACTTATACTTTACTAAGATCCTATTATCCCCCTGAATTTATTTTATTAATAATTTTCTACCCCTTTTAGGCCTACGTGACACTATCTTGTAGATCCAATGCTAGTTGACTTTTTTTTCAACATAGTGTCACGTAGGGCGAAAAGGGTAGAAAATTACTTATAAAATAAGTTTAGGGGGGTAATAGGACCTTACTGTAGTATAAGTGTGTCTTTGAAATTTCGGGCGTAGATTGAGGGGGTACTTGTTCATTTTCCCTTTTAAAACTTGCAAATCTAAAATTTCCATTTTACATTAACTAATTCAAACTTCAAATTTTAAGAAAGATTTGCATCTGAAACTCAATGATTATGTCTGAGCAAGTTCCTATGATAAAAGTTGGCATCCTCACTATAGTTCGATGTGAATTTATATTTATGTGTTTTATCACATTGTTGACATTGAATTATATCGTCATTTAACTCTTAAATATCGTCACATGAGACTTGGTTTTGCTCGTCTTCAATTGGTAGGAAGTTTATCCATATAAATATTGAAAATTCAATTTAATGAAATAAAAAATTGTAAAGTTAACAATTTATAGAAATTTAAGAGAGAAGTGAAGAAGGGTGGCTAAATATATATTTTTAAAATGTTTTTGGGTGATTATGAATGCAGTGAGGGTTGGTTTTTAAATTTTTTAAAAAGGAAAAGTAATGGCAAAAATTTAAAATATGATCAACTGAACCTTTCTGAATGTTATCCCAACGGCGAAAAAAAATTGAAAATCAAATTCGTAAAAAAAATTGACAGTTAAATTAATTTGTCTAATCAGTTATAAGTTATAACTTAATATGACACTATCAGATTGGATTGGTGCAGACCATTAATAGTCTAACTTAATCCATGTTGATCCCTAGTAAGCTATGCTCTATTTATATTTGTTTTAATTGAATCGCAAAATAAATATAAAATGAAAAACTATTTTTTTAATAAAATAGAAAATAAGCTAAATTTCAAAAGTCAATTGTTTTTAAACGACTTTTGTTGTAACATATGTTTGACTGCCATGTGGGCCCCAAACATTGAAAGAGTTGCATCACTTGTGCAAATCATCACTTGGCCAATAATAGGCTAAAGGTATACATCACTTGGCCAATAATAGGCCAAAGTTATACATATGTGTATTAAACTCATGGCTATAAATAGCCATTGGACATATAGATACGTATATACATTTTGAAATATATTACTTCCTCAATTTTCCTTCTTTTAGTATATTAATCTTAGTAAGTTCTTTTATAACACGCTATCAGCACGAGTCTCTGCCAGTTCAAGTAAAGACTTTAAAAGCCTTAAAGGTATAAATTTCATTTTCTTAATAATGTCTAATCTCTATAAACTTGAATTTCTTGCTCTAGACATATCGGAAAAAAGCTATCTATCATGGGTACTCGATGCAGAATCATCTTGATGCGATGGGTCTAGCAGACACCATCCAAAAAAATAATCAAGCATCGAATCAAAACCGTGCTAAGGCGATGATATTTCTCTGTAATCACCTTGATGAGGGTTTGAAAATGATATATCTCACTGTTAAGGATCCTCTGGTGTTGTGGAACAATTAAAAGATAGATATGACCACCTGAAGTTGGTCGTCCTTCCACAGGCACGTTATGACTAGATCCACTTGAGACTTCGACATTTTAAATCTATCAGTGAGTATAACTCTTCCATGTTTAAAATTATCTCACAATTAAAATTATGTGGAGAAAATATCACTGACCATGATATGCTGGAGAAAACGTTTTCCACTTTCCTTGCCTCAAGTGTGATTCTGCAGCAGCAATACCGAGAAATGGGATTTAAAAAATATTCCGAATTAATTTCACATCTCCTTGTTGCTGAACAACATAATGACTTACTGATGAAAAACCATGAAAGTCGACCTACTGGTTCTATGCCATTTTCTTAAGTAAATACGACAAATTTTCACCAATCTAGGCGTGAAAAAGGTCGTGGCCCCAGTCGTGGTCCACATGGTCAAGGAAGAAATTTCAATCATGGTGATCATCTTGCACTAAATAATAACCTTCAACACCAGCAGTGTAGAAAGAAGAATGAAAAATATGACGTAGTGCAGAAGAAAAATTCAGACAATAAATGTTATCGATGTGGAGGAAAAGGACATTGGTCATGTACCTGTCGTACGCCAAGGCATCTGGTTGAGATATATCAAGTTTCCTGAAGGAGGTGAAAAATAACGCTGAAGCCAACTTTATCTCGGAAGATACTATTGAACCCATGCATCTAGATGTAGCGGATTTCATTGAGAATCCCAAAGGAAAGATGGATCACCTAATAGGTGATGGATCTGTGATAATGTAAATATATTTCATTTTCGTCGTTTGTATGAACTAGTATGAATATGTTTTCCTAGACTTGTAAATAACTAAAAGGTTGTGTAATGTTTTTGTTTAGTAATAATATTATAATGTTTATTTCGTTTATATCTTTTATCTTGAAGAATATATGGATACCTCAATGATCAATCACGAAGATATTTGTGTAATTGATAGTGGAACAACGCACGCCATATTCAAAGATGAGAAATACTTCTCCTACTTGCTTAGAAGAAAAGCAAATGTTACTACAATTTCTGGTAATTCAAACTTAATAGAAGGCTCCGGAAGAGCTACTATATTTCTGCCTAAGGGGACAAAACTTGTCATAGAAGATGCATTGTTCTCTTCTAAATCCCCAAGAAACTTGTTAAGTTTTAAAGATATTCGCCGAAATGGATATCATGTTGAGACGATAAATGAAATGAATGTTGAATACCTTGGTATCACCAAGATTGTCTCAGACCAGAAATATGTGTTGGAGAAATTATCAACTTTATCTTCTGGCATGTATTATGCAAAAATAAGTACAATTGAAGCACACTCTATCGTAAACCAGAAGTTTACTGACTTAAAGAAATTTGTGCTTTGGCATGACTGAATAGGTCATCCTGGATCAATAATGATGAGACGAATCATTGAAAACTCAAATGGACATCCATTAAAGAACCTGAAGATTCTTACAAATGATTAGTTTTTGTGTGCTGCTTGTTGCCAAGGCAAATTGATTACTAGGCCATCACCAATGAAGGTTAACATTGAATCCCCTCAATTTTTAGAACGAATACATGGGGATATTTGTGGATCTATTCACCCATCTAGTGGGTCGTTTAGTTATTTTATGGTCCTAATAGACGCATCTTCAAGATAGTCTCATGTGTCCTCTTATCATCTCACAACCTGGCTTTTGCAAAATTATTGGCACAAATGATACGATTAAGAGCGCAATTTCCAGATTATCCCATTAAGACAATTCGTCTTGATAATGCTGGCGAATTCACATCCCAAGCTTTTGATGCTTATTGCGTATCGGTAGGGATAAAATTTGAACATCCTCTAGCTCATGTTCATACTCAAAATGGCCTTGTTGAGTCATTTATTAAGTGCTTACAATTGATAGCAAGACCTCTACTTATGAAAAGTGAGTTGCCTACTACTGTTTGGGGTCATGCTATCTTACATGTAGCATCACTTGTTCGTCTCAGACCAACTCATTATAATAAATACTCCTCATCATAATTGGTATTTGGCCATGAACCAAATATTGCTCATCTTTGAATTTTTGGATGTGTTGTATATGTGCCTGTAGCACCACCTCAGCGCACCAAGATGGGCCCTCAAAGAAGGTTAGGCATATATGTTGGGTTTTATTCACCCTCCACAATTCGCTACCTTGAGCCATTGACGGGAGATTTATTCACTGCAAGATTTGCAGATTGTCGATTTGATGAAACAAATTTTCCGCAATTAGGGGAGAGAAAAAGAAACTTAAAAGTGAAATTGCATGGAAAGTTTCATCATTATCTCATTTTGATCCACGCTCCCCTGTGTGTGAACAAGAGGTCCAGAAGATCATCCATTTGCAAAACATAACAAATCAAATGCCAGACGCATTTACTGATTCAAAAAGGATAACAAAGTCACATATTCCTGCAGTTAATGTGCCTATCCGAATCGACGTCCCAAAAGGACCATCTACAAGTGTCGTAGCTTCTGAATCACAAATACGCCTGAAGCGTGGTAGACCATTGGGTTCAAAAGATAAAAATCCTAGAAAAAGAAGTACAAAAAATGACACTACAAAAGAATCTCATGAAGAAATTCAAGATCTAATTAATCCTGATATTCCTGAAGAGATCAGTGAACCCGAGACTCAAGTGAATGAAGAACTCTCAATAAGTTCTACAGGTGATGGGATAAGTTTAGATCGATCAAAAATCATAGTGGATAATGTTTTCGCATATGATGTTGCACTTAACATTATGAAAGGAAATGAGGACCTTGAACCTCTATCTGTCGAAGAATGTCGACAAAGATGTGATTGGCCAAAATGGCAAGAAGCAATTCAATCAGAATTAAATTCACTTGCTAAGTGTTATGTTTTTGGACCAGTAGTCCAAACGCCTAGTGATGTTAAATCAATTGGATATAAATGGGTCTTTGTACGAAAAAGGAATGAGAGAAATGAGATTGTAAGATACAAGGCACGCCTTGTTGCACAAGGATTCTCTCAACGACCCGGTGTCGACTATGAAGAAACATATTCACCTGTTATGGATTCAATAACTTTTCGATATCTCATCGGTTTAGCTGTACATGAAAATCTTGAAATTCATCTAATGTATGTGGTTACAGCTTACCTTTACGGTTCACTTGATAATGAAATTTATATGAAAGTTTCGGAAGAACTTAAAATGCCTAAAGCATATAGTTCAAAATCTCGGAAAATGTATTCAATCAGATTACAAAAGTCATTATATGGCTTAAAACAATCAGGGCGCATATGGTATAATCGCCTTAGTGAGTACTTGATAAAACAGGGTTATATAAACGATGCCATTTGTCCTTGTATATTTATTAAGAAAACAACATTGGGGTTTGTTATTCTTGCTATTTATGTTGATGACATTAATCTCATTGGACTCCAGAAGAGTTTCAAAAGGCAATTGAATATATAAAGAAAGAATTTGAGATGAAAGACCTTGGAAAGACAAAAATTTGTCTTGGACTACAAATAGAATATTTAGTAGACGGGGTCTTCATCCATCAATCTGCCTATATTGAGAAAATCTTGAAACGATATTACATGGACAAAGCACATCCATTAAGTACTCTAATGGTTGCCCGTCAGTTGAAGTGAGTAAGGATCCATTCCGTCCTCAAGAAGAGAATGAGGAACCTCTTGGTCCAGAAGTACCTTATCTCAGTGCAATTTGGGCACTTATATATCTTGCTAATGCTACGAGACCCGACATAGCATTTTCTGTTAATTTATTAGCAAGATATAGTTCTTCCCCTACATGAAGACATTGGAATGGAGTTAAACATATATTGTGATATCTAAGGGGAACTAGTGATATGGATCTGTTTTATTCTAACAAAGATAGTGCAGATCTTGTTGGTCATGCAGATGCAGGTTATTTATCTGACCCACATAAAGCTCGATCACAAACAGGCTATTGTTCACATACGGAGGTACTGCTATATCATGACGATCTACGAAGCAGTCTATTGTCGCTACTTCTTCAAATCATGCTGAGAAAATAGTCATTCATGAAGCAAGTAGAGAATGTGTATGGTTAAGATCAGTAATACATTTTATCAAAGAAAGATGTGGTTTGAAGTGTAACGTCAAGATACCCACAATGCTCTTTGAAGACAATGTTGCATGCATAGCTCAATTAAGAGGAGGCTTTATAAAAGGAGATAGAACGAAATACATTTCACCAAAATTGTTCTTCACACATGATCTCCAGAAGAATGGTGATATTGATGTGCGAAAAATTCGTTCAAGTGATAATCCAGCAGATTTATTTACCAAACCTATACCAGCCTCAACTCTTGAGAAGATGGTTCACAAAATTGGAATGCGAAAACTTAACCATTTGAATCGTGGTTTTTATCAGGGGAGTAAAATACGCACTGTACTCTTTTTTCCTTAGTTTAGGTTTTATCCCACTGGGTTTTCCTAGAAAGGTTTTTAATGAGGCAACAAGTAATGCGTATTATGTATGTCTATATACTTACATAGACATACAAGGGGGAGTGTTGTAAAATATGTTTGAGTGCCACGTGCGCCCCAAACATTGAAAGAGTTGCATCACTTGTGCATATTATCACTTGACCAAATAATAGGCCAAAGTTATACATATGTGTATTAAACTCATGTCTATAAATAGCCATTGTACATATAGATATGTATATACATTTTGAAATATATTACTTCCTCAATTTTTCTTCTTTTAGTATATTAATATTAGTAAGTTCTTTATAACAACTTTCAATTAATTATATGATTGAAGAGTTGTACTACTATTGATATTTATAGTCGATATTTATGTTTGATATTACTTCTTTAATTTTAATTTATTTGTTTGATTTTAATATAAAATTTAGAAGAAAAAAAAACTTTCAAATCTCAAGTTAAAATTTGTATGAATGCTCTTAAATTATGTGGTCGCACACATACAACAAGAAAAGCAGAATAAATAATTGTACAAAAAAATATTTTTTTAGGTGTAAAAAAACACTTAAAAATATTCATTTTATTTTCATTTCACACTTGAACTATTTGAAATGTATGTATTACAGCCCTCTCTTTTAAAGATAAAAAATTGCCACTTCAATTACTATGTGAAAAACTATTTCACTAGAATAAAAAAAATGGCAACCATAACTAACATATATAACAAAATTTCGGGTGAAAATATAAATTCACACATAATTTTACTCTTTAAAAAGCAGTTGAAAGAAGCCACATGGCTGAAGAGAAAAAAAACATGTGAGCAAGAAAATAATAATAATAAATTAATTAAAATAGAGGGAGTATCAATTTTATTGCATAATATTTATTTAAATATAGTTAAGATAAACACAGTTGTACTTAAAAGATTTGAACCAAACCAAATATGAATTGTCAAAGGGAAAACATAATATATTATTTTTTTAAAAAAAAGAGTTAGGAATTATTGATGAGTCATGGTTTCAAGTTTTCCTATTGACAAGTGACAAACTATCCATTGGAGTGGCAAAAATAATTATAAAATAGGAAGGTTGAATGATTTGACAGTTAGTGGAGCCCGAAGAAAGATAATGTGTAATATTATTTACGTAAATTTTATTATTATTTTAAAAAATAAAAATATTATTTTTAATAGATTCAAAATTAAAATATTAATATTTATTTACAACCTAAAAATCACTGTTAAAGCCTTTCTATACCAAATTAGTAAAATGAAAACTTGAATTTGTTAAAGAAATTAAAAGATGAGAATGAGAAAGTAATAGAGAGAGAGATTAAAAGACGCAACATAGTTTTGAAGAGTAAACTATTGACTTCTAAAATCCATTTGAAGTTAATTTAAAAGTAGGCAACAGAAAGCAAAAACACTCCAAGCCACTAGGATTTGCATACAAGTAATTGAAAAATATAAATACAAACTATTCTTCAGATGGTTCATCAACATAAAAATAGAAAGAAAAGTGAAAATATGATGAAAAGTGACCAACTACTCACTACAGTCAATATGGGTAAGGTCGCATGACCTCTGATTTGATAAGGTTGAATTATGAATTTTTAGTTTATTTAATAAAAGAATTTTTTAGCCTGACTTTAAAGTTTGTTGATTGATGGGGCTAGAAAAATATGAATTAAGATCGATCTGTGAGTCAGATAAAAATTAATTAAAAAAAGTAGAATATTAAAGAAGAGTCTAAACTCAAAAAATATTTTAAGTTTGAAATATTATAATTTAATTACAAATTATGTTTATAAAATATGTACTATATAAAATAAAAATTCCCTAAAACTTTTAGAAAATCACTACATAGGCCATAACTTATGGAATATTGCCATAATTTTTGTGTTTTATTATGATTATTGGAAAACAATTAAGTTAATATTTCTATTTAGCTATTTATATTTTTATTTGAAATCAAATTTAATAAATATTATAATGATAATTTTATTTGTGTATTTAGTTAACGAGCAGTAACAATAATACCATGTGATATTGTCTTGTTGATATTTATGGTAATATTTTTATATTATAATTAAATTTAAAAAATACAAAAAAAATATTTTTTAAGAAATAGGGCTGACCCGGCAAGCTTGTAGCCAACATATTTATGAGTTGGGCCGATCATTTTTTTATCCACACAAAAAATGAGTTTAGTTCGACCCGACAATCAATATTTCAAAACTTATATGGGTTAGCCGGAATGGGGTGGGTTAGTCCATATTGACAAGTCTAAAGTTTATATTTGGATTTTATTGAATTGATTATTTACCATAGAGGAATATAGAATGTAAATTAATGTGTGACAACTTTCACGTATAGCAAATGCAAAATTTATATTTGTATGTTATAACAAATTTTGCATTATTGTGCTCAATAGAAAACATAAATATGTATAATTCGTTGTACATATACAAGAAAATCAATTATATAATTTGTTATATATATACAAAAAAAAAAGTTGTTATACAAATCAATTGTATAATTTGTTTATGGATAAAACGAGAAAGTGAGAAAGAAAAAAGAAAATTGGGCAAAGAAATATTTGTATTGTATAACTATAAGTGTATAAGACTAATATATATGTATTTGCAAGTATATATCTATAATTTTCTCTCACTATATATAAACAGAAATGCAATTTATACATTTCATTTCTGTTTGTATAAGTGATAGAGGCAAAGGTGGCGAGCGAGATCTAAGAGAGCGACGAGCGAGATATTGGAAAAGGGAGAGAGGGAAATGAAAATATATGTATATGCAATTTTTTCTCGTTTTATACAAACAGAAATATAGTTATACACTTGTATTTGTATAAAAGTGAGAGTGACAGAGAAAGGGAAAGTAGCGAGCTAGATTTGAGGGAAGAGATAACTGACAAATAATTTATTATAGAGTACAATTAAATTAAAATTTAATTATAACATTTAATTAATTTATTAATTTGTCATTATATAATATTTACCTATTAATATAAGGTGAAAAAAGAGAGAGTAAGTGGTAGTATAATTTTAAATACAGTTTTTAGTGGTCGGTTCTCCCCATTACTTCCACAGAGCGTATCTTAGAATTTCATTTCACACAAAAAGGACTTGAAATTTCACACTTGATGCAGTATGTAGTTGTTTATGAACTTCTACCTCTTGCACTTCGACTAGTATATGTGAAATTGTTGATGTTAGGAGCAAAAAGTCCATTTGAAGGCTTGAGAAGCAAAACTCACTTAGAGTTCTGTTATATTCTGTTTTCTTTTGGTATTATTATTGTGGAGAGTGTATTGTTATGTGTAATATGACATCTTCTTAGAGGGAAAAACTCACTTAGAGTTTTGTTATATTCTATTTTTTTATTGTATTTGTACAGTAAAAGAGTGTATTGATATGTATAATATGATACCTTCTCAGAGGGCAAAACACAATCAAGGTTTGTTATACTTTGTTGCCTTGTCATATTTGTACAATATATAATATATTGCTATGTGTAATATGACACTTTCTCAGAGGACAAAACTCACTCAGAATTTTGTTATAATCTGTTTTTTTGTTGTATTTGTACAGTGGAGAGTATTTTGCTATGTGTAATATGACACCCTCTCAGACGGCAAAATTCACTTAAGTTATGTTATATTCTATTTTCTTTGTAGTATTTATACAATAAAGAGACTTGCTATGTGTAATATGACACATTCTCAGAGGGCAAAACTCACTCAGGATTCTGTTGTAATTTATTTCTGTCATATTTGTGCAGTTGAGAGTGTTTTGCTCTGTGTAATATGACATCTTATCTGAGGGCAAAACTCACTCAAAATTTTATGATATTATGTTTCCTTATCGTATTTGTACATTAAAGAGTGTATTGCTATCTGTAATACAACACATTCTCTTAAGTTCTCATATTACTGACCTTCCTTCTTGCCTAGGTAAAAGCAACTCTGTGTTGTACTCTTAGAATTGATTGAAATTTCATCCTTCAATTTTCACTTGACTTGCAATTATGTTTCAGCATGCTCAATAGGCCCTACACCACATTATTAATCTAGGCATTCATGTCTAGGAAGAAAAACTATTAATATACTATTTTAAGCAAGTTCATTGATCTAAGATGAAGGGGGTTACAAGTGGGATGTTCATGGTTATGGTTAAACAATCAAATCGAATTGTAATTTGAATCAAACCGTTTAAAAAATTGATATTTGATTTGATTTGGTTAGGTTTGGTTTTTAAATTTTTGAAAGTGATACTATTTGGTTTGGTTTTGGTTTTACTAAAAACAACTGCAAAAACAACCAAATCAAACAGATAAATTAGAAATACAAATTTTATAATTATTTATATATTATTAATAAATAAATATAAATATTTTGTTAAATTTTAAGTAACTTAAATCTTTAACTTTACAATTTTCTCAAGCCTAACACTTAAATTTTAGCTCAATTACAATCCTAAGTCCAATTTCATTAAAATTTATTACCTACCATACCTTTCATAAGATAATCACACACTTTCTCTTAATTTAATAACTTTATTCGTGTAATGATAACTCTAGTATTGCTTAATTACTTAATTGAACCAACAATAACTCTTCTGTGGATTGTTCATGTACTAGATGCTTTTTTTTATCAAGATACGTATGTCCTAAAAAGTTTATTACTTTCAAATCGAATCAAACCGTCAATAACCAAACCGTTGGTTATTTTTTTCATTTGGTTTGGTTTGGTTTTAGAAATTTAAAAAACCGACTAGATTGATTTGATTTTGATTTTAACCAATATTTGATCCAAACCGAACCACGAACGCCCTAGTTATCAGCATCCTTGACACAGAATCCCCTTCATCTTAGTTTAAATGCTAAAAAATACTACTATTATTAAGGGCTAATAAACTTTGATTCCTCTGGAATTTGCAGTTCAAATATAGAAGCTGAGATTGCATGATGCAATCCTCATTCAGTCTCCCAATAATCTATGTTTGCTATCACCAATCAATTTCCCATCTCTCCATTTCCCTCAAACAACACCTCTCAACCTTCTTTTATGTATTTCTTTTTAACTAGTCTAGTATATAGTAGTTATTATGTAATATAATAATCTCATATAGTATTAGATAATGAGTTTGAGTAATAAAATAATGTTAAAAGAAAAAGTGTCTTACCTTATTCTTTTAAAGGATAAATCTTTATTTAATTGAACATCCTAACAAATTGGAATTCAAATTGTTATAAGAAATTATTATTCTAAGCCTATTTGCTTTTAAAAAAAGTATAATTTTACATATTTGTATAAAATTGTATTTGGGCGAAGACTTCATATAGAACATAAATAACAGAAAAAGTAAAAAATAAATGACATTAGAGAATGATTCAAAATTGAACATATTCTTGCCCTTTCTCGATCTTTTCTATTATTTTTCCCTTCGATCTACTCCTCTTTTTTCCTATTAGTTCATTGATTTTGTTGTATTTTTTTTTGTCCTCACCATGACAGTTCGTTGTTACTTCTGTGGACTCTATGCTACACTTAAAAATGTCATCGCCACCAACTAATCTTTGAAGAATGTTTTGGGATTGCCAAAAATGTGTATGTGGTAATGAATGTGGATTTTTTCGATGGACCGATGCAAATTATTGATGGACAAATCATTCAACATGACAAGAACAATACAACATGAATAATCCATCAAATTCAGAGTAAGGAAGACATGAAAGACGGGGGGAATTAAGGACTAGTATTGATATCACTTGCGACTTGGTTAATCGTAGTTATGTTACACATGTACTGATTTGTATTATCAATGTACAATGATAATGAAATGGCATAACAAAAGGCATTGACTTCAATAGTTAACTACATTGGCTTCAAACACAAATTTATAAACAAAAAAATAATAATGAAGTGTACAGAATAAGAACTTTACACAAATTTGAATAGCAACTTAACAAAGACATTGAGTTCAATGGTTGACTGCATTGATTTCAAATACAAATTCAAATATTGATCAGTTTGTGGTTATTTTTATAGATGATATCTTATATATTCCAGAAGAAGTGAAGACCATGATAAACACCTCCGTATTATTTTGCAAATTTTGAGGGAGAAAGAACTTCATGCTAAACTTTCTAAGTATGAATTTTGGCTTGATGAGGTGTCTTTTCTGGGACATGTTGTATCAAGTGAAGGCGTGATGGTGGATCCTAGTAAGATACAACCAGTTGTTGAATGGAGACCTCCCAAAAGTCCGACTGGAAGTTTCTTAGGCTTAGCATGATACTATAGGAGATTTGTGAAAGGCTTCTCCATTATTGCCTCCCCTTTGACTAAACTCTTGCAGAAGGAAGTAAAGTCCATTTGAAATGAAAAATGCCAAGAGAGCTTTAAAACTCTCAAATCCTTGCTGGCTCAAGCGCCTATACTTACTCTACCAATTGAAGGGAAAAAATATGTAGTGTACAATAATGCTTCTCGCAATGGTCTTGAATGCGTTTTGATGCAAAAAGGGAAGATGATATCGTATGCCTCTCAAAAATTAAAATCGCATGAATTGAATTATCCTACTCATGATCTTGATCTTGTTGCTATAGTGTTTGCTTTAAAAATATAGAGACATTATTTGTATGGAGAGAAATGTCATATATTCATTGATCACAAGAGCTTAAAGTACTTGGATACACAAAAGGAGTTGAACCTAAGACAACGTAGATGACTTGAACTCATCAAGGATTATGATTGCACGATTGATTATCATCAAGGTAAAGCTAATGTGGTGGCCGATGCCTTAAGTCGAAAATCCTTCTCAAGCCTTTCTTTGAGTCCTTTGGCATTGCTCCTTGAGTTAAGAGCCATGAATGTTTGTTTTCCACCTGATTCAAATGGTTCAGTTATTGCTAATTTGCAAGTAAAACCAATATTATTTGACCAGGTGAGGGAAGCACAAAAGTTAGATGAGAAACTTGTAAAATTGACTAGAGAAGTCCAAAATGGGGAAAAGTTTGATTTTACATTAACAAAGGATGGAGTCTTACATTATCAAAACATGTTATGTGTCCCTAATGATGACAAATTTGAGGAGAAAAATATTGAAAGAAGCACATACTTCACCATATTCAATGCATCCTAGAGGTACAAAGATGTACTAGACCATCAAAGAGAATTATTGGTTATGAAGAGAAATATTGTGGAGTTCATTTCAAAATGTTTGGTTGTCAACAAGTAAAGGCAGAACATTGAGTTCCGGTTGGTTTACTACAGCCCTTATTGATGCTAGAATGGAAATGGGAGACTATGGACTTTGTTTCTGGACTTCCTCGCACTCAAAGAAATCATGACGCAATATGGGTGATTGTAGATAGGCTAACAAAGAGTGCTCACTTCTTAGCAATCAGGATAGATTACTCACTTGAGCGTTTAGTCGAGTTGTACATTAATGAGATTGTAAGACTACATGGGATCTCGATGTCTATTATATCTGACCAAGACCCAAGGTTTACATCTAGATTTTGGGGCAGCTTGTAGGAAACTTTGGGTACAAAATTGAAATTTAGCACTTTCTTCCATCCTCAGACAGACGACCAATCAAAAAAAGTGATACAAATTTTGGAGGATATACTTCGAGTTTGCATTTTGGAGTTTGAGGGTAGTTGGGACAAACACTTGGCTTTGATAGAATTTGCTTATAATAATAGCTACCAATCAAGTATTGGAATGCCTCCCTATGAAGCCTTATACGGAAGAAAATGTCGGAGCCCTCTTTGTTGGAGTGAAATTGGTGAAAGAAAGCTTATCGATCCTGAAATGGTACAACAAATAGAGGACAAGGTAAAAATTATCAAGGATCATTTAAAGACTTCTTCGGATATACAAAAGTCATATGCTAATCTAAAAAGGCGTGACATTGAATATCAAGTTGGAGATAAAGTACTCTTAAAGGTGTCTCCATGGAAAAAGTGATTTGGCCAAAAAATAAAACTTAGTCCTCGATTTATTGGACCTTATAAGATACTTGAAAGGGTCGGACCAGTTGCATATAAATTGGATTTACCACTTGAGTTAGACAAGATCCACAATGTCTTCCATGTTTCTATGGTCAGAAGATACCGTTCTGATCATCTCATGTTCTTCCAGTTGAATCTATTGAGGTTAATCCTGACTTAACGTATAATGAAAAATCTATCCTAATTCAAGCTCAGGAAGTAAAGAAGCTTAGGAACAAGAGAATCCCTTTAGTAAAGGCACTTTGGATGAACCATTCTGGAAAAGAAGCTACCTAGGAGAGATAAGAAGACATGAGGATACAATATCCACACTTGTTTTGGAACTAGTCTAAGGTAAATTTCGAGACTAAATTTGTTTAAGGGGGAGAGAGTTGTAACACCCCTAAAATACTAGACCAAGATCGCATGTCGATACGTCATTACTTAATTGCTATAAGGTGTTTATTCTCATTTTGGGAACTTGAAATTTTGTGATAATTGTATACGTGCCTAACATAAATTGTTATCGTAATTTAAGGTATTGCATGGGGGTATTTGCATAAAATTGACTAATTAGAATTTCATATAAGTTGAAAGTCTTGGTATCAAGTATGTATACATATATGCATGCAATTTTGGGCAGCACCTTTTGGTGACATCTGTCCATGTGATATGGATCATTTGTGTAGATATATATTTCACACCTCCTCTTGTCAATTTCGTATCACTTAAAGTATAGGAACCTTAGAACATTAGCTAAAGAGTTTTTTTTCAAAATCAAGAGAAAAACTAGCTCTTTTTAACTGGAATTCGACACACACACTTCATCTTGTAAGTGATAAAGAATTTATCTTAATACTGAGTAGTGTTAGGTAGTTTAATCATATCTCGTTCAATATAACTTTTTTACAGTGAGTTAATATGATTTGGAAAGATACTTCGTAATTTTACAACTCTTATGCTTATGTAAAACTCTTATTTTGCTGTTATGAATTCGAAATATGAGACACAACATAGGACAAGTTTTGTCCAACTTCTGGAATCAGAAACCCTGTTTGTTCAACTGTTAGTGTTTTGATTATATATTTTTGTACAAAAAGTATTTTGAGGTGAATCTTGATTATTTGCAAGATTAAGAGATGTACCTACATATTTTATGAAGGATATAAAGTCCAGCTTTGTCGTTTTCTCTTTTAAATCTTAGTTGCGACATGAGACATTAAGCTGGTCAGAATCACTGTACTGGGAGCAATAGTTGTATTTGTAAAGGCTAAGCATACTTGTGATGGTTATCCTGTTTTACTTCGACATTTTTGAGATACTAGAAATTAAAGAAGTTATTTAATTGCATTTTTAAGGTTGTATATACTCGTGAACAAGTTGAGGACCTTCATATGTTGGTTGGTTTGCGGTTTAAACTCTTGAAGTCATGTTGCATTTTTTCTTTGCTAAAGCGTTGAGGTTTGTGTATAAACTTGTACTTGTACTATTTTTACCTGTTGGTATATCTGAAATATTATATTTGTACCTTGGTTACCTCTTATCACTTTGCATTGTCGTGTTGCTGTCATTTGTGACTTTAAAGACTCTAGTGTAACTCGTCTACTTGTACAGATTGTTTGATCACTTGACATTCTTGTTGGGACCTTGTCCTTCTTGTGGCTGTGACTTTGTCACTATTGGTATGCCTCTTATTTCAGATTATTTGTCAGCTTGACTCTGGATTTTTAGTTCGTCTTAAGTATGAGAGTTGTCCATTTTAAGTACGAACCAGAAAGCCATTTTTAATATGATTCTTGGTTCTTTTGATTATTGGGCTTTGACCCTTCTTGATACAGGGCGTCAACCCTTCTTGATTCTGTTCGTGCTTTGTGTGACAAGATGATGTATATATTGGGTGAGTCTTGTTATTGAACCTTTTGGAAAATGGTGCTATGAACGTTATTGACATTTAGAGCTTTAAATATCCAACTTGATACTCTTTGTATATTGTTTACTTGATTTACTGATTATGTTTCAATTTTTGCTGCCCTTGACTTGAGAATGATGACTTGGTGAATCTAAGGGCTTTGGATCTATAGTTTTTACACCACTAAGCTATATGCTTATCGATAGTTTTTTCTATCATAGGGAATGTTCGAGAGGACGCTTGAAGTTGACCATTGAAGATGGAGATTTTTGAAAGCCTTAAGGAAGATCACACTTGCATATAGGCATATATATATTTTGTATAAACCTTGAGACTTGTGCACGATCTATATGTTGTATATTTACATGAGATTTTAAGGGATGATTTGGTCATGTTACCATGAGTTGTAATATAAGTATGGCTATACGTTTTTATCTTTTTTGAGGGTGTGTGCAAACCCAAGTCTTGTAATATAATAATTTACTATATGTTTTGTAAGTGAGGAATGAACAGGCTGATTTTTACTACACGGAAGTTGGTAATATTATTGTTATTTCGTCATTAAATGTGAGGATAATATATGCATGAAAGCTTGTCGATTATTTGCTTAACAAATTTTGGGAGGCTTTTTCGTCATTAGTTAAAATTTCGTGTCATATAAATTTTGACCTCATTTAAATATTTAAAGCGGCCAAGATGCACATCCTTAACTAAATTATTCGTTATGAACCTAATCCCTCAACTAGATAAAAATGAGTATGCTTTGGTTAATCTCTTTTAAATGTCGCAAGTATTAAATTAGGTTTTCTGTCAAGTTATAGTATCTCTCGAAAAGGGGCGTTACAACTAGATCTAACAAACCAACAAGAATGCAATCACATAAATGGACATATCTGAGGAGGAAACATCAACTTCAAGCTAAAAAATGTTTAAAACATCATTTCATAAGGTATATATGCGATTTCATATATGCACATAAATATGATTAAATAAATCAAGTTAACTCATTTTCTCAAAATTTAAGCTTGTCATGAGTACGAATGAATGAGAAATCTTGGGAATATTTAAGACATATGAAACCAAAAGAGTGAACCACGAGGAACTAATACTTCAAGCAGATTTGATGGATAGATGAGTATAGCATGATATCATTTCGATTTCAACCTCCCAAGTAGCACCATCATTTAACTAATTTCTCCAAAGAACCTTTACCTTTTCAATGCTTCTCAACTTCCTAACTTTCCGGTTCAAAATCTCAATTGAAACTTCTTCATAAGTAAGACTATCCTTTACCCTAAGGCTCTCCAATAGTACCATAGATGTCGGATCAACAACACATTTATATATTTAACAAGGAGACATTGAAAATTGGATGCATCGATGTCAAGTCATTAGGCAAATCAAGTTCGTAAACAACTCTATCAATACGCCTCAAAATCTGATATGGGCCCACATAACAGGGAGTAAGCTTTCATTTTTTTCCAAATCTCATTACACTCTTCATGGGTGAAATTTTTAAATAAACCCAATCATTCGCATCAGACTCAAGATCTCTTCTTTAACATCAACATATGGATTTTGTCGACTTTGAGTTGTTTTCAGCTTTCTCTAATAAGCCAAACTTTCTCCATAGCCTCATGTACCAACTCAAGACCTATCAAAACAACTTCACCAACTTCAAACGAACCTATAGGATATCTATACCTCCTACCATATAGAGAGCCATATCAATACTTGAATGATAACTATTATTGTATGCAAATTCAATCAAAGGCAAATGATCATCCCAACTACCCGTGAAGGCAATTACACAAGATCTCATATATCTCCCAAAGTTTGAATAGTACACTCCGCTTACTCATCATTTTGATAATGAACGATCGTACTAAGGTTAACACGAGTATCACACCCTTTTTAATCGAAAACCCAATCCGACCTTTTATGTATAATTTCTATTTTTCAGAGCGACGAGCTCCCGAGGTAAAATAACAAGGCACACTTCACACCATTTAATCGATAACCTTTATACATCTAACAAAGTGGCTCACCAATCTCCCATCCCTCCATAACATTAATACAAGCAATATACACACATGAAAACACCTCAAAACAATACAACAAATAGGTTGCCTGGAGCCAAGATACTCAAACGTTGCCTCGTGATTCAAAATCAACAAAACAAAAAAAATATAAAAACACGAGGGAGGCGATTAGAAAAAACCTACTTTAGTAAAAAGATTTTATTTATCAAGCACAACAATCTAACTCAAGGGTCCAATACCATCCCAACTCTTCAACTTTAAGAAAATACACCAAAAAAAGTCCTATATAGTAGGAATTGGTTTCCGACTTAAAGCATTAGATTCTAAGTATTTGGTAGTTACATACCTCAGAGTAGCTCAACTATATACTTAACTTAATAAAAATTTCTTCAACTACAATGAAAAAATAACATAAAACGAAGATTGAGATGAGGAGACCTTTTCTCCGAACATGAGTCGAGGAAGAATCAAGCTAGAAGGGGGTGTATTCTTGCCTCAAATATCTTGTAGCTCTCTTCAATGTTTGACTGACATTTTTCGTTTGAAAAAATGTAAACGTTTTTTTGAAGTTAAAATCACCTTTTAAAGGCGACCAAACCCAATTCATATCCGTGACTCAATTTTGTCAGAACAAGTTTGCGCTAAAATGGTCATGACTCTTTACTCTGATGTCAAATTAATAAACGATTTTACACTTTGAAGCTAGACTCATAGTCCTTCAATTTGATATTTAATATCTTTTTAAACTCTATAGATATACTCCCCCAAATTAGTACACTAAGAAGATCATGTCAAGACTTCCTTTTAATAATTTTGTCTTTAAGATTTTTGTTTCAAGGCACCCCTTGGCCTCTAACTTTTGTTTAAGAATTTCAAGTGACTTTATATAGTTATTACTCGGTATAACCACCTAATTTTCATTATTCTTCCAACATCTTAAAGAAGGTTGGCGTAAAATACGATAAATTAATTTTTCGAACCTAAGCTGGTTATTTTAAATGTTACAAACTTATGGAGCGTTATAGATGGTATGAATAGCTGCATAATTTAATAGAAGAAAATCTTAACTATTAAATCAAAATTGAAGAATTTTTTTTACCTTCTTCCTTTGTTTTATGCATAATTTACCATTGATGCTGTCTAAAAATACTACTATGCGACTAAAATGGAGATAATTGGAATATGTTCTTTTTCTTTTGATCACAAAAGATTTTGGTACATATATCTTAAAAAGTTGCAATTTAGTTGAGCGTATTTAAGCTTAGATTATCTATATATCTACTTTTCTTTTACTTCATCAAGTGTTGAGAGGGACATTTTAAAGTGAAATAATAAATGATGCTATAGAATCCTTTGAATGTTATCACATTCAACAATAGTAGGCATTTTGGAGAAAACAACAACTAAGGACTACTCATTTTATGTGAATTATTAAGATTTTTTTTATAATATTTAAAATAAATATTTTTTTCAAAGTCCAAAATGATTATTAAAACTCTGAGTGATTTCCCTAGATAGTCACCCATGTTTGAGAAATTACCTAGAAATATCACTTATGTTTGTTTTAAAACTACAATATCACTCAACTTTGCTTATTTTCCTCAAAATATACTTGATAAAAAATACATTATTTCTCTCCTACTAGGGTGTCATGTTACATTTTTTTAACTTATTATTGATATTTTTCTACTTCTTTTAATGAACCGAAGAAGCCTACATATCTTCTTGAAAAATTATAGGAGCTCATATTACAGTTCATAATGTATTTTTCTAATAGGGTATAATATGTGGATTGTCCATTTTTTTAAAAAAAATCTATCTATATATAATAGGAGAAGTAAAAAGTGTCACATGTCAGCACCACAAATATTCAAGAATTTTAATTTTTCAAAAAACATTTTAAATATGCTCTAAAAATACAATTAAAAAACAGAAATTTTAATATAGCTATTTTAAATAGAAAATAAAAGTTCTTTTGTTAAAAAAAACTGTAACGGCAAAAAATGGATGATTTTTAAATGCCTCTAATTTCAATTTTAAAGGAAAAAAATGAAATTGAACTTTTTTTTTTATAAAAACAGTAATGACTATTACAGGAAAAAAAATGAAAGATCTTTAAATGCTTCAGATTTCAATTTTTAAGGTTTAAAAATAAAAACTGAAAATTGAGTTATTTTATAAACAAAACTGTAATGTCTATTTATATTAATCACACTTTCAGTTATTTTAGGGAATGCTCCAACAAAATGGAATGTATAATATCTATCTAAATAGGAGAAGAGAAAGTGCACCATAAAAAAACTACAATTATTATTTAAAAAATTAATTAAAAAACTTATATTAAGAAATATTAATTATCATTAAAAAATCAAAACACTTATTTTTAAAAAATAATTAAAACAATCTATTACTAGTTAGTTGTAAAAATATAATACTTTTTTTCATTCATTTTTAAAATTTATCTTTATATATTTAAAAAACAAATCATTTAAAAAAAACGTAAATAGAAAATAATATTTAAAAAAAACATACTGCAACCTAACATTTAAATAGGTTCAAAACATATATTTTTTAATAATAAAAGATAATAATGTGACATGACATCCTAATAGGAGAGATGATACATTTTTTGTGTCAACTGTCAAATATAGTTTGAGAAAATAAGTAAAATTGAGTGGTATTGTAGCATTAAAACAAACATAAGTGATATTCATAAATAATTTTTCAAATATGAATGACTATGTAAGAAAATTACTCCTAAACTCTTTTCTTCTTATATATAACTTTTTAAAAATGATTTTTTTCAAAAAAGTATCCTACATAAATTAGGAGGATAATTTAAAAATAACCTTTCCGTTATATTGTTAAAATATCAATAATTCACATGGACTATGTCTATGTGTATATATATAAAAAAAAAAGTAGATTTAAAATTTCTAATATTTTTATGGTCCACAATATGGTGATACGTGCTCCTACCCTCAAAAAATAAATTGTGGTTTCCATCAATTTGGGTATAGCTAGATCTATATTAAATTTAAATATTAATACTCTTTTATGTCAATAATAAAAAAATAAATTAAAAAAAAGACTCAGAAAAAAAAAATACACAACATCATCATCATTATTTTTTTTTAATCATATAATCGCCATCAGAGACAGATATAGGTCTCAAGCTCTCCAATTTTCTCTCTCTGTTGATTTTCAGCTTTTCCTAGAACATCCCACATTTCCCCTTTTTCCCTTCTTCTTCTCCTCTCCTTTCCTTGTTGTTGCATTTAACTTACTCTACGACCCCTTTTTTTTATTTCTTTGTTTCATCAAGATTTGACCCTTTTCGTTTTTGATCCATGATCATACCTTAATTTGAGATTTAAACGCAATTTAGGGTTCCAAGATTGAGTTTTTTTGGTTGCTAAAGCTGAAAGAAGAATTGGGTATTTTGTTTGTGGGTTAATTATTGTGAGAAGAAAAAAAAGAAATGCTATATTTGGAGCAACTCAAGTGTGTGGTGAAGTTTGTTGGTATGAGTATATGTGTATCGTTCGGTAATTGGATTTGGGTTTTCCTTCTTTTTGGGATTTGAATGCTGGAATAGTTGGTTCCCGAGCCAGGGGCTCGGGTGTTGATTGTATCATATTGGGGGTTATCAGTTTAGTTATCAATGGCAGCGTGTGATATGGAGAAACAACAACATCAACAGGAACAGACCTCTTTTCATCTCCTCCTCAGCCTTCACCAATTCAGAAAGGGTTTATGCAGAAATTCAGGCTCTATCAAACTCTGTCGGTAATAATGTATTCCTTTTATTTTAGGCATAATTAAGAAAGTGAACTATGTAGATGAGGGTCAGAGGGATTTTGGGGTAGTTAAAACTGTGTTGCTAGAAGTGAAAGATGGTTCAAAAGTTGACAGCTCTCAGCGGTGAAGAATTGCATTTTCTTCTTCATTTCGTTAGTTCGAATCTTAGTGGCCTTATGGTCAAGCTAAAAGAAAGCTGATTGATCACTTGATTTGGTCGAATTGGATCAAGATCTTATGATATTTTTAACCTACCTCAGGGATAAAAATATTTGATGATGGTAATTAGTATTGATTCATAGGATATGTTATTAAGCTGGAAATTTTATGGAGTTCATTTACTAATTTGAAATGCTAGATTTAATAAGGATGTTAAATCTCCAATATCTATTTGACAAGATAAATCACGTTGTACTGCTGCACAGTTCGATAAAGATGTATTCGGGTGTATCTGGCAGAAAGTAGTTGCCATTGCTTTCTATGATCAAAATCATTGAGTATTATCGAACAATGGCACCTTGTGTGTGTATAATATGATTGGGGTCCATTGCTGCAGTGTCCTCTAGTTCTCTTGTTTCATTTCAACTTTGCTTTTGGAGGAGTACTGGCCTCTTATGTTTTGTATTATTTCCCTTTGTCTCATTAAGTTTTCTCAATTGACATACTTTTCTTCGTTGGTGAAAAACTGTCACAGAAGTTTTACATGATAGGAAGGGACAAGAGTAGAACATACTGGAGAGTGTTGAAAATTGACAGGACGGAGCCTTCTGAGCTGCACATGCGTGAAGATTCAACTACCTATACTGAGCGCGAGTGCACTGATTTGTTGAGAAGGATACATGAAGGGAACAGGTCTACAGGAGGTCTGAAATTTGTCACTACCTGTTACGGCATTGTCGGTATGTGGATTCTTGAGTGTAACTTTTCTTATGCAAGAGGCTCATTTTTCTGATTTCAGTTTTCCCTATGCTATATGTTAGGGTTCATCAAATTTCTGGGGCCTTACTATATGCTGCTTATCACTAAAAGGAGGCAGATTGGTGCTATTTGTGGTCATACTGTGTATGCTATAACTAAGAGTGAAATGATCCCACTTCCAAATGCTGCAACAAGGTCAAAGATAGTTAATTTCAGGAGTGAAAACAGGTTTGTCTTTTTTATGTTTGGCGTCTCGTTTCTGATATGAATGTTGTGTATGGTGGTGCATCACTTTAAATTGTGTTAAGTCATCTATATGTTCTGGTTGTTTTTGGCACCCAAGTATGTGGTCTAGTGGTCAATGAAATGAGTTGAGAACCTCGACGGCTCAGGTTCAAATCCCAACTAAGAAAAATTATTGGCTGATTTCTTCCTGTCTTCCTAGCCTTGGTTGACAAAGTTATCTAGTACCTGTTGTTGGTGGGAGTTGACAGGTTTCCGAGGTATTAGTTGAAGTGTGTGTAGTCAGCCCGGACACAATGGCTATAATTTTTTTTTATTTTAGTTGTTTTTGTTTGATTTGTAACTAGTGGAAATTGGCATTTTTACTCCAATGATAGAAGATTGGGCTGCAAAATAATGTTGAAATGAGTTTGAAAGTTCTCACTTCATGCAAGTGAAGCTGGAGGTTAGGCACCATCTACCTTCTCAGTTCCCTTGCATTGGTAGTAAAGAGTTTGAAAGTTCTCACTTCTTGTAAGTGAAGCTGTAGTTAGGCACCATCTACCTCTCTCAGTTTCCCTGCATTGGTGGTATACCAATTGTATTTTAAAAAAAAAAAAAACAATTTGTATATATTTATCAGGTTGTACTGAAACCATATTTACAAGTGAAAAAGAAGATCACACTACTTCATCAGCCTAACAAAAAACAAGGGTGTCTATCATTGAAGCAGTATCTTCTTTGTATCTCTGATTAACCCAAAAACAGAATAGTCTAAAGCAGTTCAACTTAATCCTCTGAACTGAACTGCTAACGTCTTGAAAAACATTTGGAATTTCTCTTTTCCAGATTGTCAACCAAATGCAAGCAGGGGACAATCATCCATCTATCTCTGTATGTCAATTCTCTACCTGCTTCTTCCCAGCTGAGCAAGACCCCAGTAATCTTCTTGGCATTGCCCAAAAAATACTTCTGAGCCTAATGAAGATTTCCATAGCATGTCTGTGATCCTATAATTTAGGAATAGATGGTTGACTGTCTCAGTTTCTTCATCACACATGTAGCACTTTGAGCCAAGGTTGCAACTTCTCTTGCTAAGGTTGTCGTGTGTCAACACCTCTTCCCAGCCTAACAACCAGTTGCTATATAGGATATTTTAACTTTCCATTTGTTCTTCCAAGGCCAGTTGGCAGTTGTCTATCTATTGAAGGTCTCTATTGAGAAGCTTATAAGCTGAACTAACTCTGAAGCATTCTCTACTGTCCATTTCCACTAAAGTCTATCAGGACCTTCCTTTGTGCCGTTGAATTCTTCTAAGGTTCTGAACAATTCAACTACTGTATCCACTTCCCAATCGTTCAGCTTTCCTCTGAATCTGAAGTTCCATCCCTGTGTCGACCATGCTCCTTCTACTGTTTTCTCTTGCTGTGGATCCAGGCCGTAGATGTTAGAAAAGAGATCTTTCAAACAAGAATTAGCAAGAATCAGGTCAATTGCATACAACCCAGTGCACATTACACATTTTCTCGATATTTCTTGCCTACCACACAATTATGAGATTCGGTCGACATGAACCTAAAATAAATGTCATTGGTTCAGCTGTTAATGCAAGATCATGTTTATTATCTTGACAATGAGCTTGGCGTTGTTTGAATTTTAAGTCATAAATTTTTCTTAGCTTAGGTGTTTACATCTCCAGCTGTTCTTGCTTATTTGACAGCTGGAATATGGAGTTTCTGTTTTTTGCCTCTTGAGTAATTATGCCATTTTCAGTGTTGAAAGAGTTCATGCATTAAGGGATTATTTGGTTACTGGGATCAGAAAAATAATGTCACATACAATTTGCCAGTTTGTATTGTGTTTGGTTGGTGCTTTGTTTCTGGTATAATTCTACTGCAATGCTGACATTTTTTTGATTGAGAAAATCGTTTTTGGAGCCAACTCTTTGGGACAACCGCATCTTTTGAAACTCGGGTCCTTCCTCTACCCTCCTTTTTCCATGACCGCGGTGTCTGAGCCAACTTGCGCGTGCCACAACTAGTTCTTTACCTGCACATGTATCGGTTAACGGGTAACTCTTCCACCACGGCTTGGACAAAGAAGAAATCACTTACTATTTTTGTCTCCGCTTGGATTTGAACAAGAGACCTTGTGGCTCTCAATCTACTTGTGACCACGAGATCACACTCTCCCCTCTGCTTTTCTCCTCTTAAATATTGGAATTAGTTCGCTTAGCACAAAGCCCAAACTTGTGATTTAAGACACAAGTTCCTTATTAATTGAGCCAACCCATTTTAATTTTATTTTATATAATACGAATTCAATACGAGATGTCTTATATGAGGATGAGCTTTATGACGATATAGAACTTAAAAGACCAATCAAATTTGTTTTGTCCTTTTACTTTTTATTTACTTTAAAAGGATAACATTTTAAACTTCTGCGTTATGCACCGGACATCCTTTTTAACTCAATGAATCAAGTGTCTACCAAAAATCATATGCACTAAGAGGCGTTTGGTTTGAAGAGAAGTTATACATGAATTAGTTGTACAAGGATTAGCAATACAAAGATTATTTGTTGTGGGGTGTTTGGTTCATTGCACTAAATTATGATATGAGATATCATTTAAAATATTTATGTAATTTTTGAACTAAAAGGTAATGAGTTTACAATTATACCCTTGAATATTTGACCTTCATTGGTTTCTAGGAAAAAGATAAAAGGTGATTTTGTCCTTTTGCTATATTATTCATGTATAAGTTATACATGGATTATTTTCCATGTTGTTGGTGGTATAAAGTACCAATTGATGTTAAATTATACATGATTCAAATGACGATCAAACATTGGATAAAGTTATACCAATTTTTTTTTGAAACATATAACTTGTATTCCTCAGCATTAAGGGCTATGTTGGCCACCTCCAAAAAGTATTAACAGAGAAGAGAGAAAGTTATACCAAATTATATACCATGATTATTTTCCTTATACATCATATGAATGACCTCTAAGTGGTTATTAATCTTTGTACTACAATCCCTATATTATAAACATCGTATAACTTTGTCCGTGAACCAAAAAAACTTTAGAGGTCTGTTTGGGAACTTAGAGCCTATTCTAATTTCACTAATCTATTAGTGAAAGTTAAGGTTTAGAAATAAAGTTTATTGCGCTGCTGCTGCACCCTTGCTTCTTGCTTTCGAGCTAGAGCTTGTTGGGTAGTGAACGTCGATGAAGGTTAAATTAGACTTGTGTTAAACAAGCAGAGTAGTCAAGCCAAATTTTTGGATCTAATTATATCTTTTAGTCTAATCTATTCAGTTTGAAGTAGATATTGATCTGGATTTACTCCAATTATCTTTAATCTTTGATAAAGTTGATTTTTAATAGTTATGTGGGGAGGTCGGAGTTAACAACCTACGTATACCTAACAAAATAATTGAAGTGTGTGCAATATCCCGCACACCATTGGCATATAAAAAAGTTGTGTTGTTCCACAAGCATTAGGGCAATAAAGGAAGAGAAAAAGAGATCGCTTTTGAAGGGATGCAAAATGATTTTGTATATTTTGGAGGAATTCCCTTTTTTTCTTTGAGTGTACTAATGAGGTTCAACTTTGTTTAAATGACAAGGTGTCTTTCTTAGAGAATCATATTTCTTTCTTTTTGGTATACCACTTATATACAAGAGATTTTCTTTCCGTTGTCACTAAAAGTTATTTTTCCATACAAAAATAAGTTAATAAGGATTTTTCTCAGTAACAACAACATACCCAGTGTAATCTCACAAATTGGGTATAGAAGGATAGAGTGTATGCGAACCTTACCTCTATCTCGTATAGACTGAGATGTTGTTTTGAATAGACCCCTAACTTGAAATAAAGCATTTCCAAGCAGGTTGAAAAGAGAACATAGAAAAATAAGCAGTAACAATACATAACATACAATAGAAAGAATAGTAAAGCCAACAAATTAATGCGATGACGGAAGCACAAAGAAATACTTGATATCCAGACCAAATATCAAGATACTATGAGAATAGTGCTAATACCACTGTCAAGAAAGAAGCTCCAATTACTAGCAATCCTATCCCGTAGAAAAGTGAGAGAACACTCAACTGCCAATTACTTACCTTGTACCTTAATCCGCAACCTCCAAAGTCCAAACCCTCCTATTTAAGGTCATGTCCTTGGTACGCTCAAGATGCACCATGTCTTGCCTAATCACCTCCTCAAATACTTCTTTGATTTTTCTCTACCTCTCTTGATGCCCGCCATTGCCAACTTTCCACCTTCTGAGGCATCTACACTCTTCCTCTTCACATGCCCAAACCATTTCAGTATTGGGTTTCTCATCTTGTATATTGTGGAGGCCGTAACTACTTCGTTCTAGATATCTTTATTTCTTATCCTTTTATCTACCTTAACATTCTCATCTCCACAACTTCCATTTTATGAACATATGATATCTTGATCGGCCAACACTTCGTCCAAACCACATAGTCAATTCCACCGCCACTCATATAACATTATAACTTACCTTTTGAGTTTTGGCGGTACACAAGACTTGGAGATGAGCCTCATCTCACCCATTTCACCCCTCTCACACCAATATGATGTGTGACATTGTTGTCGATCTCCCTATTACTTAGAATTGAAGACCCTAGATACTTGAAACATCCTCTCTTGGGATAACCTATGCATCAAGCTTCACTTCCACACCTTTATGCGTAGCATCACAAAATTTGCACTCTTAAGTATCTAGTCTTGGTCTTGCTCTACCTAAACCCTTTAGACTTAAGAGTTTGCCTCCAATCTCCAGCCTATCGTTAACTTTGCGGTAAGTCTCATCATTTAGTACTATATCATTTGCAAATAACACACCATGAAACCTCACCTTGGATATGTCGCGTCAGTTCATCCACAACCAATGCAAATATAAATGTGCCAAGAGATGTTCCCTGGTGGAATACCATCATGATCGGAAGTGCTTTGAGTCTCCTCCCTATGCCCTCGCCTTGATCTTGGCTCTAGTGGGATATATAGGAAAAGAATATTGTTGAATTTTTGTCTCAGCATTATTAGAGAGACCTTATTTATTGACACTACAATACGCACTTTACAATACAATCATTTTCTAAGTAGGACACTATGTACTATTCCTATTCCTAGTCTAAGTAGAATTGTATATACCTATTACTATTCTAACACTCCCTCAAGTTAGTGCATATAAATCATATGTATCTAACTTGTTACAAATATAATTAATACGAGGACATGAGGAGCTTGGTGAGATATTTGCAAGTTGATCACTTGACTTCACAAAATTGACAATCAATCTCAATATGCTTAGTCTTCTCCTGTAATACTGGATTTGATGTATAATGTTGATAATACACAGTGTGATAAAATTTCAGTGTTGAACTTCCCTAACCAAGCTTACATAGATTGTTTTCGACCATAGAGTGACTTACACAGTCGACATACAAGACTACTGATATTCCCTTCAACAACAAAATTAGGTGGTTGCTCCCCATATAGACTTCTTCCCAATGCAACGACCGCCATAAAGTGCTTAAAATCTAGTATAAAGTATATGATCATGTTGGAACCAATAGAAGAGTCGATATTAAACAAGAAAATCACTGAAGAACTGGTTGGAACATGCTCATATGCTCGAGTATTTGATTTGATGGCTAAAAGTGGTCATAATCTAACAAATAATTTTATATGGGTAGGGTCAAAATGGTGGCACGACCAACTAGAAAATAGAAATTATATTGGAAATCGAATTGACTGCATGATCCTATTAAAAAAGAGAAATAATATGGGTAAGGTAGGAATGATGGCACAACCCTACTAAAAAAGAGAAACTATATGGGTAGATTAGAATGATGTTACAACCCTATGCAAATCTGATTTGAGGAGTTACCGGAAAGATGAATGAAACTATGCGAATCAAATATGAGGAGTCACCTAAAAGACACATGTGCTATGATCTCAGATATGAGAAAGTAGTTCGAAAAAATTCACGATACTTTAAATATGAAAAGTAGTTAGAAGAGATGCATGGTGCTACACAAACATGATGTGCAAGAAAAAGAAAGTAGTCGCCGGAAGAATGACACAGTGACACAAATTAAATATGAAAAAGTAGTCATGGAAAAGATGTTAAGGTGCTAAACAAATTAGATATGAGAAAGTAGTCACCCGAATGATGGCACAATACCACACAAATTAAATATGAAAAATAGCCACATGAAAGATATATTGTGACGCAACTTTTGCTAAATAATCATTCGCCAGATGGGCAACATATATCGGTAATAGCCATCCGCCGGTAGCTGAAACTCTTTGATTTTCAACCAAGATCATAGAGGCGCTGATACCATGTGAGAAATATAGGAAAATAATATTATTGATTGTTGTCTCTACATTATTACGGAGAAACCCTATTTATAGACACTACAATAGACACCTAGGACGCTACAATACAATCATTTTCTAAGTAGGACACTATATACTATTCCTATTCTTATTCTAAGTAGGAGTGTATATACTATTACTTCGAAGAGCCTCCTTGGGACTTTGTCATAAGCAGCCTTCTCTAGTTTGATGGACACCATATGATAATCCCTATTCCTTTCTCTACATTGCCTCACCAATTTTCTCACAAGATGGATGACTTATGTTGTAGCTCGCCCCGATATGAATCTTAATTGGTTCTTGGAAATAGACCCCCTCCTTACCCTCAGCTCCACCATCTCCCTTACTATCATAATGTGGATTAGTAGCTTGATACACTTGGTTGTTGCAATTTTTTTATTTTGCCCTTGTTCTTGAACAACATAATCATCATACTACTCCATTAGGAATTATGCATCTTTGTTGTCTTAAAAATGACAAACAAACCAGTCAGCCAGTCCAAGCCTGCCTTGTGCATGTCAGATTTCCACTAAAATCTCGTTGGACCCAGTTGCGCTCTTCCCCTGCTCATCCTACGAATAAAACCCTTAAGCTCTTTAACCTTTAAAGACTTGCAATACCCAAAATCTCGTCGTCTCTCGAAGTGCTCCATTTCTCCCGGCATAATGTCCTTGTCCTCTCTTATTTAAGAGTATGGATTTTTCTCAGTACCGTATGCAAATTGTTGTTTTTGATAGGCTTGCAATTTATAATATGGTACATCTTGCTATATTATTTTAGCATATGATGGAGATGGTATATGCATGCACATCCATTGCCTTTCAATTATATAGAGCATGTGATGTAACAAAACTGTTTGTCTAACTCAACTCCAAAAGCTAGCTTAATACATGAGGATTGCCCAAGCCACATAAAGAGGCACCCATCCCTTTGACCCTTGATGTGGGACTCTTCACACCTCTCCATATGTTCAAAACTAGACATATGAAGCGTGGCTAAATTAATATGGTGCCCAACGTTAGAAAATTTTAATTGAGATGAGTTTGGCTCTGAAACCATGTTAAAGAGATGGATCTTATGTCTAACTTAATCTAAAGAGCTAGCTTAACATCAAGAAACAAGAAAATTGGGATAAGTATTACTCAGTACCGTGTTATGTTAAGAAATGAATCTTGGGCTTAACTCAATTCTGAAAGTTAGCTCCAGTGGTGAGGATTGCCCAAGACCATATAAAGAGATTGAATTATCTTCACCCCACTGATGTGGGACTCAACAACCCCCTTATGCGGCTACATTGGTAAACCATGAATTGGGATGAGCTTGGCTATGATTATCATATGAAAAAGGGACTTTGGACCTTACTTTACATCTCTATCCCAAAAACTAGTTCAAGAGGGGAAAATTGCCCAAGATCATACAAGGAAACCATCTCTCTTTTTTGTCATGTGGAACTCTTCAACACCTCACCTCACACCAAGAGTAGGAGAGTTGGACATCTGGAGCATGTAGCATGAACAATGTACTATAGGGACCCAACATCACGAAACCATGATTTGGGATGAGCCCGACTCATGTTTTAACCCCTTGGGCCTAACTAACACCCAAAATTAGGTCGAACTTTGAGGATTGCCCAAGCCATACAAAGAGGCCGCCTATACTTTTGACCCACGATGTTGGACTCTTCACAGGAGCATCAAAACTGAGTAAAATAAGACTCACTTTTGGGAATACTCAATCTGGATTTAAGCTCCAATTGAGATTCCCGCTTGCGTGCGGTAGCACATACCCAGAAAAAGGAAAAATAAATCAGACTTACTGATGTTTACTTTCACTTAATTTAATTTGGGAGGTTCCTAGTCATCTTGTTTTCGTTATGCCTTCCTTTTGTTTACTATATGCGTTTGACTGCTAAATTTTGGCTCTATGGATTGATGATGATGTTTTGAACAATAAAAACAAAAAGAGTACCATGTTGGTTCTGCTCTCTCTCTCTTTATGATGAGGGCAGGATTGACGGGTTTCCACAAGACTATAAACCTTTGTACATTTCTTCATTTCAACTTATATTTGTTTTATGATTGTTTAGTCTTGATGTGCTCATGGTATAGGTACAGGAAACTCCTTTGCATGGTGGACCTTACGAAGGACTTCTTCTTCAGTTACTCATACCATGTTATGAGGAGTCTACAGAAGAATATGTGCGATTATGATACTGGACCAGACCTGTACGACTCCATGTTTGTCTGGAACGAATATATGACACGGGGAACAAGAAATCTCCTTCAGAACACTATTTGGACTGTGGCATTGGTTTATGGATTCTTCAAACAGGTGATTTATCTGGTATTTAAAATTAATTTACATTGATTCTTACTCTTGTGGAATGTATAACAGGGAATCAAGAAAAGGCCTACTGATCTAGCCTATGGAGTGCAAGGAGAACCATATGATTCAACAAGCGTTCTTTTTATCTTTTCTGTTGGCTTGGGGGTTGATATTAAGGATATGATCAGACTTGTTTGATCATTGTTTTCTCTTCCAGCTGGTGAATTATCATGTTGATAGTGCTCCTGTTATTTAGGCAAGCTGGGGTGTCTTTTTCGTGCTAACATATCTGAAAATGTTATTTCTCGATTTTGGTTTATGGGGCTTAATATTGCAACAAAATAGAAGGGAAATTTAGGGTTCACTGTGGTGGTTTTGGAATTGGAATGGCGTTGAGTAGTAGCATAAAATAATAACAGGCAGCCATAAACAGAAGGCTGTTCTCTCCTGGTGAATAGTGATGGAAATGATGAATATGAGAAACAAGTTTCTTTTAAAAACGAGTCCAGGAATTTCATCGCGAACTCCATAGGGCTGATATTCAAAGAACTTAAGTACCTGACCTCAAGACCCATTGTATGAACCTGGCTACCTGCCACACAATTTGCTATTTAAGAATGTTTATGGGTGAAATGTGAGGCTATTTTGTTTCAAGCATAATACATTATTTTGTTTTTACTTTTTTTTTTGTGTTAAGTTATTCTTACTATTACTTTGATGCCTGATACATTGTCTGAATTACTTTATTTGCAAACTTGAGATGTCCCATTAATGTAGTTGTTCTGATGAATCCAGGAAACTCTGTCACTCTCTGGGCGGGACTTCAAGTTGACTTTGATAGCAAGACGTTCACGTCATTATGCTGGTACCAGGTAAACAATTGAATATATTAAAGATGGGTGTAACTTGTTATTTTTGTTGTTATTATTATTTTTTCTTTAAAAAAGTCGAGATTCAATTCATTGATTTACCAAGGCAATGTCAAAAGTACATATTGGTGAGCAGGTTTTTTTTTTTTTTGAATTTTCAACTTTGATCATTGATATGGCAAATGTACAACTTTGAGTCTGGCCATGATTAAGGGATAGTAGCAGTGTAGGACTGTTCTACTAAGTATCACCAGAAAAGAAAAAGGGTGTGTGTGTCCATATTAGCTCAAAAGCTAACTGAACACGTCATACAATTTAGGGGGGCTCGTAAATAATATTGGAGGGCTCATTGGCTTAGATCTAAAGGTTGAGAAATCCCATCTATCCATACCTGGTGAGCAGGTATGCTACTCTTCTAACAAGTCTACCCAACTGTGATAATTCTTTCTTTGACCCAAAAGTATAAATGAATTTGTTTATCTTTTGTCATCTTAAATTTTCTTTCATGTGCAACATCCTCCCAGTCCTTTCATTCTAATGGTGTCCACGCAGAAGGTTAGCTTTTCATGTTGTTTTCCTCTCAGGACTGAACCTTATCTCCACCACTAACATCTCTAGAAACACATAATTGATATCGAATAGGGTTATTACTTGGTCCATTATTGTGAACCACTGAATAATGCAAAATTAAGTGATTTATATCTTCTCCATTATATTTGTTCATTTTAATGCGAACTCACAGCTGTTCGTTTCCTTCTAAGATTGTCAGCGTGTATTCACGCTGAACACTGTCCATTTGGACAGTACTTGGTTGAAGGTGAAAGAAATATTTTAAAGCTTCAGCTGTGTTTGGATATAAAATTCACTTGGATGAAAGGAAAAGGAAGGCTATGAATAAACTTGAGGAAATTGATCACGGTAGGATACATGAGCAGAAAAATAGCAATGTAACTGCTGAAAGGGATTCACTTTTCAGCGTGAGTTAGAAGAGACTCCAAAGGCAGAGGAGGCGTCATGGAGATAGAAATAAAGGGAGATATGGATAAATCAAGGAGATAACAATACAATTTTTTTTTCACTGGAAACTACTGCACATAAGAGATTTAATTGTATTGATAATATAAAAATCGCGGAGAAGCTGGATGAAGATGAGGGAACTATTAGAATTACATAGTTGGTTATTGTAAGGAGTTATTTGCAGAAGTGGAGCATTTGAGGCCCATGTGGCGTGATGAAAAGGTGGCCAAATTAACTGATGAGGACATGGAATGACTCCAAAGGCCCATCACTAGTGAAGAGGTTGAAGAAGTTAAATCGTGCAGTGGTGTCAAGGCTGTGGACTCAATGTATTTAATTTACCTTTCTTGCAGAGGTGTTGGAGTATAGTAAAGGATGATGTATAGACAACAACGGATTTTATTTTTCTTTTTGATCAAGTTAAAGTATTATTTTGAGAAAGGTATATATTTTATATATTAAAAGGTATAATATACCAACTGGATAGTCTCCCAAACAGACATCTACAAATAGGAAGCTTTCTATCTATGTTCCTCTTACATGTCAAAAACCTCAAAAATATCTTTTGTTTCTTCTAAACATTCTTGTTCACACCAAAAATAAAGGCCCAAGCAGTCCATTTTCAGCTTCTGAATATTGCTCTTCTTGTTCAAACCACCTTTGATTTCTCTCTTTCCATATTTTCCACCAGATGCATGCAGGCTAATCCTCCGTCTCTCCTTCTGTTTGAACAAAATTCCTTCTCTGTCCCAGCTGTCTAATACCTCCTTTGCCCTTGCTGGCATTACTCACTTGATTCCCCTCAAGTAGAAGTATTTCATTCATAAACATGACAAAACGGCCGTATACAAAGGCTATACCAAAGTCCAAAAGTTCAAAACTCTACAATATATGATTCTCTGCAACTGATTTTTTCTTTTTAATAATGAGGGTTATTTTGTAACAAAGTTTAATGCAACTCTTACTGCATTTAATACTGAAAAGAAGGGGGCTGAAAGACTTTAAGACCTATCAGTTTGTTGTGTAGTGTTTATAAAATTATAACTAAACTAGGTACTATGACTTACAGTAAATGATTAAGTTTCATGGAAAATGAAGAATGAAAAAGGTTCATAAGAATTTTAATTAATGTATTTCAATTCGATTCCTCTATAGCAAAAAAACAACTATATTAGTGGTAGAAATAATAGTTTTGTTTACTAAAAAACCAAATGTAATAAATTCAACCATCTCAACAACGTTATGAGTTGTGGAATTAAAGGTGCAAGAGTATTAACGTGACATTGCAATCAAAATCAATTTTCTTTGTTTATATGAAGAAACCTGTAGAAAGGGACAAAAGAGAAGATCAATTTTCAATCATCTTTTGTGTAACTTTTAACAAAGTTAAAAGAAAAAAGTCACAAAAATAGCAAAAAGAGTTGTCATACTTACATGAATCAGTACGACTTGTAGTAAAGATTAAGCTCCATGAAATAGGAGGATGAAAACTTTTAGGAATGAAACAAACTTCATAAGAAGCTTAATCAATGTAATTGAATTCAACTAACCAACAGAAAGAACCTTCAAATAATAGTGGCAGTAAATACCCTCTATTTATAGATAACAGAGGGTAGTGTGAATAAATATTTATTGTGCCTTATCGGAAAGGTCACAACTCTTTTGGAAAAGTTGCAACTATTGGGAAAAGTCACAACCTTTCATAAAAGTCACAATTTTCATAAAAGTCCAAACTCTTCATAAAAGTCACAACTTTTCAGAAAAGTTACAACTTTTGATATAAAAGTTGCAACTCTTCATAAAAGTCACAATTCTTCATAAAAGTTGTAACTATTCATAAAAGTCACAAGGCTTCATTAAAGTCGCAACTCTTCATAAAAGTCACAATTTTTCTTTAAAGGGGAAGGCTAGTTTTGAAATTAAATAAATTTAAAAGGGAATTCTGGTTTGTGGTGGTGCCACGTAGGCGAGCCTAAGGTTTTCTTATATATATATATATAATATATATATATATATATATATATGATTGCTGGCAGAAATGTTGAAAAAAATGATCGGGAAGTTTGTGGATGGTAATCGAAATACATTCAATAAGGGTAGACAAATTAGTGATGTTGCATCTGTGACTAATGAGTTTGAATTATTTAAACAATAAAAGGCATGAAAGGTGTTACCTGCAAATTAGAACTTGAAAAAGCTTATAATCTCATGAATTAGGACCGTGTTTGCTCAATATGTTAAAGATGATTTGGTAAGAGATGGATTTAAGCCTGTAATTCAACAGGAAGTTTTCTGGTTTGGTTAATGGAAAGCTTTCATTTTTCAGTAACTAATCCCCGTTGGACAAGTCTGTCTCTTGTGTTTAGTGTTTCAAGTATAGCCATCTATAACATAAACATCCATTTAGGAGAGCCGTTATTATTGCCTATCAATCTTCTCCTATTCACCTTTTGAAACTCACCTTCCAGATTCTTGTACATCCCTTTAATAAAGAATCTTTCCATTTGTTGCACATCATTCATTGTAAAGCCTTCTTCCCCAAAGTATTTTTTTAGCCGAAAAGTCTGCACCATCTATGAGGCCTTGATTCCCCCCCCCCTCCCCCCCCCCCCCCCCACCATACTATGTATCCACCCATACAACCCATAACTTCTCTTATTTTTGCATATATTGCACAGTAGCTTGCATACAACAGTCTTATTCCTCAGTAATACACCGATGATTTCAAGACAACTAGCTGTTTGTTTGAGGACCACATAACTTTTCCCACGCCAGTAGTGCCTTTTTCGAAGTCTCAGTTGCTCCAGTTCATAGAAATATTCAGTAGATCCAGAGAGGATTGAGACAGCGAATCCCTCCTCTTATCTCTTTCTTCTGGTAATGGAAATTCGTAGTTCCATGTTGAAAAAACCCGAGAAGCTAGGAGGGTTGGGGGCTGTAAAATGTAGTGTCAAGGGAAGAGGTGAAAGGAATATCTCACACATCTTATTTGCAGATGATACATTTCTGTTCTGTGAAAACTAAGAGAGAACAATTACTTTATCTTAGGGGATTCGTTGGCCTTTGAGGCAGTTTCAGGTTTGAAAATAAATCTGACTAAGAGTTGCATTTTCAATATTAATGCATATAATATGATTGATGAACTAGGAGATAGTATGGGTGCAAAGTTGAAAAGTTCCCAACCATTTATTTAGTCTTCCACTTGGTGGAAAAGGAATGTCAAGAGAATGTGGTAGGGATATGATAGAAACATGCACAAAGAAGATGTCCATGTGGAATGAACAATATTAATCCTTTATAGGGAGATTCATTTTGGTTAATAGTGTATCACATGATATACCAACTTATTTAATATCATTGTTACCTATACCTTTTTTTTTGACATTGGTAACTGTTTCTATTTCTGTAACACAGTACATGGGTTGTAGTGAAACCATACTTACAAAAGATCTCAAATCTATCGTCCTATCCTTATAATGAGTCTAAGACATTATTGATAGAGACAATATCATTAGAGTATATCTGGTTGCACCTGTCACGACTGGAATCTAGACCCCAGACGAGACCGGCGTCGTTGACCTCTCAGAGGTCGCAAACAAGCCTACTTACGTCATTCTTACTTTACATAGGTTAATTTTAGCGGAAAATTTGAAATTTTTGATTTCCTTAATCATACTTGTTAAACATTCTTTATATTTCGTAATCGTTCATCATCAACCATCTAACATTTAAGAGATAAGCAACTGAAAGAAATAATTCATTAAGTATTAATTGTATATCGGCCAAAATAGCACCAATACAAAGTCTGAACCAAAACAGGAAAGAAACGCTAGTAGAACATGCTCCACTAGCTCAACTCTAAAACTACGCTAGCATGTAAAATAGTAGCATCCTCGAAAGCATGAGGACCTACCAAACTCCGGATGAATGCTGACGTCCAAATAGCTGCAACAACGAACCTGTAGCTCTACCGTCCACCTGTGCCTGCACCTAGAAATAGATGTTTGTATGGAATTAGTACACACTTGTACTAAGTATGGGTATATGCAAACACACACCAGGGACATGCATGAGGAAGAAGAGCTCTTTCCTAACAACATGATTTTTGGAAGTCAAGTCAGTGGACTTGTCAAATTGAGATTGGGAAAATTATGCCATGAGAGTGACATGCATCATTATCATTATCGTACTACACACAACACATAACATCTTCATATAGCACATAACATATAACACATAGTTTCTTTCATATTATTCATTCATATACCATGAGACCTTGTTATCATGGACTTGACCTTAAGACTTCCCAAAATGAGGGCTCAACATATGGGACCTCAACTAGGGAGCCTTCTTTAACAAACACAGAGTCTGCTTCATTCATTCATACGTATTTCATTTGAATTCATTCATAGGCCAGTGCGAACACCAGTCATACCTAGGATGTAGTTTAAGACTTTCATCGGGTTTGTTGTGCAATGATCAGGAATAACCTAATGTCATTACCTGAATCTAGCTCACCTCTTGATTATCCTATCCTAACATCTTCGGTATCATTCATTTCTTTATATGATTCATTTGAGGCTGACCTCATTCATTCATTGGGAACTTTAACTTTAACCGACATAGATCATGTGAGCATCATGAAATCCAGTGTCTTCCCCACACCGAAAAGAGGTGGAATCACCGGCCAAAGCGATTCAATAACATGCTAGCGTATATGGGAATTTAACCCCGCCAGATCCCTATAGTGGCAATATAGGTTCAAAGACTAGGAGATGTATGGAGACCCATACCCGGCAAGCCGGACAGTCTCATCTCATGAGAGTTACATGAACCTCCGCCCTTCCCGAAAGAAGGCATCACCGCTCATAGCTAGCCTATCGGTGCTCAGTATAAAGTTTCATTACATTCAACTCATACATCATGGAAGCTGGCTTCTAGTATGAGGACATCATAGCTCAATAGATGATTTCTCATCTCATCATTAGTATTAAGTGTTTTAAACTCAATATTTTTCATTAGGGTGTTCATAGAGACTGGTCTCTTCATTATCTTACACTCTCATTGGTGAGTACGTATTGGTAACATTTACTTAGGCTCATTTGAGATTGCTCTCATCATATACATTAGCCTCACATCATGATTGTCACCACATTCTTCATTATAAGCACCTTTGTTTTTCATAGTTATTCACCTCTTATTATGTGAGTGTTCATTTCTTCATTTCATAGTTCATCTCATCATATGCCAATGCACTTGGCCATTTAACGTATCTTACATTCGTACTTAACCCTCATAAGAGTCATCATTTCATTACGTTCATCTTAGGTTCACTTGATTTTTTGAACGTATGTTAGACTTATGTGTCTATACATACAAGCCATGGGGCTTCATTCGAAGTTCGTTAAGTGATTCTTATTTTCCTAAGATTATGCATTACAAGACTTATGTATCTTGTATATATGCCAAGATCTTGATTTTTGATCTAAGTAGATGGCATTATTCTTGAATAATTTACTCACGTATGACTTATGTATCAATACGGAGGTTTGGGTACGGGAACCCAAATCTTGAATCACTTGGATATCATTTATATTTTTCATTGATTTTATTTCTAATATTCATAACATTAGAACTCTAAATTAAATCTCAACATTTTCATGACATAATAAATTTTCTATTTTAATTAGAATTCTAAATTAAATTTCAATCATTTACATGAAAGAATAATTTTCTATTTTAATTAGAATTCTAATTTAAATCTCAATATTTACATGAAAGAATTAATTTTCCACTTTAATTAGAACTTTTATTTAATTAATATATTTTTTTTTTAAAGTCAAATTCGCTTGAATAGGGAGGTTGTGGGTTCGCACCCCCACAACCCCTCCTTCTTTAATTTAGTTAAATGGAGTGAGGTTGTGGGATCGAATCCCCACAGCCTCATATCTTATTTTTTTTTTATTTTCGCCTACTGAGGTCGTGGGATCGATTCCCACGCCTCGCGTTCTTTTTTTTTTCGCGTAGCTGGGGGTCGCGAGTTCGATCCCCCCAGTCCCCTCTTCTTTTCCTTTTCTTTTGTTTTTTCGCGGAAGGCAGGGGCGAGGGTTCGATCCCCCCCTGCCCCATTTTTTTTTTTATTAAAGCCTGCTGCAGGGAGGTCCTGGGTTCGATCCCTGCAGCCTCCAAAACCTTTTTTTTTATTTCTTTGACGTCCAAAAATTTCCAGATTCTTTTAAAGCCTATTTCTAAGTTCTGGAAATTTATTCCACGATTTTTCTGCACTTTTTCATCAATTTTCACATTAGTTCTTTGGGAGATTTCATGGTTCATTCAATTCACTATAATTCATCATAATAAATATCACATTGTACACCCATTACACACATAAAATACACGATAAATGCACAACTTATACACCCCAAAACAGTGCCTAAAACACTGCCCTATACACGCATATACATTAACTTTTTCGGTCATATTTTGATGTTCATTATCGTAATTTCCCGCACATAAACACATTCGTATTTAATTTAAACACATAAATCATGCACAAATCTAGCAGCACAACATACCCATCCTACAAATTCGTTAGGGATCTAAGGGCAAGGAAGTACGAAGGGGAAACAACCTTAGTTTCAAGAGTATAAGAAACGCCGAAAGAAAGTACTCTTGGAGAAAGAATTCCATGAGAGAAACCCATACCTTAATCGATGTTCAAACTTTGATGTTGCTGTCCGGAAAACTCCTCCAAACCACTCCCAATTCACTTCAACGTACACCTCACTCGACGAACCTCTCTTAGCCTTGAGGTTTTGATTACTTTTTCGTTTACTTAAAAATTTTTGTGAGTTCTTCAAGCGTGAAGAACGTTGATATTTGGCAGAAATAATGTGAGGAAGATGGAGAACGTGAGAGAGAGAGTTAAGAAGCGTGAGAGAGAGAGAACTATTAGGATTAGGAGACTAATTCATGAATTAGTCAAATAAAATTTAAAATAAATAAATACAAATCTGTTTTTATTTATTTATTTATTTATTTATTCATTTAAAATGTGAAAGGATCATTATGCCCTTAAATACCTATTTATTCTTATTTACTCAATTAATATATATATATATATTTTTTGGATCGTTACAGCACCAAAAGCATTAAGTCAAAATACAATTCATCTTGACTTCTTGTATAGTATTCCCCATATTCTCAAAAACTTTTAAGGTTCCTCTCCTTCCATATTGTCTACCATATTGATGCAGGTACAGTTCCCTAGTTGTTTCTGCTCTTAGCGTGTACTCCTGCTTCTTCCCAACTGTGTAATGTTTCTGCTATTTTCCCTGGCATGGACTCAGATATGGTTTTGAGACATAGGAATAATCTCCATAGTTGACTCTTGACCTTGCAATGTATAAATAGAAGGACCATTGTTTCTGCAGTTTCTCCACAGAGAAAACATCTGGAACATAGAGGGATCCTCTTTTTCATCAAGTTATATTGTGTCAGCTCTACTTCTTAGCCAATAACCAGACAAAGCAAGCTACTTTCTGTGGGATTTTGGCTTTCCAAGGCCATCGGAGTATCTGCTGGTTTGGTTGGTTCATCTTCCTATAGGCTGCATTTAGTTTAGAAGTCCCGTTACTGTTTCCTGCCACTGTAGAATGTCTTGTCCAGCCTTCAAATCACTGAATTGGTCGCGATGGTATTGAGGAATTCTGTTACTGTTGGTATTTCCCAATCATTGAGGTGTCTCGAACACAAAATTACACCCTTGAGGTGTCAACAATTCTGCTATTGTGCTCTGTTGATGTAAAACTAAGTTATAAATATCTAGGAATAATGTTTCCATGTTGCCTGCTTCATGCTAATCATCCTTCCAGATGACAGTTTTAACTCCATCTGCCACACTTTGAAAGTGGTATTAACTTTGAATTCATTCCACAAAATTCTAATAGATTTCCGTAAGCTAACATCATAGGGAGTAGTGACCTCCTTTATCATCCAATTATCATTCTTCTCATCTTTCGCTATAAGGACTGTGACCCATAGACTTCGATTTTCATTTGAATTACTCTTGACTCTTCAGATTCTTGATCCCCAATCCCTCAAATCTTTTCTCATTGATCACTGCATTCCATTTGACTAGTCAATAGGTTGGATAGCATCAGATTCTTGATCCCCAATCCCTCAAATCTTTCTCATAGAAATTCCTCCGGATGATATCCAATCTATTGATGGTTCCTGGTGGGATAGGAAATAAGGACATCATATACGTTGGAAGTGCATCAAGCACAGAGTTTATCAAAGTCAATCTTCCACCCATGGAGAGATATTGGGACTTCCACCTTGCTAACTTCTTCTCACATTTCTCAATCACCCCATTCCAGATTTCCATAGACATAGACTTGGCCCCCAAAGGCAATCCAAGGTAGATAGTTGATAGAGCACCCACTTCATACCAAAAGCTTGGCATTCCTTCAAATATTACCTATACCTTAAGCAGTGAAAAGAAAATAAACTCCATTAGGAGTCATTTTCTCTGCGAGGATATGCAGAGAAAAACAAAAGATGCAAATTGACAGAAAGAAATGAGATGGAAGCTAGAGGGCATGCGGTAATAACAAGATTCTACTGTGCAAATGACTGTAGAAATTTAACGAGGAAGAAAGTGAACCTTGGAACAAGCTGATTACTTTTATATATGATAAAATATATTTCTGGGATTTTATTCCAATGATTTCATATAGTGGAGCCAGGTTGTGAAGTTGTATTTGTCGTTATGGCCTATCTTACAAAATTCCCTCATTTATATAATGGTGGAGGTTGGAAATTGGTGCAAAACTAGATTTTGGACAGGTGTTCAGGTAGGAGTCTCATGGTCTTGGAAGCTTTGGAAGACCAAAGTACCAATTGAAGTTGCTGGTTTTGTATGGATTGCTGCCCAACCTGCAGCATTATTTTATAACTTATTGTAGAAAGATGCCCAGTCTTGCTATATTTGTTAAGTTACCTATTAATTGGGTGATTGTGTAGTACTTTCTTAGCATGGTTTAATATGCAACGTTGTAGGTTTCAGGTTTTTGTTCTACTACATGGGCTTTTTTTATCAGTCTTCATTAATTATATTTCTCATCTGGACATCATGTCTTTCTTCTTTGTGCTAACTGTTCTTTTTGCCTTTCTAGATATCTGAAGCGAGGCGTAAATGAAAATGGTAAAGTTGCGAACGATGTTGAGACTGAGCAAATTCTATTTGAGGATGTCCCTGGAGATTTCCCAGTGCAAATTAGTTCTGTTGTTCAAAATCGTGGGTCAATCCCGCTCTTTTGGTTTCAGGAAACTTCACGACTAAATCTGAAGCCTGATATTATATGTATGTTCAAGCTAACTCATGCTACCTTTGTAAGAGTTTAAATATTGCTGTTCGGTTAACTTTAATGTTTGTCATTTAGTGTCAAAGAGGGATCAGACATATGAAGCAACGAGACTTCATTTCGAGAATCTTGCTGAGAGATATGGGAACCCCATTATTATATTGGATCTGATTAAGGTGAGGGATGCTTTTTTTGGTCTGTTGTTTCTCTGTAAAGGATCAGAACTATGCTGTTTTAATATCTTAAGACTTTAAGAGGCAAGTAAAACAGTGTTTCTTCTTAGGAACAGAGAGCCTTCTTTCTTGAACACCCTGATTGCCTTATCCTTAGATCACTAGGCATGCTAATATGCTAAAAGAAGAGAGAAAAAAAAGGAAAAAAAAGCATCTCACAACTGTGAAATTCTTCAATTGACAGACCCAAGAAAAAAAGCCTCGGGAGTCTATCCTTCGCACTGAATTTGCTAATGCAATTGAGTTCATCAACAAGGATCTATCTGAAGAAAATCGACTTAGATTTCTCCACTGGGATTTGAATAAGCATTCACGAAGGTATTTGGCTTGTATATTTCTGTTTCTCTAACTTCTTATTGAAAGATCTGATTTGCTATAACTTTTGCCTTTTATTTTCCCCTTTTTCAGCAAAGCTACAAATGTCTTGTTTTCTCTGGGAAAAGTGGCTACATATGCATTGAATTTGACAGGTTTCTTCTATTGCCAAGTTACATCAGCTATAAGATCCGAGGGATGTTTGAAATTGCCCACTTTTGAGTAAGTTATTCATTTCTTTACTAAATCTGCAAACACTTGAAAGGCTTTTTTTCTATACAAGTAATCTGTTTTCAGATTTCATGTGGTAGTGCATATAGAGTTCTGTTCAATTTCTTTGATTGTTACTTCATGTCCAATTGGTCATTCCTCATCGAAGTCTTATCTTTTTATGGTACTCCATTCAAAAAGAGAGTTTCACCTTATTCCCTCTTTTTTTTAAATCAATTAATTGTATTACATAGCATAAACAAGGTCATAAAAAAATACCATATACAAGTGTTATACCAAAAGTAAAGAACCTACCCAATTAACTGATTTTCTATAAGCTCCACCCAATCATCTATACAAAAGGGGACTTTGTGAGTGCACCAAAAGCAAATAAGGAATGAAGAGTTCTTCTATTCCTCACTCCAGAGAAGCCACATTAATGCAAATGGCACCACATTCCATGCCCTTCATCTTATCGTTTCCCCCCGCTCGTCCAACTGAACATCAGCTCTTCCATTCTTCTTGTATAGTTGCTTTTTTTTTATAGTTATTCCTCTACACAGATGTCAGAAAAACGATCAATTTTGTATTGTTTCTTTACACTCATGGTCTTGGATATCTAGGATTGTTTTTTCCTCTTTGGCATAGATGCATTAAGTATCCTCCTCCAGGTTGTGATTCCTTTTTTTGTCCCTTCTGAAAAGCTTTTGAAAATTTTATGAACATGTGAATCTTGCCAAATTGCATCATAGGGATGGTAATTGTTGAAGAGTGACAATCTCTTCCAAAATTTTAAGCTAATAGAGTGAGCATACTTTAAATAATTTCTTAATTGTGTCTTTACACACACCTCTTCACCTGCGGGCTTCATTCTTTTTCATGTGTGCGGTGAGACTTGAACCTAGTACCTTTACCTGCTTTGATATTATGTCGAAGTGAGTGACCAACAAATTTGAAAGTTTAAGCTATTAGAGAGAGCCTATTTTTAATTACTTTAAAAGCTTAAGCTATTAGAGAGAGCCTATTTTTCATTACTTTAATATGAACAATTATGATCATCTTTTCTTGAGCTTCATGTATCTTAAAGTTTGGATCAGTTATTGGTTACTACATCCTAACACTCCAATAAATTAAGGAGAAAGTCATATACTCAGAATTATGAAGGAAATGTAGTCTGTAGTTATGCTGTGCCTGTCATCTCAGTTGATTGGCTGGGTATATAATTGTCTTTGCGTCAGCGACAGGCTATAACTATAACTTTTGAGACATCTCGCTTTTGGTGTTTGACTTGGCGTTTTCATATTTGAAGTTCTAAGTGATCAGACCTCAATCTAGACAGGTGAAGAGGTTCACTAGACATATGGGGCTGTAGAAGGGAAACCTTGTGCTGATTTAGATTTGAATTTGTGCAGATGTGCTGCAAAATTAATTAGGTTTTAGTCCATTGTTAGATTTCATGAGGATATGCTTATACTTAAAGAAGTTAGCTTGCTATACATGAATAATTAGTTCTAAAACAAAATTACAAGTTTGATACAAGAACTATGCATATGATTTGTGGTTTCTTTTTAGATCTAATTATTCATCATCAATTAAGATCCGATTTATATTGTTTCCTTGGGATCAAATTTGATCCTATGAGGTGGGACAAAGGGGACAGATGTTTCTACATAAGTAGGTCCAGATGTCGTAGAAAAGCCGAGCTGAATGCAAAGGTGTAGAAGAACCTTTACACTATTAGTTTCTGGACACAACGTGACTTCCAATATTTTCTAATGGAGACCCTGTCAACTATCCTCGTGCATTGATTCTTGTTCCGCAAAGGGGATTTGAATGTATCTGTTCCAAAATGATGAATACTACATGCCTCTTGCCCAGAACCCTACCGGCTCCTCTGTTTATCCATTCTCTAGTACTGTAAATAACATATTTTCTCGACCTATACTATCCGTTAGTAATTCTTGATTAAAAATAACATAGTATCTCATAGTATTCTTTCCAGTTCTACCTATCAAGAGTCTGCGGTTTTAACTCTCTTCAATGTGAAGAGATTTTCTCTGTTATTCCTTCAGGAAGCTTTTGGTCTAGTCCTACTCTTTTCCTATTTTATGATATCACTCTCTTCTCTGCGGTCCCTTTCCATTAGAAATAATACAACCGTCTGGCTGATTGGCTTCCTTATACATTCCTTGCTATAATATCTTTTGACGCTATGAAACATCTTCTACCTTTCAAGTCATTACGACGAGTAAAAAGGCTCTTCCAGTTTCAGTGATGCAGCTTAGAAATTCTGCACTTCAGAGTTTTCCAAAGATGATAGGAAAAGTATTTCTCTTTATACGTTGATGTGAGCTACCACTTGAAGTAGGTCAGTAAAAAGTGAGAAAATTGAATTGCATGCATACATTAGCTTTTTTGTTGGGTGTTTGAGCTGCTTAGAATTGTATTTTAAAAATAGTGGCAATGATGTGGCTCAGATGTACTGCTGCTAGTAATGTGGATCCTTTGAGACGTTTTGACCCTGCTGTTGAGAAACAATATAATAATGACAATGGTGAGTCAGATAACTCGGAGGGGAAAACCAATGGATGTAACTACGTTAGTAATGACTATCTTAAACCAACAATGTTCCAAAAGGGGGTGCTAAGGACAAATTGCATAGATTGCTTGGATCGTACAAATGTGGCACAGTATGCATATGGATTGGCTGCTTTGGGTTATCAACTCCATGCATTAGGAGTTACAAATTCAACAAAGATAGACCTTGATGATCCTTTGGCAGAAGAATTAATGGGGTTCTATGAGAGGATGGGTGATACACTTGCTCATCAATATGGTGGCTCTGCAGCTCACAACAAGGTAATGCTAGTACTTAAAATTTCCCTTTTCCTTCTTTGCACATTATTTATGAATCAATTATTTCATTTTAAAAAAGGACCTCACCAGCAGAGGCAGATTTACGTGGAGTGAGGTGGTTCATGTGTACCCATGCTCCCTTCTGAGACGGGGTATAGCAGTAGTATTTTAAATTTTTGCTCGTTAAATACTTGAATAACAGTATGTGAACCCATGCTCAAGTGAGTTCTTTGGTTCGGCGGTTGATGGGTGCAGCTTAGTCATCAGGGTCGGAGTTTGATTCCAGACTGTAACTCTTTCTTTATTGTTTCCTTTTCTTTCTTGCTTTCGTGCCTTAGTCATTCTTTTGACTTATCAATTAATTGGTTACCGTGTCTTTAGTCAATCTCCCTGTTGTCCCTTCTTTCTTATACTTCTTTTCATCTCTTTATTTGACATTCTTCTTATTTTAGTTCCAAACTTTCCAGAAATAAAAATACTTCCTCTGTACCTTTGTACTTGCCATACCTTCTTTTGCACATTTCCTGAAAAATTATAAATAAAAGTAATCTTTGACTAATTTATCCTTATTTCTTTACAAAAAATGTGTGAATTTGTGTGTTTAATGATATGCAGTCAATATTGTTTACTTTCAAGAACAATTAATAGTAAATGAGAAAAAAGTTTTTTATTTTCCTTAAATTGTAATATTTGGGACCAAATATATTCTTAATAACCATTACAAACACTCTCGTGAAAATCATCATAAATAAAGAATTTAAGTATTTTTTTCAACGCATAAAGAACTTCAAAATAGATAGAGAATTTTTCAATGGTTGCTTACTTTGCGATATAAAATAAAATATATTTAATTGACAATGCTATAAATAGTTTTTAAACTATGAAAACTCGTCCAGGAAAATATTAAAGTTACTGATGATTTCTTGTAATGATAGTCTTGATTACAGTTTGCTCTTTGACTTTGTGTCACCTTAAAATTTTTTTACAATCAAATCAAATAGTTATCTTAAAAGTAGTGGTGCACCCGTCCTGTAGAAATCCTGGATTTGCCTCTGCTGATCGGTGTGACATTTATGTTAAGTTGAAAACATGACACAACCCGATTCATTTACAGACATCCATCAAGTTTGTCCAACTATCATGGCTCTTTACTTGGACCAAAAATACAAATGAAATAAGAGAACTTTTAAGGGTTTCTTTATCATTCATCAAATATGGAACAATCTTCCATCTGTAATTTTCTTTCTGCAAATTATTAGGGTTGCTAGACTGTAATGAGAACTATTTGTGATAATTTTTAATGAGGTAGATGATAAATAAGTCTTTCGGTTTTCCTCTTTGATATTTGAAATGACTACTCCCAAGGCAGATAAAAGTATAATAGAAGTTTTGTTTTCACAAAGAAGTAGAAGAATAAAACTATCATAGAGATTGTTACAACCAGCTTCTTTATTGTGTTTTCTGGGGTACGTGGTGGCGACTCAATGTGTTTTGTACTCCCAATTCTATTTTTTCCTTTTCTTTTTTTTTCATCCTAATAATTAAAGGTGTAATTAGTTTCTTGCATATTGAGAAAGGAAAGAACCTTTTGACTTGTAGCTAGAGCCAGTAACATAGTACAACTAATTTTTTTGTGAGATACAATCCAGCGATCAGAAAATGGAACTTAAGGAGCTAGAATGGTAGGACCCAAAATACAGTCATTCTTGCCTCATTTTTATTTGCTGTTGCCTGTTATCCCATATGCCTCCTTGATACTAATGGAAAGGACATACACATGTATGTTATATTTTCTAAATTAATGTTAATAGTTTTGATCTTGGGCTAGTTGATATTGTGGGAATGTCTCCTGTAGATATTTTCAGAGAGGAGGGGCCAGTGGAAAGCTGCAATTCAATCACAGGAGTTCTTTAGGACTCTTCAGAGATATTACAGCAATGCTTACATGGATGCAGAAAAACAAAATGCTATTAATGTGTAAGCTCATTTTTTCTTTATTCCTATGTGCCAATGCAGTTTTAGTGAGTGGTTTAGTTTGTGCAAATCCTTTAAGTTCAACTTCTTTCCTTCTGATATCTATTTGCCAATTTACTCAAGATTTCAGATAATTTGAAAAATGGCTGAGCCTGATACTTGAATTTTGATGACATTCTGTGAGCAGGTTTTTGGGTTACTTTCAACCGCTTGAGGGTAGACCTGATATATGGGAATTGGACTCCTATCAGCATTACTATGTGGGTAGGAATGGGGAAAGCTATGTTGGCGACAGTGGAAGGTATAATTGTCAATGCTGTGGTGTTTTGCCTCTTTAACTTTCTTTTTTATTATTTTTTTTTAATTATATTTGAAACTAGTAACATTGTATTCCTCAGCATTAATGGCTATGCTGGCCACCTCCAAAAGTGTTAGTTACATAGAAAAACCAAAAAAAAAAACAGAACTACTTACAAAGCTCCTATGAAATACACTAGTTGAATTTCTTCTTCTATGTTCATTTCTTTACACCAAAAACCTAAAGTAGTAATTACTTTCCACTTAATCTTCTCTATAGTGCATTCTTTCCCTACAAAAATTCTCTGATTTCTCCCCACTTAATCTTCTCTATAGTGCATTCTTTCCCTACAAAAATTCTCTGATTTCTCCCCTTCCAAATGCTCCACCAGATACAAGCAGGTATGGTTCTCCACCACCTCCTCTGGCATTTACTACCTCCCCTTCTGACCCAGCAACTTAGTAGGTCTGCTGTATGTTCTGGCATAATCCAATTTAGACTCATTATATTGGTAAATAGAGCCCATACTTGTGTTGTTACTTTGCAGTGGAGAAACAGATGATTGTTGGTTTCTAGGGCCTCTTTACAAAGATAACATCTTGAGGCAATAATTTTTCCCCTCTTTTGAAGTTTATCATGTGTCAGGCAAGCTCTCCTAGTTACCAACCACGTGAAACACTTCACCTTAGTAGGGGCTACACTCTTCCATATAGCACTCCATGGCCCTGATTTCTTTCCCGCAGTTGTGGCTAGATCCCTTTTATACATTCTGTTCACAAAGAATTGACCATCAGTATGATGCCTCCATAATAATTTATCTGTTTCCAGATTTGTGCCAGGAAAATCTCCAATCAAAGCTAGCATATCCATTACCCCATCCATGTGGGGACCAAACCTCTTGTATTTTGCTGTCAGGATTCAGGCAAATGGAAAACAACCCAGGGAATAAATTTTCCAAGGACCCTTGACCAGCCCCAGTCTTCCTTCCAGAGCAGAGCCTTATTTCCTCGACCATCCTTTATCCTTACATTGTCTCTGAAAACCAGCCATAGGTTTCTTATAGTCCTCCATACTCCTACACCATATGTTACTGTCACTTCCTCTGAACACCATTGATCTTCCTGACCATACTTGTGTTGAATGAGTTCCTTCCATAGAGCTTGATCTTCCAAACTGTATCTCCACAACCATTTGGTGAGTAAGCTGTTGTTGTGTACCTTTAGGTTTCTTACTCCCAAACCTCCATATCTTTGGCACTGTTGAACTGCCATCCATTTAACTAAGTTGTAGCTCTTCTCAATCTTGTTACCTTGCCAAAGGAAGTGTCTTCTCAACGAGTCTATAGCTTTGACTACCTTGCCGGGAATCGGAAAAAGTGACATCACATATGTTGGCAAAGAGTCTAAAAGAGAATTAATCAAAGTGACTCTCCCCCCCCAAGGATAGATATTGAGATTTCCAAAGTGCCAGTCTCCTCTCTGATTTTTCTAGTACATCATCCCAGATGCTAACTGCTTTATGCTTAGCACCTAATGGCACACCTAGATAAACGGTAGGCAAACTCTCTATCTTGCAATTGGACCATAACGGAATTTCGGTCTATACCGGCACCATAATATCAGATTGGGGAGTTGGACCTCTTTTATAGGAAAAATGCTACTTTTCCTCCAATTCACCTGAAGTCCAGAGCATGCCTCAAAACTTACCAGAATAATTCTGATGTGACAGAGTTGTTCCTGCTCTGCTTCACAAAAAATTATTGTGTAATCCGCATACAGTAAATGAGTCATATTCATCACCTCATTAATCCTGTTTTTGATTCTGAAACCCTTAATCCAGTTGTTTAGAGAAGCTCTCCTCATCAAACTGTCCATCCCTTCCATGGCAATGATAAACAGGAAAGGAGACAAAGGGTCTCCTTGTCTAAGACCTCTGTCTGCAGGAAAAAAACCTACAGGTTCTCCATTAACTAAAATGGAGAACCTGGTGGTTTTAATACAAAACTCAATCCACCCGAGCCATGTAGGGACAAAACCCATTTGCCTAAGAGTGTTAATCAGGAAGTCCCAATTAAGATGGTCATCGGCTTTTTCAATTTCCAGTTTGCACATTACTCTTGGCACATCTCCTCTAATCTAGTACCAATACATTCACTAGCAATTAAAGCAACATCCATTATTTGTCTCCCTTTAATGAAAGCCATTTGATTTTTGTTGACTAGCTTGTCTATCACCTTCTTCAGCCTTTCTGCCAACACTTTGGCAATTATTTTATAAACCCCAGTAATGAGACTGCTGAAGTCTCTTAGATCATTTGCCCCCACCTTCTTAGGAATTAGAGCCACAAAGGTAGCATTGAAACTCTTCTCGGAACTTTGATGACAGTGAAAGTGTTGGAAGGTCTGCATCAGATCTTCCTTTATAGTTTCCCAGAATGCCTGAAAGAAGGCCATGGTATAACCATCAGGCCCAGGTGCTTTATCACAAGCATACAATCTTATCCCTTCTAGCACCTCATCCTCACTGAATTCTCTAGATAACCAGTTCTGCTCCTCCATTGTTATTCTCTGTACGTTAAGAATATTTAGTGAGGGTCTAGTTTTCTACCTCCTTATATAAATGGTGGTAAAAATTCACAATAGAGTTCTTGATTTCCGCAGGCTCAGAGGATAACTCTCCATTAATCTTTAATGACTCAATGGTGTTGATTCTCTTGTGAGCTGTTGCCATTCTGTGGAAATACTTCGTATTTTTCTCACCATTCTTGATCCACTGAATTCTGGACCTCTGTCTCCAAAAAATTTCTTCATTTTTTGCCACCTCCTCGTATTCCATGCCCAAGTGTACCTTTAGAAGCTGTTCATCACCAGTAAGAGATCTAGTCTCTTGAGTAACTTCCATGTCCCTTACCTGACTCAAAATTTGCTCCTTCCTTGCCTTCCAGTTCCCCCTATTCTCTCTCCTTCCTTGACTCAAAACTTTCTTGCTTTCTATAGATTAGATATTGATCATCTAAATTAGGATGAGACAGATGTAAAAGACAAAGACTTTGATATTCTGTAGCATTTTCAAGGTTTAATTAATTTACTTTGAAATATGTGTTACACCAGAGATGGCAGAAATGTGCCTCCTACCGACATGATCTTTTCCTGTAAATTCTTTTTTTGGTATGTAAGGATAACTGTATATTCTTATGGTGATAAACAGGTCGCTCTTTCAAAGATCATTCTCGGATGGGAACATTCTTCATGAAAGTCAATTTCCCTTTTCAACTCGTAATATTGGGAAGGGGCTTTCTAAGTCTAACCTGTCTAACCAGTCAAAAGAAGGAAGCAAAGTGCTCTCCGAATCAACACCAGAAATGTCAACTTGTCAAAGTGATTTGACATATTCAAGGTACACAAAATTTATATGATTGATGGAAGTCTATTAGGTGTCAAGATCACCATCTAAAAATATGTAAATCACTATGCGAGCTGATAAGACCACCGTGATATTTAAAAGCAAATAAAGCATGTATGCAAAATAGCAACCCCACATGTAACCCGTATGTAACTGTACCTCTTCTATACCGTACTATAATACCACGATCAACCCATCCATCACTAAATCTGTTAACCATGACAATATATACACCACCTCCTACTCCCTAACTTGACTCTGGACCAGCATCACCGAATAGAAGCTTTTAACAAAATGCAAGACTCATACCAATTTAGAGATTGACAAGGGCTCTTCGCTAGCGTGATAGACCCAAAAAATCATAAATTTTACTGAATCATGTCAAAAGAAAGAAAGGAATAGCCTTCATGTATCTTGAATTTGAGCTTGAATTCTCGATATAGATAATCAATTTTCTTTCGAGGACAAAAATAACATCAAATATTCTTGTTAGAAAATATGTCCTTATTCTATAAGCTACAACAACTACATAAACCTTCCTTCATATATATATATATACAATGAATGTATTACATATAGTGAATGAATGGATGTCTATAAATAGATTTTTCTATTTAATTGCTGAAACACATTTATGCCACCTTTTACTAAGGATCTGTTGTACATTCCTCCACTTCCACGTGAAAACGGAGGTGGCACATCCAAAATTTTTATCCCATTTCGTACGCGTTTGTTCATGTAAAATATACATAATGTTTCACATATAATACAAATAATGGAAAATTATTTTGAATGAAGGCTACATCATATAATAATAGTCTTTCATACCATACTTGCTATCTCTACTAAAACATCAATAAATTATTAAAATCTAATAAATATGTGCATAAAAAAATCATAAATATTTGAGGCATTTTAGGAAGAAACTTGTCTTTGGCTCCAGCCTTGTGGTGCTCAAATCATTGAAGCTGATCTGCCTCTCTTGGGAAGTGAATATCCACCAATTTCTGTCCTCTCCCGTTTCCCCATACATTTTACACATCAGGGCCTTATGCCAACATTTCATACTTGTAGCTTTTGAGCATCTCGTATATCATGGATTTAAGCTTAGCCAAAACATTTCTTTTGGAAAGCATAATCATGTATCCGTAATCCATGAGCCTAAGCCAAACATACATAGCTTTTCAAACATCAAAATGTGTCATATTCATAATCCATGAGCCTTAAGCCAACCATATCATATACGTAACTTTGGAAAGCGTAAACATGATTTCATGAATCACTTGAAACATATGTAACTTTTGTTATGTATCGATCAATGCTATTGAGACTAAGTTGCACCTATAAGTGTTGCACATACCATTCAGACCCAAAAATACTTGTATAAGCTTGTGAACAATGCATTGCTCATCTCCGCATATGTATAACCTCGAGTCTACTTGAAAACCATTTATGCATTTTTCATCAAACAGATAGGATGCAAAATATTTGGTAATAAACACTTGGCCTCCTCTTACCTTTTTTCCTTAGCTAGCACCACAAGCTCAACCAAAGCTCTGTAACTTTCATTCTACCTCAATTGTACTTAAAAAGTCATAACAAACTCATGCAACAATCATTCACATTTGGGTGAATTGTCTTTACACATCTCAATTACATATTCTCTCGCATCTTTATTTCTAACTGAACCAAATGACCTCGAACGTATCAGTTTGATAGGGGGTGCATAAGGCAGGTTGAAAACAATGATCAGTAAGCAAATGCACAGTTAGCCTTAATAAACGAAAGACTAATTTAAAAATGTTTGTACTGATTGTCTTCCCTCGAGGAGAGGGGGAAGCTGATATTTTTGTGAATTTGGTTATAAAAAGCCTACAAACATGTGGACTAGGGATTAATCATTAATATGGTATAAGATGAGTTTTGGAAGCACCAACTGCATTAAGTGGGATCTTCCTGTAATTGTGAATCAATAGTGAACTAGGAGGATTCTTTCCTTCGAAAGAGGTTCAAGACATTGGAATCATTTTTCACCCCTTTTCCATAACTTGGCTGTGGATAGTGTATCAAAGGTTCATAATTGGAATAAAAGGACATGGAGAATATATCATATCTTCTACATGTAGATGATAAAACTTGTAATGTATGGGGTAGGGAAAGAGCAGGTGTTATGCTTGAGAACTATTTTATTGATAATGCATCCAAAGGTATGGCTTAACAATCAATCAAGTGGATGAATACGGTAGGAAATTAGGGTTCAAATCTAACCATGGAAAAATTAATTAGGTAATTTCTTTCTGTTTACCCCAAAACTTGTTGTGTAAAGTTACTCTATAAATGTGCTAGTGGGAAGTAGCAGGTATCCGGTGGAATAGTCGAGTTGTGCTCAGGATGGTGCGGACACCTCTGTTACCCAAAAACAAGTACTTTATTGATAATTATAGATGTAAAATGTTTCCACATTAATTTCAAGAAGCTGGTTGTCTTGCTACTGAGGTCAGTCACTCTACAATGTTAGAAAGGCTGGCTAAAAGTATCTCGTGTGCCAATAGGGGCAAGACTAAATCAGATTACATAGGGGAAGGGACGTTGGAAGAATCAGAAAGTTGGCTTAGTAGAAGGATGATACTTGTCTCTAGGTGGCAGATTGGTCCTCAATGCATTTTGTGTATATACTTTGTCTCTACTTTTAAGTCTCCAAAAAGTAGTAATATAACTGAATAAGTTAAGAAAGGATTTTCTACAACTGGAACAGAGAGAAGAACTTCCAATTTTGTCAAATGAGATGGAAGTCCAAACAGAAAAAGTGGCATGAAATTAGGAAATTCAAAAACCATAATGATAATCATTGTTAAGGGGCTGTGGAGAATCTATGACAAAGAAAATGCACTTTGTAGACAGGTGATTAGAGCAAATTATGGTATGGAGGTCTGGAAAGCTAAATCATCCACTTGTCATGGTGTATGCAGTATGCACCTGGAAATACATTAGACTATTATGGAGAGCTTCATAGAGAATACCATTTTCAATGAGAGAGATGGCACAGCAAACTTTTTTCCTGGCTTGATGCTTGGAACTTAGTAGCAACTTCAGTGATGGGAAGATGGACGACATGTTCCAAATGTTACAGCAATTAGAGCTAGCTTCACAGCCCTTCGTACAAGCCGTGACACTTGTTATGGAATGACTGAGTAATGAGAAATTCTTTTTTATGGGATGACCGAGTAATGAGAGGTTCTTTGCTAAACCTACTATAAAATCCTTTGCATATCAAAAAATTTCCAGTCTTGGTGGCCATGAAAACATTGAAGAATTGAGCACCCTATAAAGTGGAAAGTTTCACGTGGTTAATGGAATTAAGATGTATGTTTGATACAACATAAACTGCAATATAAGGAAATGCAATTTCATTTGAAATACAAATGTATTTTTCCAAGCTTTGTGTTGTAAGATGATCAGTTACAGGGAGTTGACGACTTGATAAATTTCCTCAGCTCATTATGTGCAGTAATGGACCAGAGTTTTGCTTGTTGTAATGCATACACGCATCATCCTCTTTGTTGAAGTGTATACTGTATATATATAATATAGATGGTGAAGCTTTTAGGGAGAGCATGCTCTTGTCTACTTGTCAGCCACATACTCTAGTTGCTCGATCTAATCATCCTTGAGAAGTGAGAAATTCTGCCCATTTTGACCAATTTATGGTGAAAATGGGGTTGCTCCCTTGGCAAAACTGGATAGCTTGTAAGGTAACTGCTCAGGTGTGGGCTCTGTTTACAAGCATAGCCAATGAGTATTGGACTATGCCGCGGAACACACCTCTGACCTCCTTGGTTGCTGGATCGAAAGGGGAGGCAGCAAAAGTCAGAAAGATGGTGGAACAGTTCCAGCAAAAGTCAGCAAAACGCATTCATAGGGATCACTCAGAATGAATGCATGGTTTGGTGATTGCGACATAATTCAGGCAGATTCTCTGTCAGCCCCTATCAGATGTTTAATGAGACAATACAATGATGAATTTTGGATGTAAAGCATATTTGGAAAGTAAAGATCTCCTGTAATGTGACATGTTTTGTTTGTCTTGTAGTTAGAAGGGCCTGTTTAACTCAGAATAGTTTGATATATAGGGGTGTACTACTCTGCACTAGATGTCACTTGTGTGGAAGAGAGCCAGAAACTAATTGTCACGTGTTTTACATTGTTAAGTGACTGTACGAGTTTGGAATATATTTCTAGCATAAGCAGGGAAACATTTGGGCCATGCCAAATAACACCAAGGATATGTAGTCGTGCTGGAACAAAGGGAGAAGACCCTCTGCTAAGAAGAATAGCTTTGATTTGATTCCTGCATGGATATGGGGGCTGTATGGAAAGGAAGGAACGCAAGGTGCTTTGAAGACAAGGAAAGCTCATTCCAGAAGATAAAATGAATTGTCTGCTATTCTATTTTTGGTGTAAGCAGGTATTTATAGAAGATTCAGAAGTTATTTAGATGTTCTAAGATCCTTGTAAGAAGATAGAAATTTCAGATTGTATATTTTGGTACATTCCCCTATATTGTGGCCTACACAGCTTTTTGCTCCTTTGAATACAAAATATTGTTACCATCTCTTAACAAAATAGCTCTGTTGCCTTACACCATTATTCTGTGGTTAGCTGAAGTACGGTCTATTGATTCTATTTCTCACTGGATGAAAGTGAATGTGCTACTTCTGAGAATTTAAGTGAATTTAGATTTAGAATGAAATCTACTTTAAGTTTATATTATCGTAGAAAGGAAAAATCTTCATACACATCAGTTTCTTCTCACCTTCTGCTCTGCTTATTTATCTTTCTTTATGCAGGTATGCTCAAACAGTTCCTACAAGACAATTTTTTGTAGAAATGCAAAGAGATCGATCCCTTGAACAACAAAATGCAGATACATATGACTGCTCCAACTTCGTTGACTTAGATTGGTTGTCTTCTTCTGGGAATTCCTGTGAGGAAGAGTTTTTGGACAGGTAATTGATTGAAGACACTAAGACTTGTGACATATTTTGTTTAGGTTTACATTCTGTCAGGTTCTGTTGGCTTTAGGGGTCGTTACTCGATAGGTAGGGTGTAGAAGAATAATGCTCAATAGAGTGTATTTAGTAATTTTTGTATTAGTAATGCTTCGTATTACATACACAGAAATTATTTTATATTAAATATAGTATGCATTGCATAATTTTTTAAAAAGTATTATTTACAAAGATACCCTCCCACAAATATGGCGGAAAAGATGTAAAAAGGGTTTTGAGGGGCAATTGGGTCTTTAACCATATTAATGCATGCATAAAATCCTCTTGCATTACTAATACCATAGATTTTCATCTATTAGTAATATACTCCTTGGTACAAAATAGAGTGTATAACTAATGCAAGCAGCATTAGCAGAATAAGTATACCAAAAAAGGTACTACTAATACACAAAGCTAATACATGCATTGTATCTTCTAATACACTCTACCAACCTTGGAGTCTTGGAGGAACTAAGCAGCTGCTTAGGCCATTTTAAGAATCTGATTCCTTTAATAAAGCGAAGTTTGTTTACGTATTTATCTCCCATCAACCCAATTACTAAGATCGTGAGGCACTTTGCACTTGGGTCCTTCCTTCCCGTTTCCGAAATGTTTGGTACTCTTCCATGCAACTTTGCTAGATGGTAGGGAATAAACTATTCATGTATAAAATTAGTACGACGTGGGTTGACAATTTAGAAACCTGTATAACTAATACATGTATAAGTTACAAGAGGATCTATACATTATTTTATGCAGAATAGAAGGTGGAATAGAATCTGATTCCTTTAATAAAGCGAAGTTCGTTTACGTATTTATCTCCCATCAACCCAATTACTAAGATCGTGAGGCACTTTGTACTTGGGTCCTTCCCGTTTCCGAAATGTTTGGTACTCTTCCATGCAACTTTGGTAGATGGTAGGGAATAAACTATTCATGTATAAAATTAGAACGACGTGGGTTGACAATTTAGAAACCCGCATAACTAATACCTGTATAAGTTACAAGAGGATCTATACATAATTTTATGCAGAATAGAAGGTGGAATAACTTATACATGAATAACTAATCCCTGCATAAAATAATACATAGATTTACTCATTACGAATCCCTAGATTATTAGTACCTCCATAACTCTAACCAACAACCAAACAACCCCTTAGGTATTGAGAATCCAAGTCATCTGTTAATTGATATTCCAAATGTTTTTAGTATGTTTTTATATGACAAAGTAATCCATTGGGGCCAACCACAACCTTCAAGACTAAGGGATAGGACCCATCGCTCTACCCTTCTCTACTTAAATTACCAGACTTAGTTCGCATGGCGCAGGACCCTATCATGTGACATTAGCCACACGTCCCTCAACCTTTGCCACTTGACTTAAGCTTTCGGGGAAAATGCTTTATCATAATTTCCTTTTCATTTTAACTTTTGTTTGTTCTGGTAGTCAATTTTGTATGACTTTGGTGTTATGCAGTGAAATTAGTTTCTTGTAAAGTAGGAAATCAAATTGCTTTTAAGATCTTAAACATGCTATAACTTTTAGTACTCTGTAGCGTTACATTTTCTTTATGCCTTTAATCTTCTTGGGGTTTTGTGTAATGTATGGCTGGTCATGCGCTGTCAGTTGGCTATTTGGGACCAGTATTCCTGTCCAAACTGTTTCCATTTTTTGGTTTCAAAGGATAGGTTCAAATGAATATTCTGGTGATATCTGTTTTTTATAAAGGTGGTTTTACTCTGGATGGTTGTATAGACTAGGCAGACGTTGAAAGAAAGTTGAGGCTTGACAGTGGACACTTCCTTTGTGTTCTGTGTTCCTTATTTCTCATATGGTGCCGTCAAGTTTCTGTTTCTGTAATCCTGAATTGCAGGAAGAATAATCGTTGAGTTCTTCCAGCTAGAACTGATTGACTTGAATAAACAATGTCATTTATGCTTTCTATTGGTGCAGGTCTTTGTTTACTAACTCCCCAATAAGAGGACTATCATCAGAGAATGTTGTCAGTGACATAGTGGGGGAAACAACCCCACTCTCCAGTGAAGGTGGCTGTAGCATGAATGTTGGTATTTCAGTTACTTCACAAGTAAGGTTTTACCACCTTTTAATTAATAATTTTTGTTGCCAAACCGCCCAAGTTATGCCTTTTGGTGCAATGTCATATTGCCGAAAAAATATATATACATGAGGGGGTGCTTATAGAAGCCTTTTGTCTCCTATGTTGAATAGAAGAACGAATAAACTTCCCCTGTGCAAAAAGTTTATTTAACTAAATGAGGAGGACTTCTACTTTACAAGATGTATGCATTTGAGCTTTAAAAAAAGATCTAACTAAGTTAGAACCTATCTGTTGACAGAAGTAACATTCAAGCAGGTTCAAAAGAAAATTTACCTTTCTTCACATGAATCCTGAAATTTGGCAATCCATTTCCATCATTCTTCAATGTGGCTCTAACTTGTCTAGGAAAATTTATATCCTCAGTGAAGAATGAACTCAAAATTGTTGTGTTCAAAAGAACATTTTGAGTATTTATATAGACATCATTACTAAAATGTGCAATGGATTGTTACAGCATCCTTGCTCTTCTTATCCTCATACCTTAACGATTTCCTCGTGATCATCTATGTACTCAGACTTGCACCAAAAACCGAAAAAAGAGAATACAGTTTGATTTAATTTTCTGTAAATTACTACTTGTATCTTCAAGACATCTAAAGTTTCTTTCCGCTAAATGCTTGATGGGAAAATTTCCCATCTATCTTTGTGGCTGTTGCAGTTCCTCCCTTCATTCCAGCTTGCTAGAACTTCATTAGTTATTCTGGATTTCCACCAGATTCCTCCTAGATTAATGAACATATCCCACAGCTGGCTAGTAATTCTACAGTGTTAAAACAGATGATTGATTGTTTCTTTTTCCGTCCACACAGATAGCATCTTGAGCTCAGTTGTATCCCCCTCTTCCTCAGGTTTTCCTGAGTCAAAACAGCTTCCTTGCATCCTCATTTGTTGTACCTCCCGGAAGTCTTGTATCTGCCATGAAGCTTTTGTTTTTATGATGGATATAATATGTTACCATTTTCAAAAAAAAAAAGTGAATCAGATTCCACTCTTACCCTGTGACAGCTATTATGAAGAACCACTGTTGTCCAATCTTCAGGGCTTGGACCTCAGCTTTATTGTTACTGTAGTAGCCGTTATGGGCAGTGAATACCATCACCATGTGTCCACTGTGATTTCTCAGTACACCACCAGTCCCTGCACTCCCTGGATTGCCCTTGATACAGCTATCAGCATTCACGTTGGATTCATTTTAGCTTGTTTTATACCATCTACCCAGCGAGGGACGGCAATGGGCCGGGCCGAGGCGGGTTGCGGTTTTCTAATAGATGCATATATAAGAAGCCACAAACCTTGCTCACATCCAAAATAACATTGAATCGGACAAAGTAATCGATGCATAATATATTAGATAAGTGTATAATTATGGGTAATTAATGAAAGTGTATTCAGTTTAAATAATTTTTTCCCTGAAGACTACCACTTTGCTGTGGTAATTTTTTTCTACAAATTCAATTCACTTACCAGTTCAATTAAGTATACACATCATGACAGAAATGAGAACAACTTTCGTATGATTGTACAACAATGGAGTATTAAAATTCCCTGCAAAGAGAATGATTATGACAATCAAGATACTAATTAGCGGAAATGTGTTAAAAAAAATTAGGAATTTCACTTTTAGTATCAAACTTAATTTTAAAAGAAAAAAATAAAAAAATTATGCGGGGGTGGGGCGGGTTGCAAATAGATTTTTTTCTTATGGGGGGTGGGACGGAGCGGGTTGAAGTATTTGTGGGGTTATGCGGGTTTGCCCTGCAACCACCCACCCCACCCCGTCCTGTTTACCGTCCTCATACCCGACTTGATATCACTTATAGGTCTATTTTGTTCCGCCTGTGAACTAGAGATTTAAAGAAGGCAAGTGTGAGCTGAGCAAAAGTTTCATCATATTGGGACAACTTCTGATCTAAACTCTTGCTTGTTCAACTTCTGATTCCATCATACTTAAAAGGCACATATGTGCTTGACTGCTTTCCTTTTTCTCATACTAAAATTGATAGTAAACATTGCAAAAATAGCTCATCAACTTTGTTGTCAAGTTTTGTCAGGCACCTCCTCATTACATTAGTTCTGAGATTTCCACCTGAAAAGACAATACCACAAGAATTTGAAAAATAATTCCAGGTAGATGTGGCCATTTTCGCTTCACTGAAAGATGGTTGATAGTCAGGCTTCTACCACAGTAGAAGTTTTTATTATGGTTCTATAATTAGATGGAGGACATTATTTGGCAATTGACGGTTCATTGTAGACACTTTCCGTCTTTCCTGGTTTGCCAGAAAATTACATGGCTGACAAGTGACGACCATCGAAAGTTGTCTTTGTTTCTCGAAGCTCTTGAGGAAATGGATAAATGGTGGACATCTTTGTTTCTCGAAGCTCTCGAGGAAATGGATAAATGTTGGACCATATCTTCTCTATAAAAGAGAGAAGATTTATATTGCTACAAACTAAACTGAGGAAAACATACCATATGTACTTGTTGCATGTATAGTGTATTGTTTGTTGGACCATGAACCAGATCAAAGTAGATTCTTAATCTAGAATTTCACTTTCAAGGTTGTCACTACCACCTATAATTGAAGTAACATGATAGGTTTCAAATTGACAATTATGTAACTATTAATGTGATCATTCTAATAAAGTTGGAGTATTGTAACTTGTGTCATAATTGTAGCAGGAATCATTGGTCTAGGGAAAGAAGGGATATGAGATTCATTCCCAAAGCTCAACCTTTTAAGAAAAAAAGTTCACCTTACTTGCCTTTTTTGGACAGAAAAGATCAAATTTATAAAGTTATTTGTCAAACTGCTAGTCTTGAATTTCCATAGCTAATTTAAATATAAAGGTGATGTCATTGGTTGAAATAGTCCGCATGCTTTAAGTGAATTTGGGTTCTGTCGGTGGGGTGTGGGGATCATTGTAACTGGGCGCAGCTACTAATGGAGAAGTTGTCGAAGAATGTCTTTCTAAGTGGAGAGTACTTTTTGTAGTGTGTCATAGATACTTCCGCCAAGACTTTCTCAACTCCCTAAAGTATTGAAAGGAACGGTTTTCTGTGATCCTCCCTGTACATGTCCAGCGTTCTCTTGGTGCTATTTTCATTAAAAGACGGAAACTGAATGTATTTGATTGTAGATTCTAAGTTTGTTCATCTCAATGAAGAAAATTCTCTGAACAATATTAGCAGCTTTCCTTTGTGTTGATTTATTAGTCACCTAACACATGATTGTAGTGCTTCTGAATTGAGGCCATATTTGACTGACTCAGTCTTTGTTTCTGGTAAACTTGACAACGCACTGTAGTAACAATTAATGCTAAGTTACTGAATAACGCTGTGTACCTTCTATTTGCTTGATATTCAACTATAGAATTCACTATCTGCAGGGAACAGCAAACACTGGAGCAGAGGCATCCTACAGTGATGCCCAGAGTTGTGTAGTTGCCGAGGAACTTTCTGATAGCTTTGTACGTTGGGTAAACTATGGAGAGACCCTGTGTCATTGAGCTGTTGAAACATTGTACTTTATATCTTTCCAGTGAGTCGTATTGGTAAATGGCGGCGCCTTCAGCTCATTCTACTACTGGAGAAGTGAGTTCTATAGTAAATGGCTCATGTTTGGAGAAGTGTCGCGTGGGAATCCTAGGATGAAACGCAACATCTGTTGTATCAGCATTCTTTTTACAATATTACCCGACTAAGAAAACCATCTAGACCTGCATTTATATGATTGTGAATCTAGTCGGATACCATTAGTACATAGTCAACAGTGAAGATTCTTTCTGGAACTCTTTTTCACAGATTGTAGGTTCCAATGTTGTAAATAGACAGACAGGTTTGACTTGCTAGCATTTCCATTCTGACTTAATTTTAGGTCAATTTTTCATTTCAAACACAGACTTGTATTGGAAGTTACATCTATAATTGTGCAATAAGTTGTTGAAACAAATTTGCTACTTGTATTGGCAATTAACAATCATCAGTGAAGGGGCACTTGGCTTCGAGTCTTGATAAAGATGCTAAAACCATCTAGCTGATGAATATTCGACTGTAACGCCGAAAAGCATAATTATACTAAGCTTGATATGCTATTGCTCAAGCATATTTTCATTTGTACCCTCTCCTAACCATAGCTGCCTCACCTAATTGGCGAGTTAATACCTTAGATGGTCACTCAACTATGCACTCTTCTCTCAAAAAGTTACTTAATGTGGATAGTTGAGTAACTTTTGAGTTAAAATTCAAAGTTGAGTTGACTTTCTGAGAAAGAAGTGCATAGTTGAGTGACTTTATGAGAGAAGAATGCATAGTTGATTGACCTTCAGAGGTATTAACTGTACAATTCTCACAAGGACAAACAGAACACTTCATAAATTAAAGAGGTTAATGTGTAAATAATAATTGAAAAAAAAGGACAACACTTTTCTTAATATCAACTAGCTCCACCCTATTGAGTACTATTCACAGTTTTTTAATCTGCATCATTTGGGTCAGTCTTGACAAAAATTGCTTCTAGGATTTTTATGACAGTGAACTTACTCAATTGACTTGAAGTTTTGTTTTGTAAGCACTTAGGTGTGTCGTCCATCAGAGATAAGTTTTAAACTTTTGTCTACGAGACAGGATAATTTAAGATAGTGAACCTACTTAATTAATTACAAGTTTTACCTTATAAGCAAAAGTGAAAACTTAGATATGTCCAAGATATTTTTTACATAGTGGACCTGTTCAATTGACCATAAACTTGGTCTTATAAGCAAAAGTTATATTTTATGCCTAGGCAACCATAAATTCCTCCTAGCAAAATTTTCAAGTTGTAATCATTTTTAGAAAAAATAATTATTTAGGACATAATTTCGTCCTTTGTAAGCCTTGTATCTTCAAAGAAGGTAGGAAGTTAAGTCTTCACCTACTATTCTTTCTTTAAGCATATGCCCATTCATTGCTCCAAAAACTTTGACGAGTCGTAAACGGGCAAGTTATGTTGAAACGAGCTGAGTTATATTAAAATAAGTTAGGTAAAAATAATAAAATTTTCTACCATCCATATTGATATAGATTTCTTTAAGAAAAAAAAGTGACTAGTGTAGAGTGTACGACAAATTAATGCGGTGTCCATCCGTATTTTATGATCGATAATATATTTTGATAACTTTTAAAATGATGAAATGTCCAACCCGTTTTTAAATGGGTCGGGTCAGACAACTTTAACCGTTTTGTGAACATCCTTATTTTCCTTTTTTTCTCCAGCCTTTTCCCAAGAAAATACTCCACACAATAGGGAGTTGGCTATATTTGTTATGGGAGGATGGTTAAATGTATCTGTGACATAGCTTGAGCCTTGAGCTATGAAACAATGGTAGAAAGTAGAATAAATGGCCAGATGAGGGGATAATACTTAGCTTACCATTTAGACAAGATCAGCAGTCTAGCATAAGGCTAGTCAAAACCACATGCAATTTCAAGTCACTCTCCTGTTTTTTGGTTGGCCAAAGCATGTAAACCAATATGCAAATGAAACCTGAGATTAGTTAAATAGCACCACTCAGCCAAGGGAAGATTAAGACACCAGTTCATGTTGACTGTTTGAGTAATAACACGCGGTTTTGTTTAGTATGTCCATCTGATTGGGGATTGAAGGCTGAAAAAGTGACTCCCTGTGATGCAAATGGCTCCTGCCTTGTGTGTTTAAACAAGTCTGCCACAAAAGAAGCAGATTCATAGCAATCAAATGGTCAATCTATCTACAATCACCAAAATACTAGTTCTTCCGCTATCAATAAAATCTCAAACTGGTTTAGGAATAGCTATTAAACTGAGCACTTACTCGTATAAGTGTTAGTATCATACCTTTAGTAGAGAAGAATTGAAACTCTATTGTAGGTGTTCTTCATTTCGGAATGGCCTCCACCTAGATAATCATGCCATAGATGAATACATCTTGCCTGAGTTGGTGATCACTTTTCAACCACCAATCTATTATACCTGCTTCACTGTTGGTTAATAAATGTTATACCTTTCAACCCCTTTTCCTGCTCTTTCTCAATAATTGCTGGATACAATCTTTGTATTACTCATAATCATAACTAATTCTATAATTTGACCTCCGAGCTCCAATGCCATATCAACTATCACTACCTATGAAACATACAAATACGGAAAATGGAAAAAATCACATATACATTCGCTGCTGCCATTAGCCTAAACATGCTTAAAACTCAACACTGCTACTCGGCCTAACTTCTCTTGACCAAAAAGATACTGGGCAGAAATGGTGTTCGATGATGGGGAGAGGAATAGGAGAATAAGAGGAAAAGGGTCGTAGTGGCCATTTGAAGAGAGGAGGAAAATGAAGATGAAGCTAACAGGCAAAAGCGGGTGGAAATTTTTGCAGATTAATTCCCCCGCCCCCTGCCTGCCATGCCTAGACACAAAGAACCAAGGAGTATGGGGATTTACACTAGCCACAGGAGATAAAAGGAATTGAATGTGTAGAGAAGTAATAGTAGGAAGCTTATAGATCATTGAAAGATACTTATATGCAAGGTCATGTGCTACATCACATTATGAAATCTCCAAACATTCTCCAAGACCTGCAAAATATTCATCATCGCATTTCTGGGACAAGAAACTCATAATAATGTGATAAGAAGAGAATGCATCTCTGTAACAATGAAGAATAACCGCATCAATAAGTGATTCTACAACAATCATTGACTAAAACAAGGCACAACACATAGTCCATTGAATTAAGTTTGAGTAGTATGCCAAGGGTTTAGCTTCTTATAAGATCTACTACAAGCATGACAAAGTTTAACTATAACACCAGGCTGTCATCTAATATGGATGCATAAGAAGTTTTCTTTTGATAAAGCTGCATATAAGTTGTTAAAACTGCAAAAGATTTAAGAAGAAACCTCTGCAAATATGGCACCAGATTAAAAGTTGGGTAGAAACCCGTAATCATTAAAACTGAGGGCTAGGATAACCTCACTTGAAGGAAAAAGGCAATAAAAAGTATACAGAACTACTTCATCAAAAAAAAAAAAAGTACACAGAACTACTTAAATATTAATAAATGGAGTAATAAGATAAAAGAAACTGATATAACGAGAACAAAACTACACTTGCAAAGCTTGTGTATCATTGGCAAGAGATATTATTCGCTTATTTTCCAAATTTAATCGGAATATGAACTCCAAGTCTACTACATAAACCAGCAGTGAAACGTTTTTCTAATACATGAGGAAAGGGTATCATAACATTATCAAGTAACACCACTTCGACAAAGAGTATGAGAAACATTACCAAGTATACCAACTTGGGCAAAAAGCAAAAAGAAAAACTATTAGAAAAAAGACCATGGCCGTTTACCAGCCACCTCCACCTCTTCTGTCTTGCATCTCTGCTTGCCTCTCCTCTTTCAGTTTCTCCACAATTTTAAGAATATCTCGGTTATAGAAACGATCACGCACATACTTCCTTTCTTCAGCTTGTATCTCCTTGATAGCACTTGGATATGGATTAGGAGGTGGTTTCTTCCCCTGAAGTCGAGCAATCTGCTTCAATCGAGAATATGCCTTCTTTTTCGCTTTCTTTTCTACACGATATTCCATCTATAGCAACAAAACCACAAAGTTCTTAAAAGAGAGATCCTAGAAGAAGATTGAACCTCAATAATTTTAAATCTAGAAAGACGAGATACATACATCAGCAACAGCCACAGCTTCCTCTTCACTGACCCCCTGCTCCTTTAACTCGAGCACTCGCCACCCGTAAATTCGGGCTGGAGGAGGGTCAAATCCAGAAATTCTGTTAAAATTATAAAGAACATAATAATAAAGCCTCAAATCCACAAAAACATTGAGAAATTTAACATGCCAATTTTTCCAATAGGAAAATAATGATAAAACACTGATTCTATTCTAGATTGCACAACAGATGATGTGCTGAGACCTTAAATTTATTTTCAATTGCCAATATAGTATTAATCATGTTATGTAATTGCCTGCACTTTTCACACTTCTTTCCTCGACATGTTGCGCATTAGCCTTTTAAAATTAAAGTCTACACAATCAAGCTGTTAAGTCTCTAAACTAAAGGATAAAAATACAACACGGCCTACACCTCAAGGATAGTTTACTAATAATGCTACTGTTAGACGATAATGAAGTCAAACAATACATACTAAGAATCATTAACAGGTTAAAAAGCCATACTTAATAGCATCCTCGTGTTTCGACTCTGGGTACTTCTGGAAGAACTTCTTGATGTAGACATCCTCAGGTAAACTAATGGGTACCAATTTGTTCTCGGCACGGGGAAATGTAGCAGGTGGAGCCCTAGAAATCAAAAATTCAAAGCAGCAACCAGCATTACAGGTATATTTTCATCTCACACACATACAAACTCTAAATTTATACATAAATGTGTCATGTCAACATAGTAATAGTTCAAGACTAGGTTTTTGAACAAATAAAGAGATAATTGAATGAAGAAAAGAAAAGGAGATACTAACTGCTCCATTGCTTTGAGCCATACAGGTTCAGCTTTGGCTAAACCTTTGACAAGCCTTCTAGTTCTACTTAGCAAATCACCTTTCATGAACGACATGGTACTACAGATCCAAAAATGCTGCAAACCCAAAAAAAAAAAAAATCGTGAATATCGTCGGAACTGATGAAATTGAATATTAAATTTGATCGGAAAGAAAGCTAATTACCTCACCTTTGATTAGATTGGGAAAAATGGTGCTAAACCGGCCGGCGGTGGAACGGCCGGAGGGAAGTTGGGTTCAGGGATGGTTTTGTGGGCTTACTGGGAAAAAGAAGGTAAATTAGCCACTTTTAACACAAGACATAAATTATCATTTCAATTTGTTTGTATTTTTGAAATGAAAAGAAAATTCTTTTTTCCTGATTTGATAATCGTTGATGTTAATATAATATCTCATATGATATTTTTATGAGTAAAAAGTAATTAGCAAAAATCATATTATATTTTTAAAACTAGTCCTCCCTTCGAGCACTAGTGAACTACCTCAAGCTTATTTATGAGTATTCAAATTTTTTTAAACAGAAAAGACTCAAATATGTTATTAAATTTTCAGAAAATGTTTATTTATGTCATTTGTTAAAAGTTATGTTAAAGAAAAGGCTCATTCATGCCATTATTTTTTTAATAATGTTTTTGCAAAATCATTTTGACACGTGACCATCAATTTTTTTAATAAAAAAATTTAAAAAAACAAAATTTATTTTTTATTAAGAAATTGATTTTTTTTTATTTAAAAAATTGATGACATAGCCAATTATGATTCGGCCACGTCATAATTTTTTTTAAAAAAATAATTCAATATTTTTTTCAGAATTATAATTTTTTTATTTAAAAAATTGATGACGTGGCCAAATTACAATTGGTCACGTTTCAAAAATGATTTTGCAAAAGCATTGTTAAAATATAATTGCATGAATGAGCCTGAACGATAATAGCATAGATGAACCAAACTTTTAACGGATGACATAAATGAGCCTTTTCTCAAAGTTTAATGGCATATTTGAGCCTTTTCCCTTTGTTTTAAGTGAGTACACTGAATAGTCAAGAATATTTATCCATAAACGAATTGTAATAAATTTATAATTCGATAATCACTACTAAAAAACAGTGAATAACGACCAACAAATTTTGTTGGCTTTAGGGGTTGTTACTCGTTAAGTAGGGTGTAAAAGAATAATGTTAAATAGAGTGTATTAGTAATGTTTGCATTAGTAATGCTTCGTATTACTTATGCAAAAAGATCGTTTCTTATGCATTGTTTGGTTTGGTGTAATAAATATCGTGTGCATTGCATAATTTTTTAAAATATTTATTTACAAAGGTACCCTCCCACAAAGGTGGAAAAGATATAAATAGGATTTTGGGGGATAATTGTGTCTTTAACCATACTAAACAACTTTTTAACTCTAATTAGTTTTAAAAATTAATTCCAACAATTAATCACATTATTTTAAATAATGAGTCAAACTAGCTAGGGGTTAATTAAACTTTATTGAACATATATCAACAACTAAACAACATTAACTATAAGTACTTTTGAATTAATTCCAACAACAAAATTCAACAACTAATAGAATCAACTAGTGTTGGTACTTGTGTTTATCAAAAACAGTATTCCTAAGTTAAAGCTTAGTATCAACACCAGATGAACACAAATCAATTTTGCAAGAAAATTAATTTTGTCATCAATAGGAACAACTAGTGTTGATACTTATTCTTCAGAAATACATTATTTCTAAATTTATAGTTCAGTGTCAACACTAGATGGACACAAATTGATCTTGCAGGAAAATTAATTTTGTCATCAATAGGATCAACTTGTGTTGTGTACCTATGTTTAACAAACACATTATTCCAAAATTAAAGCTTAATACCAACACTAGATAGACAAAAATTGATCTTGCAAGAAATTCAATTTTTTCATCAATAGGATCAATTAGCGTTGGTACTTATGCCTAACAAACACATTATTTCTAAATTAAAGCTTAGTATCAACACTAGATGGATACAAATCGATATTGCAAGAAAATCAATGTTGTCATCAATAGGATCAACTAGTGTTGCTACTTATGCTTAATAACACTAGATGGACACATATTGATTTTGCAAGAAAATCAATTTTGTTATCAATAGGATCAACTAGTGTTGGTACTTATGCTAAAGAAATATATTATCACCTAATTTAAAGCTAAGCCAACCCTCGATGGACACAACAAATTATCACAAAATTAAAGCTACTTATCAATACTAGATGGACACAAACACATTAAAGAAAACAACTGTATTTGAACTTTAGAATTTTAAACACATTATAGATAACTAATATTGTCTTATTGATTAAAGGTCTTTATTTATGGAGCATGCTGAAATTAGTTTCTAAGCCTCGTCAACAGAGTTTTCTGATAAGCTTTCTTTCAGAGGGCTTAGTTTCGGAAGATAACCTGATGAAAGAAGACTTGAAGGCTAGTGAATCAAGCAATCAGACTCTGATTAAAGAATAAAGAAAATGAGTCAAAATGTTGTGTGCTCGAGGAGTTCAGAAGTTGAGTCCTTATCTATGTGCACATGTTAGTGGTTTCCATACTTCAAAGATAAAATGGTTTGACTTGATGCTACTACTTCATGCAGCCTTTCTTTTTTCATATGTGCATACATAACATTGGCAGGAGTGACTGAATGTTTTGCTTCTGCCTTGTTGACTTGAATGGTTCTCCAATAGGACATTACTATTTATTTATACCTAAGCTCCACTTGTTAATTTTGAGGTTTCTTGGTGTGTTGATATATCTTTCAAATAAATAAGGTGTTTACGTAAAATAAATACAAAAGAGTCCTTGCTAACTTCCATAAAACTTACTCTTGTGTAAGAAGACTGATGAATGTCACAAATTAGAGTTATGATTAGAGTTATTTACATATGTGTTTGAGAAATTGTTGGACCAGGTAGAAGTCAATTTAGCTTTATTATAACTACTGTTATGCATGAACGATGGTTAGTCAAATACCTGAATTACAACAACTTCGCTCAAGTGGAGAAGAATGGAGATGAGAGGGTTCGTTGTCGTTGTTGTCGTCTTCGATGGGGTTCGCCGGTGATTACCTTGTACTTCACCTGAGCTGCTAGGAGAAGGAAGAGATGAGAGGAAGATGAAGGTAGAAGGATGGCTTATGGCTTTGAGATTGTTGGTTAAAATAGATAATAATGAAGATTTGCTGTCAACTCTTGGTTTCAATAATATGGACTATTAAGATTTAATCTTGTAGTTGATTTGGATGAACGAATGGATGAGATTAAAACTTGAATGAAATTTTTCTCTCCGCCCTAAACCATATATATATATATATATATATATATATATATATATATATATATATATATATATACACCTTCTAATTATATAAATTTAATTTTATTGATCACAAAAGTTTATCAATATCGAATTTAATATATAAGTCTCCTTATATTGATCATCGGTATTTCTCTAATTGATAATATATTTCATATCTGAAACATTAAGATATATGACTTGATTTGTTAAACTGCTCGACGAGAATATAAGCAACATATTTCATACTCCGTTGAATTATCTTTTACATATCATTATCTATGGTATGATCACTACACTTGACATCCATTCAAGATCGAACGTAAAAGATCTTGATAGAACTTGCTTTGTATAGTACTTTATGATGTTCTATTGTCTATTTCGTAAAATAAAAATTTAATATTATATTATGCACAATATCAAAATTATGATTAATAGGAATATTAAACAAATCGACTTCCGAATGTTGCTTTTATTAAAAGTAATTAGATAAAATAAAATATATTGACCTCATGAGGTCGGTATCACATTAAATGGTAAAATAAATAAAAGTACTCCTGTTAATTAAATAATACTAACATAAGAGAGTCGATATTTTATATTAATTTATTTTTGAATTTATATAAAACTGTTATTCGAAGGATGATTTATTTAAATTTAATTAAAAACATTAATTTATTAATTTCCTGTAAGTCAATTATATAAATATTTTAATGAAAATTAATTTAATGACATTATCAAATCCTTTGGAGTAGACACCTAATCACTATTTTTGTGTTTCAATAAGAATAAAATAAAATATTCTTATATAAAAAGAGTGTCAACTTTTTTTTTTTCACTTAGAGGTATATATTTGATGACATTATGCTTGAAGATATTTCAAAGATGTAAATATAATTTTCGAATTCAACAATTTTTAATAGTATAAATTAAGAGAATTCAAGAGAAAAAATATAACTGAGGAGAGGAGGAGGAGAAAGTGGAAAGCAAAATTCGACATTCCAATTATTATTATTATTATTTTAGTTTCACCAAAATACTTGATAGCTAGATGCTTCAACAACTAATCGAATCATTAATTTTTTCATACAAAATCTCTTTAGCAACTAGTTAACAACTATATTGATTATTTCAAAGTAGTCAAAATAATGAATAAAAAGTAAATAAAAACAACTCTTTCTTTTTAGGTTACTTATTAATTTTCAAAATAAATCACTTCATCGCGTAATCTCACACACACACATATATATATATATATATATATGAGTGTGTGTAGATCACGACCAATAGGACCTACAACCAACTTCAACCCCTATTCGAGTCTGGCACTCTCTACACATTCTTGACAATGGCCTTATGTTATTACAATTTTCATTATCTCCTTCTCCGCGATTTTCATTATTACTTGAAGATGTTGTTGTTGTTGTTTGTCTATCACAATTTTCTCTATGTTCTGTGACTTCCACGATTTCAACCTCCTTTCCAATCTTTTTTATTTCCTTTACAAGAAATTCTGGACGTACTGTTCCAATCACTATTAATTTTCTTTGGCCAGTTTTTATATTTACAGAATCAATACCTATTGAACAAATAATGGTGATAACAAATTAGTTGCATGCATAACTAACACAAAAGAAGAAAAGATAAAAAAAATTTAGTGTATGCTTCACCTTAGTCATATATGACTGAAATACATATAAAAGAGAATTGAAATTTCAATTATGTGTGTCTGTAAAAAATATAATAATTGGTTTTTTAAATTTCACAATTTAACACACGAGTTAATACTCAAATATATGATAGATAAGCTAAAATTTGAAACATATGATATATCATAGAGAACAAAATACAATCATCAATTTATCAAAACCACACAAATCTAACAAACTCATTTAACATCATTTTCAATCATGCATACATGGCTGAATTACGTGAAAAAATGGGCTGAAAATTTTAGACATGTGTGTTTGAAAGTTTTTGCCAAATAATCTTTTTTTTTTTTCAAATCTAAACACCTAAATCTACTCCAAAGAAACTCAAATTTCAAACATGAATTTCATTTATTAAAAAAAAAAAGTTTAATCATCAATTTATCAATATGACAATAAATTTAACACCTTTATTATGCCTAAAAATTGTCTAATATCTATTCAGGCAAAAAAAAGAAGATGAATATTACTTAAATGGGACGATTAAAATAGGACACTAATCCATGAAATTTATACATAATTGGGTAACAACATTAAAGATAACACAAAAAAAATTAGTGGCTTAAAACTTTTTTCTAGCAACTGATTTATGTTCTTTTCTTTCTCTATAGTGTAATATCTTTAAAAGACATGAAACCTTTAACTCCATGTAATAATGTTATTTTTGTTAATTGTACTATTAAAAAAAACAATTAAAATTAATAAGATGTTAAATTGTTAATCATGCATTAGCAAGAAAATTCATTGTGGATGTTTTATAAACATCTAGTGTTTTTTTTTTTAAGTTTTCTTTTTTAATTCTTGTAAGGCGTGATTTTTTATTGCTTTTTTTTTTTTTTGACTTTTTGAATTCTTGTAAGACATATTTGTTTTTTTTTGTTTTACTAATTTACTAGCTAATAGAGGTTTTTAACCAAAAAATAAAAATTAGTTATTAATAATATAAAGAAGTGATAGTTTAATTAAAATTTTAAAATATTTTATTATAAAAATAGACAAAAAAAATTATAAATATTTTTACCTTTTTATTTTTTCCTTTTAACTTCAATATTATCTAAGAGAAAAAAAATCATTAAAATCAACATTACTAAGAAAAAAATACCAATAAAAATATTTGAGACGTTTAATTTTTGGAGGCCTAAAGCATAGGTGTTATGTTCTCCCCTTCAACCACTCCTAAATGAAATACCATAGCTATCAAAAAAAGCATTAGATCTAAAGTAATCATATCAACATGAAAATAATAAAAATAAAACAATTATTTTTCTTTATATTTTTTCTTTGTTAAATATGAATTACCTTCACGTCTTGAAATGGCTTGAAGAACAAATTTCTTGCACATAACACAATTGAAATTAACTTGCAGAACAGTGGTTCTAATCATATCTTGGATGATTATATATATAACCAAATCTTCAATTATTTGGTTATTATGAAAACTAACTAACAAGGCATTTTAATTCATGAACCTTGAGAGAAAAGACTCAAAAATAATGTTGTATCATTCTTAATGTTTAAATTAATTAGTAGACTTTGATGTGTGTGTATATATATAACAAATATTAATTGAGTCTTTTAAAAAAAAAATTTAGAAGTGGACTTTCATTAAGGAATAAATGGTTGGCCACTTTCAAAAATGATTTAATACAAGTTCAACTAACACTATACCACTAATTAGATTTTCTACACTTGAATAATTCCTAGGTATCATTTTTTTTAAAAAAAAAGTTTATATGAGGTAATTAATATGGATTATAGATTAAGACCAACTCAAAAGACTAATTCTTTGGCTTAGAGATTAAGATAATTATTTTGTTAATTTATAAAACATAATTTACAAAAAGTATGCTAGACCAATGACCTAAGCAAAAAGTAGACTTTAATTAATTGTTATCCAAATACTAATTAGTTATATATGTTCAACTGTCAAGATTAGTAGATTAATGAACACTAGTAAATTTATCTTAATTAAGTAGATTATTTTTTTATTATTTGGGAATATGTAGTGGGTGGCAATTACTTAAAAAACATCATGAGGTCAAGGTAGGAACTAAATTGGGATATTAAAAAATTGATCATAGTGAAGGAAAATTTCAAACTCAAATGGATTGATTTGAAGGCAAAGTGAGAAACTTAGAATAATTATAAGGTACCTAAGCTTTTCGTTTAATTTAGAGATAACTTCCTCATAAAGCTAAAATTAACTATATGAAACAAGAATGTAGACGAGAAATGAATTTAGAATGTTTGGTACGAGAAATATTTTTGAAAAATAAGTTGATTTCTATATATTTTCTATATTTTTTCATGTTGAGCCGGTGAGTATAAAATATATTTGAAGAGTTTTTTTTTTTAAAAAAAAAAATATTTTCTAGAGTTTGATTGGTAAATGAAAACATTTTTTTATTTTTTGCTATGGAGTAGAAAATACTTTTTAGGAAAATATTTTCTGACACTAAAAAATCCTCATAACCCATCTAGGACTCAACCCCGATAATCGAACCGAGATCCAACAATGATGATCGATTCAGAGTCTGACCCAAATTCCCAAATCGAGAGCAGACCCGACTCTCGATTCAGGACCTGACAATCAAACTAGGATCTAACTGCAACTCCGACCCCAAACATGGGCACATCTACAAATTCGAGATCTGACCCGACACTCAAATTGGGACCCGACTAAAAAATCATGACCCAACCTCGACACCCAACACTCGACGAGAGATCCAACATTTGATTCGGGATTTGATCCCCTCTACTGCCTAAGATCTGACTTACAAACTAGGATTCAACTACTACTTCTGAACTATGATGCTACCTTAACACCCGAATCAAGACTAAACCCTGACTCCCGATCCAAAACCAAACTTTGAAATTGGGAACCGAGACCAAATCCTAACCCAAGACCCTAACATCCGACCCGAAATTTGACTTTGCCACCAGATCTTGATGATTGATTTAGGATTGAAATACGACACTTGACTTGGGACCCAACCTCGCACGAAACCAGACTCCAAAATCTTACTTAAAACACCACCTCGACACTTCAGTCGAGAACTGAACTGATACACAACCCAAGATCTAACCTCAAATTCTGATCAAAGACTTGATACTCAAATTAGATCTGATCTTGACCCGACTTGAGACCCAATTTCCAAATCATGATCCAACCCCAATTTATGATATGAGACCGAATTTTAAAACTAGGATCGAACTGTGACACTTGAACTGGGATTCGATTTTTTAATCGACATCCCACCTCGACGATCTATTTGGGAACCAAACTCAACGCTGACCTAGGATCTGACCTTGAATGTCGATTTGAAACTCGACTCTGATACCCAAATCATAACACTACCCCGACAAGTAAATTGGGATCCCACTTTGATTCTCTACTTAGGATCCGACTTTCAAATCAAGTTTTGACCCCAACTCTCAACCTTGGAACCGACTTCCAAATTAAGACCCGATTATGACACTCAATTAAGGATATAAATTTTGAATCGGAGACTGTGGCATCCAACCATGACAAACTATTTGAGATCTGACTCTAACTTCTGAATCAGGACTCGACCCCAACACCTAACCTGAGATCTAACCCCGACACGAAACTCTAATGACTAATTTGGAACCCAACCTCTACTTTCTTTTAGGAACCCGACTTCTTAATCAGATCCCAACCCTAACACCTGATCCCCACCTAAAATCTAGACACGACCTTGACTATCGATTGTGATCCAACCACAACGCTCCATTTGAGACTTAACTTCTCACTTCCTAACCCAAGAATCGAACCTAAATGGAGACCCAACTTTTGAAACATGACACGATCCTGACATTTAATGTGGGACCCGATCTTGACTCCCGATTCAAGACCTAACCCCTAAATTGGGATTCAACCCCGATTTGACTCAAGACTTAGGAGTTGAGTCTCGAGTTGATGTTGGGAGTTGGGTCTTGAATTGAGAACCACAGATCGAATTTTGAATTAGTATCGAAAATTGATTTTCCAGACTTGAGTTATGGTGGAAATTTGAGGTATAAGGTTGAAAGAGAGATTTGAAAAATGTTTTCTTTATTTTTTTGAGTTAAGTTATTTTCCTTAAATTTGAAAAAAGTAGATCGATTGGAAAATATGGCTAACAAATTTGGGTAAATAGTATTTACCCATTTAAAATATGACATGGAAAATATGGCTAACAAATTTGGGTAAATAGTATTTACCCATTTAAAATATGACCTGCTAATTTTCTACTCCTAATAACAACCTTCGATTTGTTTTGACACAAGAATTAACATTGAAATTTTAATCATTTTGCTTCCCCTAATTCATGTATAAAATTTCAAACTGCATGGGGCTAATACTTTAATTGGCAAAACTTTCAAATTTTGTTTATTTTCAAGTATCTATTACAAATAGGAATGTTTTTCAAGAATATACAACAATTTATGTAGGACTAATCAAATAAAAGAAAAACACCTTTATCAATATTAGAACAACAATAAGCGTATGGTCAAGATACCAAAAAATACTTGGGAAAAATTACTTTTTCAACTTCAGAAAAATAATTTCTACTACTAAAAGCATGACCAAACGCCTCAATTCACTAAAACAAACTTTCAAATATTTTAAAAAAGACACTTAGCTATCGAGAATTCGAGATGCTTGACCAAACAGTCAATAAATATGTTCTCCGAAAATAGGTGGGAGGAAAAAGATAATTTCGAGATCCAATGAATAAAGCGATAGAATCTCAAACTTTGGTGTTGAAACATCATACATGGACACATAATTGGAAATGACTTGAATGTCTATCACCTCTAACAACACACAACTTATGTCACCCTGAATAAATACTTCTTTACAGTGCTTGTAACATGTTCACATCATCTGAAAATCATTTCTTTCAAGTAAATATGGTGATCACTTCACAAGAGTCTTGATTTGCACTGTTTATCTTAATGCCCTTCCTCCATGGGATCACTTCTGTTGCACGTTTAAGATCTTAAATACTTCTTATCCTGCCTTGATTCATTGGAACTTGATCCCTTGGAAACAGAATCTTCTAGGGCCTCCAGAAAAGATGGAACCGTCAACTTATCTGCAGCAATTATGTAGGAAAATTAACCAATTTTAAACTAAAAACGACACTAATAATTAAGTTGATGAAACATATGATCTAGTGCATCAGAAATGAATGAGAAACAAAGTACAGTAAGGTTCACAAACAGAGGTATAACCAGTTGTGAATTAGATAGACAGAGTTACACTTCACATGAGCCGCAGCTCAAGCTGCAAAAGGCAAATTTCATATTTCACCCATTTATCGCATGATTACAAAATATAGTACAGCAGCAGTTAAAGAATGGCTTAGAATTCACAATATATAAAATTTTGGATGATGTCACTATTTGTATCATCGAAGATTATAATTTGTTGAAATTGTTGCACGGAGAAGAATCTTCCATTAAAGTAAAGGACAATATTTTTTAATGAAAGCAAGTCATGTATACATACAGGTCAGTGATTATAAGCATCCTTGCTTAAGTTTTAAAAGAGATGAAAGAAAGTAGGCAAAATATGGAGCATATAAAATAATTAACCGATAGAAATTAGTGTGTTTCATTCCTTTCAGCTTGAAATGAATTATCAAACAATGTTTTACTTACATTGGCTTGGATCAATTCCAAACTGAGTCAGATCTATTTGTCCAGTTCGAAGAACCTGCAGTGAGAAGAGAGTCAAATTTACAGACATAACCTGCAAGCATACCTAAAAAGCTGAACGAAAAAAATGAGATTTTGATGACTCACATAAGTAAATGAATCTAACTGCTGACGGAACGGAGGACTCTGTAGCAATTCCATTAATTCATATGGTGTCCAATGACCCTGTGCAAACAGAAGAATTTTCAAGATAACATCAGCACTGTAATCCTTGTAGCTTGCGTACCAAGAGCCAATTTTTTTACCTCTGGCAAGTGTGAAGCTAGTTGTTCTTCTAGTGGTATTTCCTCGATCAGTGGTAATATGAGATCAGGCCTCAAAATATCTCCCAATACCAATCCTGATACAGTAGCAAGACACGAAGTTAAAGTAAATGATGTGTATGCTATATTTTTTTGTATTACATGAATGTCCAGATCTTGGTTTCATTCCAGTGAAAAAGAATATTGTTATACTCAAACCCTAGATGTTGTTCTCCAATTGCAAGGATAAAGAAAATGAAAAGATGGAAAGGAGAACCTGTAGGGAAATAAAGCACTAACAAAGGTGCATGACAATGTAAAGATGTTGTTCTCCAATTGCAAGGATAAAGAAAATGAAAAGATGGAAAGGAGAACCTGTAGGGTAATAAAGCACTAACAAAGGTTCACGACAGCGTAATAAATAGCGAAGGATAACCAAGTCTAAACATTCCCTTCTATTTGAATGAAAAGGAGACAAATAAATTCAAGCACAAACAACATTTTGGGCAGCAAGTATATCAGCAAACTGAATATGACAAGAAAAAACTACAGCAAACCAAACGAGACACCTAGATTTTACGTGGAAAACCTCTACATAGTGGAAACCTTAGGACCAAAGCTCCACTATAATCAACAAGAGTTGCAATATGTTCTCCAAAATGGCCACCAAAGAAAAGTCAAACGATGAGATAGCACCAAAGAACTTGAGAAATAGAGTAAAATCACCAAAACACATATATTGTGCACAAGCTGAAATCTGGTGCTATGGGACTCCAAATCCACCTCTGTCATTTCCCAATCAAATATTAAGATAAAATGAACAAGCTGCCCATATATCAATGCAATCGTACAAGGAATGAACCAGGAACCAATATTTGAAATTGGCTGCTAGGGCAGAAAGATTTTGGGCAAAAATCTACACTCACAGTTTTCTCTATATGGTTGTTAATCTCTATCTTTGTATATGTGAAAATAAGACAATTAAAGAGGTCTTACATATGCACCATTTAGTGTGCTTATGGGCCAAAGTGGGCTCCAAATTGGACTTTTATTTATCCACATAGCCGAAGACCCTGCTTTATACAATATTTTATCAAAAGGACCAATATAGTGCACCACCATGAGACCTTATCTTAAAAGGATCACACAAATCAGAATGCATCAACACCAGCAAATCAATCTTTCTTCAAAATGGTTATCATACTCAAAGTGACCATTCTGATATCAATGCTCCAGTGCACGATGATATGGTTGGCTAACAACCAACTGTTATTGGTGCATTTTATTGATGAACCAGAGAAATCTCTCAGAAGATCTACAAGAGAGAAAATACTTTCATCTTGTTATTCTGCAAATGAGCATGTACTCTTCACTAACGGGGGAGAACCTGAGAGTCTTGACGACGTCATGGAAAGTGAAGAAAAAGAAAGATGGTTTGATGCTATGGGAGATGAGATTAAATCTTTACATGATAATCATACACTACCTAAAGACAAAAAAGCTTAGAAAAACAGGTGGTCTTCAGGGTGACACATGAAGATGGCCACCCAGTTCCACGATACAAGGCTAGATTAGCTGTGAAAAGATTTATCCAAAAAAAAGGGAGTTGATTTTGATGAGATATTTCTTTCCGTTGTGAAGATATCATCCATTTGCATGGTTCTTGGCTTACTGCAAATCTGAATTTAGAGGTTGAGCAAATGAATGTTAAAACTACTTTACTCCATGGTGACTTAGATGAAGAAAGTATATGGAGCATACAATGCTTTGAAGTTGAGCGAAAAGGAAATTATGTTTGTAAATTGAATAAGAGCTTGTATGGTTTAAAACAAACTCTCAAGCAATGGGTACACGAAGTTTGGTTCTTTTATGAGTCAACGGGGCCTCAAGAAGACTCCTTCAGATAATTGTGTTTTTGTGCAAAAATTCTATGATAGTAACTTTATCATTGTTTTTTTATATGTTGGTGACATGTTTGTTGGTGATCATAATGCTTGTTGGATCAAAAAGATGAAGCAAGAGTCGAATAATCCTTTTGCTATGAAAGACTTGGGACCAACAAGACAGATTCTTGGCACGCAGGTTGTGTCCGTGACAGAAGGCCAAGAAATTGTGGCTATCACAAGAGAAATAAGTGGGTTCAACATGGACAAAGCTAAGGTTTGAACACGACGCAGTATCCTAATAATGAATGGTGAGAAGGAATAGATGAGAAAGCTCTTTATGCTTAAGTTGTTGATAGTTTGATATATTCAATGGTGTGTAAAAGCAGTGTTTTGGGAGGCGAGAAGCGGAAAAAAGCGACGAGGGCTTGCTTCACAGAAGCGAGAAGCGAAGCGCGTACTTTTAAAAAAAAGCGACATTTAGTATAAAAATAAAAAAATATCAAATAACTAAATAGAGGTAATATAGTCTTATTTAGATTAAAAGAAAATAGATAGTCAATAATAATCATAAGTCATAACATATAAAGCAAAAAATCAAAAACATAATTAAATCACAAAGACACAAACTCCTATTCTTCAACAAGATCCTCAAACTCTTCAAGTGTCATAACCAAGGGTTATAATTGGTCATCATCTTCTTCATCATTAGAAGTGTCAAAAAATAATTAAAAAGAGCTGCTAGCATACACACTGATTACAAAATAAAAATGAAAAAAAAAGCAAAAGAATTGAAAAAAATGAAGGAGGCAGTCAGTAATTGTGAACAGAAACAGAGCAGATCGCAACAGAGATGAAGAGAAGAAGAGAAGAAGAAAAAACTACAACAGTCGCATCGTGAAGAGAAAAGAAACCCACAGAGATGAAGCAAAGGCGAAGATTGTATATTTCAGAAAAAAAGAAACTCATAGAGATGAACTATTTAACATTGGTTAAAACTTACCTGCAGTCGCGGTCGAGATGTGAAGAGAGACACAGTCTCAGGCGCGGTCGTGAAGAGAGAAGAAGCGAAAGAAGAGTCGTGAAAGAAAAATTAAGTTATTGTATATTTCAGATTTTTTTTTTTTAAAAAAAAACCTAATTTTTTTTTTAAAAAACTAATTTTCGCTTTTTTATAAAAAGCGTGCTTTTGCCTTAGTGTCGCTTCTCGCTTCTTCATCTGAAGCGAGCGCCTTTTTCAGATCGCATCGCCTTAGGAGAAAGAAGTGCACCGGTGTCACCTCGCTTTGAAGCGCGCTTTTCACAACACTGTGTAAAAGACCAGATATTTCTCATATTGTTGGTATTGTTAGTCGTTTCCTTTCTAATCTATGAATAGAGATTCGAATGTCGTGAAGTGGATTATGAGATTTTTTTTAGGATTAGCATTGTTGTCTTCTTCAGCATTGGGAATGTCGGCCACCATCAAAACATGCTACAAAGCAAGTAGACTCCAGCTTTTCCAAGCTCCTAGAAATTCTTCTAACTCCTCTATTTTTTAATGACACTTCTAACTCCTCTATTTCCTCTATATAGTTTTGTTAACACCAACAAAATAAAATCATCAGACAATTCCATTTCACATCATGGACTACTTTGACCTTGTCGAATCATAAAATATTTTTATGGCGAATCTAGTATGAGTTTGTGTTATGGCCAGGAAAGCCTATTCTTTGTGATTACACTAATTCAGATTTTGTCGATAATGTTGATACTCACAAGTCTACTTTAGGCTACTTGATTACTTTTGTAGGAAGAGTCGTGTCTTGGAATTTTAGATTGCAAAATACGTGTTGCTCTATCTACTACAGAAGTTTAGCTTACGAGTTGCTCGGGATAAATAGGTTCTTAGGGGAACTTGGTTGTGCTAAGGAGAAGCATGTACTTTATTTAAATAGTCAAAGTGTTAATTCACCTTGGCAAGAATTTTACATTTCATGGTCGATCTAAACACATTGATGTGAGATACTATTGGATTCAAGATGTGTTGGATTCTAGGTTGCTTGAACTTACAAGGTGAATTATTTCACATGGCTTTTGGCAAAGGAGGAAGTCTTGACACATGAAAACTTGAACAAGAGGAAACACAACCTTTCCTCTAGATGTTATTTATGCGAAGAACAGGTGGAGACAGTCAACCATCTCTTTTTACACTGCAAATGGACAGATCAATTATGGCAGATGTTCATTCACAAAAGGAAGATCAAGTGGACAAAACCGGGGAGAATCACACAAGTTCTAAAATGCTGGAATAGTGATGGAAATGCAGGAAAAGAGGAGGAGAGATGGAGGATTGTCCCAGCATGCATCTGGTGGACAATTTGGAATGACAGGAATCAAAGATGTTTTGAAGAAAAGAACAACAATATTCAGAAGATAAAGATAAATTGCCTAGGTCTTTATTATTTTTTGTGTAAGCAAGTAGTAATAGAAAATTCTGAAAATGTATTTAATGTTATTGACTGCTGTAACTAGAAGATATTAGGGCTGATGTAAGTATAATTTTTTGGTGGGGAACTATACTTTGATGTAGTATACCTGTGGATATATAGAAGTAAATGTTACCTTTCTCAAAAAAAAAAATAAGGTTGCGTGAACTTGAGAAAATTCATACGGATGATAATGGTTCCGACATGATGACTAAAGACTTGCCAAAAGGGAAGTTAGAAGAATGTTGCATAATTGCCAGGATGGTGATCTTCTCCACATTGTAGGGAGGGGGGGAGAATTGTCAGATTTTGGGTCTTTTTTCTTTCCTATGAGGATAAATGAAAGCGTAATTTGGATCAACCCAATTCTTCCCATAAACCCAATACTATGGTGCATATTTAAGACTTCTTTTAAGGTATTATTTCCAGATATACAAGATTAGAGATTATCAAACATATAGAGAAAAAAGTGAGTGTAGATTTTCGCCCAAAAACTTTCAGCTCTGGCAACCAATTTCAAATTGCAATTCCTACTTCGTTCCTTGCCTGGTTGAGCAGATATTTAAAAAGCTAATTCACTTAATCTTATCTTTAATTGAGATCTGTCAAAGGTGAATTCAATGTCATGTAGCTCTATTTTTTCAATTCGTGAACAGTAGCTGCATTTTGGTGATTATATTCTTTTACTTCTCTAGTTCTTTGGTGCTATCTTGTAGTAGTTATTGTTGCTCGTTATTTGGCAATTCTTTGGTGGTCATTTTGGTAACGTATTGTAACTCTTGTTGATTACAGTGGAGCTTCGGTCCCGTGTTTCTACTCTTCACTCCAAAGAGATTTTCCACTTAAATCTCTGTGTCTTTGTATGGTTGATTTAGTTCAGATTTATTTTGTTGATATACTTGCTGCCCAAAACGTTGCTTGTTCTTGAATTTGTTTGTCTTCTTTTGATTCAAATAGAAGGGAAAATTTAGACTTCAGTATCCTTCCGCTATTACTCTATCGTGCACCTTCGTTAGTGTTTGTCTTTCCCAACAATACCCTTAGAAGAACCTTAGAAGGCAGTTAAGGAAGCAAATTAGACATCAAGCTTTTAGTCTTGTATACCTGTTGTGGATGTGGGTTGCTCAATTAAGTTAAGAATTTAATTAGATTTCAAGTAGATTTATATTTTTTATATTTTAAGTAGCTTTATTTATTATTCTAGAATAGGATTTATGTTTCATAGCTACATAAGAATTAGGTTAAGCTATAGTTATAAGTTTGGAATAGGATTTAGGTTTCCTACTTTCATAAGGATTAGACTTCCTATTGTTGTAATAAGACTCTTATTTAAAAGTGTTTCTTATGAATAAATCAGTAAGTCATATATCAAAAACAAAAAAAAAAGATCACCATTCTCTCTCCCATTGAACTCCAAAGTTTCAACCTCCCTTTAATGAGTTGAATATATATCGCTCTGTGAGTCAATCCTAACCTAAAGATTCATAACATTTGATATCAGAGAATGGGTGATAGAGATCAGTTCCAAATTTGAGAAGAGAGTGTCACTAAAGAAATCTTAATGGACTCTAAAATTGCAGCAATGGAACCACACCTCGATGAAAGAATTATCCAAGTCATTCAAGAAGAATTGTCTAGATTGGGAGTTGGCTCTACAAAACTACCAACCCATAGACATGAATCAAAGCACAGAGACGACAAGCATATCAACAATTCATGCTACTAACTGTTATACACCAACTATTCAACTGCCGCTAAAAATCATCCAACAAGTGGTAATTCACATCCGATAGTGCCAAGTTATATAAAGATGAATTTTCCTAGTTTTAATAGCATCAACAATCTATTATTTGGGCACATCGTTGTGAACAATTTTTAGAGCAATTTGGACCTCGTGAAAAAAGCAATCTGATCTGAGAAATAGTCATGCTTCAGCAATCTGATAGAGTTGAAATTTATTCCAGAATTTTTGGATGATTTCCCTGAAATTTGCGCTCGAGGACTCTTTCAACGCGAGTGGAGTAATGTCGTGGATGCGGGGACTCATTTAATTGAGCATTTAATTATATTTTTAAGTAGATTTATTTATTATTTGTTTATATTTCAAGTAGCTTTATTTATTATTCTAAAGAAGAATTTATGTATCACAGCTTCATAAGGATTAGTTCAAGCTATAGTTATGAGTTTGGAATAGGATTCAAGTTTTCCTATTATTATAAGGATTAGACTTTCTATCTGTAATAAAACTCTTATTTAACAAAGTTATCAAGTTAAAAAAATAAGACTTTTATTTAAAAAGGTTTCTCATGAATAAATTATTGAGTTATATTTCAGCAAAAAGAAGAGATCAAAATGATATCTCGCATTGAACTCTAAGGTTTTAGCCTCCGCTTAAAGAGCTGAAGAGATCGAAGTTCTCTCTTCCATTGAAGTCTAAGGTTTCAGACTCTAGTGAGCTGAAGTAATATATCGCCTTGTGAATCAATCCTTGCCTAAGGATTCATAACAATACCATAAAATTTGTTAACAAATATTCTTTACTTTAATTTTAATCATCTCACCAATGGTTTAACTACCTCAAAATCCTTTCAACTACAAAATAGTGAACTATAGCGTGCTGCCCAAGCATTAAAAAAACAACCAACAGAAAGTATGAGTTGATCAATTGCCTACCTGCATCAGGATCTACAGCTTCATCTGTACCAACCATAAGAAATAGTGTAGGTCCACATGAAGATTGATTGAAAAGAGATTGTTAAACAGTTAAAACTTCAGAAAAGTTGAAGGGAAGTAAATCAACTGAACCTGTGGACCCTATATTACTCAATATTCTTTGAAGATCAGACAACTTTACTGGGCCTGAAGATGTCACATCGCTACTTGCTTCAGTATTCATGCTTGCACTAACCAAATTTCCCGCCCTGAAAGAGGTAATCCAGAACATTTTAAATGATAACTTCCAGCCTCTAGCAACTTCATAGAAATGAAGATGGTTGTGTACTACTACTTAAAATGAATGCAAGAAGGAAAAGAAATTATTCAACTGTCTCAGGACCTAAGTTTCAAAGACTCTCCAAAAATGTTGTTGCACCCATGTCAGATCCTCCAAAAATGTACTACTTTTGAAGGATCCGACACGCACCTGATGAAATTTTTGAAAAGTCCGAGCAACATCTTAGTCCAATCTACTTTTAAGTGGAAGTTTTTGGCAAATATAAAAATAACTTAAAATAAGTAAAAAAAATGACTTCTTAAGTTAGAGAGTGCTTGGCAAAGTTAAAAATAACTCAAAATAAGTTTAAAATGACTTTACAAAGTTAAAGAAACAATTTAAGCCAATCCGAACGGGCTCTAAGTTTATTATTGTAGCAGCATGGTTAGTGAGGAATTATATATCCGATCTGACTTAATTCTGACAGGGATTTAGTAGTAGTTTTTGTAATCAACTATGACTCAATGTCGAACTAAGTTGCTTGTGTTCTTCAGTAAAAGTGAAGTGAGGCAAACCAATTTGCATCAGTTCTTAAAAATCTTTGTTAGCATGTGAATCTCCCCCATTTTTGTGACAAGATGCAACATCAAAAACAGATCTAATACTTCTCAAAGATATTAGTATTACCTCAATGAAATATCTTCTTCTATCATATCTTCAGAATTTGGTAAAGGAGCTGAAGCTTCAGATTCATCTTCACAAGGAAACTCTGTTCAAACAAGTTAAATTTTACCTAGGTTAAAACAGGTACGTTAAATGAACTTCCACTGTTGTTACCTTCTCAAAAAATAAAAATGAACTTCCACTCTGCCAATTATAGAAGTCATATAGATGAAACGCCCATTAACATCATCCACATGTAGTTACTAGAACAACATATTAGAGTGCATTCCCCAAATTAAAATTCCATTTTCAGCTCCTTTATGTTGTTAAAACCAGTCAACTACTACCACACTTGAAATTTCATAAAGGTACAACATTCATGCTCGACACAGAACAACAAATAATCAATAAATCAAAAACGTCAAGAACCATAATGACACTTGACTTTATGAATAATTTTATGAATTGAAATCAAATTAACAATTAAACAAGGGAGAAGAAAAGCTAGTCACATTGTAAGTCCATGATGTAGAAGCCTAACAAACTATATCAGAAGAAAAAGAGACAAGGGATAGCTAGTCGACAGCTAATACATTTAGGTCTACAGGATTGACAATAGGCAGAGAGGAAAGAAAAGAATTTAAGACAGAGATTAAAAGAATATATTGGCCTGACAACTTGAAAAATCTTAATATTTGTTGAGTTCATGTAATCCTAAACTAGGTTGGTAGTAGAAGGTAGGAGAAGTTATCATTCTTTCAATAAATCAACTTTTTCAATTACTAAATTTCAGAAAGGACATAAAGCAAAATAAAAGTGAAGACAAAGGAAAACAAAATTGGTAAGAATTTAAACCCTCAAAGATAGGCACTGAATAAATCTTGATTACCTAGTGGTTGATTCATGTAGAAGTTGACTGAGCTACATAACTGTGCATCATTGTCAGCTGCTGGCTCCTGGCAAGAAATGAAGGAAAATTTTATCACAAACTCAAAGCATGATCACAAAATTCAAAAACATAAAGTGATATCTATGGCAACAGATATGACCTGCATCCAAAAGAAAAGCCTTCTATCGTCGGTACAGAACTTCAAAATGTAAACCCTTCCAGATGATTGATTGACCTGAAGAGCATCGAAAAACAATGAATTAGCATCAGATACTATATGAAGTGAACCTCTAAATGAGAATTTTAAGGATTTTTTTTTTCAAATGGAGGAAGTTTGAACCTCTTGTAACTTTGTAAGTGAAAAGTGAATATTTAGATTGGAAATAAAGTTTAAAGTCGGTCATTGGTCACTAGACACTATTGATTATGTATGTTGTGAACTTCATCTTAATAATCATAGAATTTATTTTGTTGAAATTGAACAGTTTTTCAGCAATCTGAGTAACAAGCAACGGGGAATAGAAATACCTTCTCAAAGACTGCCTCCTCTGGGAAAGCAATCTGATCCTGTGATCAACCTTTGTCAAGAAACAACTTTCAGAGTTACAGTTTAATCACTATGAATGGTACCATATGCAGAATAAGAGAAACGATCAATAAAATCAAAGTGAAGCAACATCAAATAATAAACTTCATAAATATTTGGCTAGAAGTAGGATACATCTTCAACAATGTTGAGATTACGGTCAAGCCACTGAAAATGGAGTAGTCCCTCTTCACCCTAAAATATCAAAATGACATCTTATCACAATAGGTATTTAGACAATTATCAAGCAACGTTTTGTAAGATCACCACCATGTAAACTAAACAAGGTCTCAAACTTGGGTGAGCAAGAAAAATGATAAACCAAATCAAATATGATTGCTTTTCCCATACCCTGCCTATACGAACAAGTTCTTTCCGTGAATCAGGGATAACCTTTTTCGCCCTCCATGAGCATTTTACCAGCATGAAATTCCATCAAAGTTTCCTGAACAAAATAAACCAATGTCTTTTATACCACACCATTAAGACAATCAAATGTCACATGAACAGAAAAATATTTATTATGACATGAGATAGGATACACATACTGTTTGTTTTTCTAATTTTGATTTCTTTATAAAGGGGGAAAACAATTGAATAATGATACAAACAGAAAAACAATACTCACTTATCTTTGACTACTAACTATTTTCTTATGGAGAAAAGCAGAAAGTGCATACATAAGAGAGTTATGCTACAAAGGAAAGAAGAATAACAGTGAAACTCCCTGCGACTGTCATCAAATTTGTGCATACAAATTGGATGCTTATGTACTCCAAGATGAACAAAAGGTACTTGCATATTTTCCATCAGACTAGTGACATCCTTGACTTCTTTGAGTACCTTCCATCCATATCCTTCCACGTGTGAGATGGACCATCTGATGCTTTGTACATCTTCTCATTCCACTACTCCAACTTGTTGTAAGCTCCTTAGCGCATCCAGAATCACTAAGCTAATTTATTCTACAGTACTGATGCCATATTGTGATGTACCTGAAGGATCCAGTATTCCGCATAAAAGCACCACTTTATGAAGGATCTTCCTCTTTCTTACATTTTCTACTGTTTAAGTAGCCAGACATACTCTATGAGGAAGTCCTTCCTCTTCAAGACAGATTAAACAAGGAACACCAAGACCCCTCCAGTTCTCCAGATGTCCCCTCAGACACCATAATGGTGTACAATTCTTACAACCAACATTGTTTTTTCAGTATTCTTATGACAACCAATGATGGAGTTAATGTGCTTCTCAACCACTTAACACCTCTGGACCAAACATTACCCATATACTTTGTAAAATGTCATTGCCCATATATTTTCCTTTCTATTTCTTATACTTAAGTAAAGGAGGGAAAATGGTTGTTGGTGCCTCCGCCACCACAATTAAAGAGTTTGCAGAATAGGTAGACCCACAAAACGCCAAATGCAAAATCTCTCTCAAATTATGATGTGTGCTACTAACTAGAAGTTGTCGCCCACACAAAAGTGTGTTTGTTTTTCAGTAAGAAGAATTTTAAGAGAGGGTCTTTCTTTAGAAATACATAATGCTTGCATCCAAACCTTATTCTAATATCTCTCCAAATAAGCCCTAAAAATCTGATAAAGAAGCTTTCCACTTCAGATATATAGGAATTATTTTACATCTTCAGATTTCTAGCTCAGTTCTTTCTACTATAACTTTCGAGTAAACTGTAAAGAACAAAAAAAGCGCAACACTGATACAGGTGGCACTTTAGACTTCAAACTGCTTAGTCTTTTAGCTTCATGTAGTTATGTTTTGAAGCTAAATAGTTCAGTCACTTTGTAATAATGCATCTTCTTGATGCCTTTTCAATACAATTAAATTACTTAACCAAAAAAGTGTTGCATCATGTATTTGTCTACCTCCAACATGATAACATCTATGCAGTAAATAGTGGACTCATCCAAAATCTATTTTACTCTATAGATTATCAAAGGCGCGCTTAATAGTGACTCATCCAAAACCTATTTTAGTCTATAGATTATCAAAGGCGCGCTTAAGCCCTGAAGCGAGGCTCAAAACGTGTTGAGCATTTTGCCTCACTTTTTTTTTTAACATTAGCGCTTTTACTCGCTTTATGTGCGCTTCAGCGTCTAACATCAAGGTTCTAAGGCAAATATTTCCTTGTCAATGAGCCTCATATGAAGAAGTAACACTAAATAATTGATATTTCACTTTATCATAAATTTTTTCAATTTCTTTGGACATATATTTGTCATTCATGTTTAAAATTATTTGTCTTTGACTAAACATATATATTTGTATTTTTTTTCTCCCTTTGCGCCTTTTTTCATTAAATTCCATGCTTTATTTGCGCTTTGCGCTTAAACCCTCACGGACCTTAGAGCTTTTTTGTGCTTTTCGCCTTTGATAACACTAACCTTAAAATGTAATCTTATAGATATTTCCACTAAACTAATAGGTATGTAATCCTTGATGCTTGTAATTTGTCCTTTTTTGGAATGATGGCAATGGAAGAAGCATTAAGACTTATTCTGAATACTTCCGCCTCTTGAAAAGCTTCAATGGTCTCCATCTTTGGAAACTGCAAATGTAAAACCAACATTGTCCCCTGTAAAAACTCAACTGCCTTTTGAATCTCTTCTTTCTCATTGCCCCTCTCCAACCACACACTCTTTACTTCCCTTTTGGGGTCAAACGCTGGACCCCTATGGTAGGCCTCCAACCTGCCTACTCGGCTCATTCCTAAATAGCTGCACATAGACTCCTATGATAGCCCCTCCTACCTCCTCCTCCCCTTCATGCACTACACCTTTCCATAGATTAAATGAAGTTTCTCTTCCTATTTGTTATGCTTACCTTGTAAAAAAAGACCTTATGTTTGAGTCCCCCTCTTCCAAACATAACGCCCTTAACTTGTCTCTAACTACTATCTTGAGTTATTCCTAGTTAGTGTCTTTTAGTACTTCCTATAAGCAAACTAATTCGGTACTCACATACCTTCCTAGTTTGTTTCTTCAAAAATTTCCTAGAAACACACTAAATCAGCACTCTCCTATCTTCCTTGTAATATCATGAAGTTAACCAAAAAGAGATGATTAATAAGGGACTGTTTCGGCGTAGTAGAATTGTTTTTTTCCAAGTTTCATTTTCCAAACCCTGTTTGATTATACATTTTGTCAATTTTTCACCGAAGCTTGAAAAAACAACCCCTCACAAAACTTCCAACACTTTTTCAAGTGTATTACATGTACAAATACAACTTCAACTTTCAAGTATTTTTTGAATTTAATGAATTGCAGACCAATAACTTTTCAAGTAATATACATCATGAATGGTTGTGAAAATTTTTGACCTTGGCCATATGGCAAAATGTTTACCAATCATATCCTTGGGTTCACTATTAAAGTTCTTTGTTAGCAAATCTACTTGAGGTCTTGTACCATAATAATAATATGTATCATGGTCATAAGATGATTGTACTAGATATAGCAGACCAAATTATTTTTGCTTCTACTTTACTAACAAACTTGCATCTTCTTCGTGCCTTTTTTGAAACATTTACTTCAAGAAAAAAAATACAATTTCATTATCAATCAATTAACTAACTTTTTCAATACTAAAAACTAATATGGATCTGCTATATGCTCTACTTTGAGTCCATATCCTATCCCTATGTTTAATTTAGGTGTTTTACTTTTCTTTTCAATTTGTTTAATAAAGAATGACTCTTCCTGTATTTGATAACTCTCTAATTCCAATATTTTGCATGGCTTGTTTAAGATTATAAGATTCAAAGAGCATTTTGATAGATTACACAACTGCAAGATTAAAAAATCTCCTTTATTTTCAATTTCAAGTGAGTAGATACAAGGGCCTCCTCAAATAAAGACACTCCTAAAGAAAAAAGTCTATAATTTGAGACCTTTATGATATTGCAGTACTCCTGGCAAGACAATAGATACAAATTTAGTGGGTACCTGAATTTGGGGAAAAGCGTCCGTTGACGAAGAACCCATTGATTCTCCAATGTATAAACAAAGAAATGAAAACAAAACTAGCAATTTAAGTAAAAAATAAAACAAGTTACGAAGCCTTAATACCCAATTTGTAGGTTTGAAATTGAATATTGAATAATTAGCGAAACTAAAGAAAAAAGTGTGAAACAAAGCAACAATTTACCACTCTATCACTGTGCCTCAGATGAGAGAGAAGATTCGTACAGTTTTGCAAACCCAACAACTTGTCCCATCGCCGTCGCCGAGTTGGGCTGCTCAATTTATACTGAACTTTTTTCTGTATTCAGGACTACTTAGGGATTGTTTGTTTGATGGACACAAACCAATATTCGGAGAATTTACACTAGGTAGCCACTTTTTGTGGGGTGCATTTAACATTTAATCACAAATGTTGTAAGCTTAGCCAAAAGAAAACATGTCTCTATTTTTAATTATGTAAATTAAATAAATCTCATAGTTTTAATATGAATTGCAATTTATTCCTAAATTTATAATTATATTAATCTCTTAAAATAAAAAAAATACAATAATTGAAAATCAGATACATTAATATGTAGCTCGAACATTAAATAATATCTCAAATACATTAATATATAGCTCATATACATTAAAAATTAGCTCTGATACATTAAATATGGCTCATATACATTAAAGAAATAAGGAATTTTGGAGATTTTTAAAAGTATTGGGGGATAATAAAAATAAGTGAAATAAAAGATGAAAAAATATTTATTGGTATTAAATCTATTCTTTTCACATTTCTCTCTTTCATATTTATTCTTTTAAGAAAAATGTGTTAAACATGTAAACTCCTCTCAGAATCAATATATTCATAAGATAATTTCAAAATCGACAAAAAATGAACCAACTTTTATTTTTTTTGGTGTGATGATTTAAATATCACAAAAATTGTATTTTTTACTAAATAGAGGCAAATTACGAAATAAATCAAATATATTTATTTTAAAATTTTTATACAAAAAAGAAATATTTATTTTTCCTTTGAACATATCTTTGACTCTTTGTAAAATTTTTCTTACATACTTCTTTATATCTTCTTATTATTTACATATATATATAGATATATATATATATTATAATAGAGATATATTATCTATCTCCTATCTCTATCTATTCTATAGATTATATATAGAGACTATATATAATATATATTAATTTTTGTCATAATCACATAGCAGTCCCTATTTATTTATATTATATTCCAGACTTTAGATTAGTCATACTTTAGTTTCAACTCCAAATTTGAACATAAAAGTTCTAATATTTTTTTTTAGAAAAAAAAACGGATTTGACCTCTACAAAAAATATTTGGCTAAAAAAAATTGAAATTCTTAAAAAGGTATAGAGACGTAATTTACAATGACCATATTAATATAACAATTACTACATTTATTAGGAAAATTTTCGCGTATAGTCACTCAAAAATAATTTAATTAGACTTCATTGTTATAGTTTGGTAACTATAACTAGCTACTGGTTGGAGGGAGGAAAGACACAATAGAGGTTGGAAGAGGGAGGAGAGAGGCAAGCTAGATTGGGAGAGGGAGGAGAGAGGCGAGCTAGAAAGGGAAGAGAGTGGAGAGAGGTAAATTGTGTATATGTATATATATATCTGTCGGATTGTATATGTATATCTTTGTCAAATACTTGTATATATATAATTGGTATACATATGCATGTATATTTCCGACGAGCGAGATTGAAGAGGGAGGAGAGAAGTGAGCAAGAGAGAGTAGAGAGTGGATAGGGGCGAACCATAAATATAGATCTGTAAGATAATTGTGTATATATATATAAATAGAATACATAAGTATTTGTATATCTAGCAAGCGAAATTGAGAGACGAGAGACAAGAGAGAGATGACAGAGAATGGAGAGTGACTGATTGTATTTGCATATATTTCATATAATTGTGTGTATATACATGTATAAATTGCACTTGTATATGTATAAGCGATGCAACTACAATTAAAATTAAGTTGTGGGCCGTAATTGGTTCAAACCATAAGGAGCCGTTTGGATTATCGTATAAGATATCTTATACATGTATCAAAAGTTACATTAGTTTTACTGTGTTTGGTAGAAGTTTTGTGTTAGGTATAAAAGTTAAAATAACTTATACCATGTTTGGTTGGTAAGAATTTAAATGTTGTATAAAAGTTATTCATGTATTAATTTATACAGTGTTTGGTTGCATATTTTGTAGTCCTACATAATTAATACCAACATAATTTATAAGGAAATCTATGTATAAAGTTATGCATGGTAGAAGGTGTAATAAGTTATGTGGATATTAGTTTTACATGTATAAAATGTTAATTCACAGATATACCCTATAAATTTATTTTATTTTTTTAATTGGCAACTTTACTGTTTTCCTATTTATGTTTGTTTTTTAATTTTTTTTATATATAGACCATTTTCATTTTTTTATTTTTTTAATTAGAAACTTTACCGTTTTCCTATCATATATAAACTATTTTCATTTTTATTATATACTTATCATTTTTATTTATTTATGCAAATATAAATTATTTTTTAATATAAAAAATTTTAATTGTGTATTTTTTGATGGTACATATACTAATCACATATTAACGTTATATATTATTCAATATATTCCACATTTTATTAGAATATATTATTATATTGTAAATAATATATATTAATAATTTACAACAAATTTAATATTCAACAGTTAATAATTCATGTATTATAATCTCTACATAACAAAATATACCTACATAACTAATATCCGCATAACTAAACTAAACATAACTAATATCTGCATAACTTAACCCTGCATAACTAATACCTGCATAACTCTAACCAATAACTAAACGGCCCCTAACTATGTAAGTTAATTAACTAGTATATGTTTGCTTGTCCACATAATTTTCCCTAGTTATTGTTGGTAAAAAATCTATTCTGAAGAGATAAAAAAAATAATTTGAAAGAAAAAACCTTTCTCCATTATTTTAAAATTTCTTTCGTAAACAAACTTTTACAACAATATATATAAGTTTATTACTAATTTCATTAAAAAGAGAATTCTCTTTTTAAAATTTTTATGATTTTAAAACTATCTTTAGTACTAATAAATTAGATGAAATGATACAAGAAGCTTCATGCATAACAACAACCCAATCTTCTAACATGAAATGCTCTTTTTGTCTATGCAAAGAATGTGAGAAACAACATGATTATTTTATTAGTCGCATTAAAAAACTCACTGATATTTTTAAGGAAATGTCTCATAAATATTGATGTGCAAAAATCCAAGAATATTTCACAGCCTTTGAAATGTAGGAGGTTGAAAAAATCTATTTCTCAAACACTTTCTATGATTATTGAGAAGAAAGAAAAGGAGAAGAAAGCAAAGGAGGAGAAGGAGAAGAAGGAAAGGAGGAGAAGGAGAGGGAGAAGAAGGCAAATGAAGAGAATGAGAAGGAGAAAAAGGCAAAACAGGAGAAGGAGAAGAAGGCAAAACAGGAGAAGGAGAAGAGGAAGAAGGCAAAGGAGATGGAGATGGAGAAGGAGAAGGAGTAGCAGAAAGAAAAAGCGAAAGCGAAAACGAAAGGGAAGAAAGTCGAAGTTGTCAGTTATGATGTGAAGCGACAATATCCATTTGAAGGTTTTAACATTGACGGCGAGGGTCCAACTGAACTAATGTCATCCTTCTCGCAATGGATAAAAGAGGGTCTTTACAAGCATCATGCAAAAAAGTAAGTAAAGTAAAGCAAGTAAAGTCGTTCAACTATTATTAGAATTTCTTCTTGTTGTCCAATATATAATGATTTATAATGATTACACAATTGCAGAGGAAACAAGGAGGATCACTACTTAGCCAATTGCTCAAAACTTGAATTTGACGAACTTGATTTAGTAGTTGCATTTCCAATGAATAAGGACTGGTTCTACGTAATGTCTCAACCCAATAGGTGCTGGAATGATGAGGTAAATTCATGCTCACATTTTTATGTATAGTTTAGTACATGAATATATACAATTAAATTGATAAACTTGTTTGATGCATGTGTGCAGTATGTGGATGTCATATTTTATTATTTGCGTAATAAGTCGAAGCAAAAGATTCAGTCTGAATATCAATATACCACCACTAGTTATTTTTTCAAAACATACATTGACAATTCTAGTGAATATGAGGATAAAATCATTGACATAATGAAAGGGTATGCTATACCTTCTGGAATTCCTTGGCACTTGACGGATGATGTTTATGTCCCTGTAAATAGTAATGGAGAATTTCATTTGGTCTTAGCAGTCGTTGCATTGAAGGAATGGTGCATAAAAGTATATGATTTCGTGTCCTCAAATAGGTCTAATAGAAAACTATCCTCCGAGATTCAAAAGCTGGCTACAGTGTTGTCAAAGTACCTTGAGTTGAGTGAATTTTTTGAGCAAAATAAGCGAACCAACTGGTCAGTTCTTAAATGTTACCAAGGAAAGAACAAATCTCACCCATTTGAAGTCAATCATGTTACTGGTATTGCCCAACAAGAAAGCAGTAGTCTGTAAGTATCACAATATTATTTTGTCTTACGACTATCGAAATATGATGTTTTATATTTTCTGATTGATGATATACCATGCAGAGATTGTGGAATTTTTGTTGTTGCATACGCTGAGTATTTGAGTGATGGATTACAAGTACCATCACGTGGAATTAATGTTGACACCCTTCTCTTGAGATATGCTTCACTCCTATGGAATTATGGGATTGTAAAGGCTCGAAATGGTTACGTTAGTAATAATGAAGACCTAGAGATGCGTAGAACGAAAAAAATCTAAGATCGATGAAAATGTTGAGTTTACAACCATTGATTAGATAGGTGGTTATGTATATCATATCATTGTGAATTACCTTTTTGTTGATAAGTTGTATAAAACAATTGGTGAAGTGTTAATTAAAATGTAATTTCGGTAGTAATAAACACGATAAAATTATATGTTGCAACAGTTCGTATATATGTAGCAACACATAGTATATATGTAGCAACACATGTACACAGTTTGAATTGTCAAAATTATAAAAAAAAATTAAACGACTTTATTTTCATTTTCCCTCTCTCATATCTTCTATAAATATCGTTTCGTATTCCACAAGATTTATTTATTTATACTAATTTCTCTTCTATATATGTAGTTTCTGTAGTAATAAATATGAAAAAGTTATATGTTGCAACAATTAGTATATATGTAGCACAACAGATATTATATATGTAGCAACATATGTCATAGTTTGAATTGCCAAAATTAAAAAAAAAAGTTAAACGATTTTAATTTTCATTTTCCTCTCTCCTCTCTCTTCTATAAATATCGTTTTGTATTCCACAAAATTTATTTATTTCTTCTTTACTGCCAACTTCTCATTCTTCTCTTAAATTCTCTTAGTCCTTCCTTCACATATTATCTTCTACGGCAAGGCAGTGTTGTCCTCATAATTTCTACTTTATCGTTGATATATATCTTCTCAGTATGGTAACATTTAATAAGGATTTGAAATGCATGTGCTTATCTACTTATTGCCCTGTTTCTACTTGTGGTTGTAGCTCATGCGTGTGTGGCTTTCAAATATTTTATTTTTGTGGTTGCAGATACAAATATAATTACTCTTGTCAAAAGAAAACTTGATATTGATACATCTGACCGAACAAAGATCCAGAAAAAGGCTAGGTCTTAAATTCATAGGAAGAGGAACGAAAATACTACACTTTTAGAAAAATTGCAACTGAAGCAGTCTCTTCTTCTCAAGCAAAAGTAGAATTTTGTCAAAAAGAATATGAACAAAGACAAGTAGTGGAGGAAGAAGATGGAAAACAAGAAGTTGAGGAACAAGGGAAAATAAATGAAGTTCAGGAAGAAGAAGGGAAAAATACAGAAGTAGTAGTTGTGGCACAACAAGAAAAAATAAATGAAGTTCATGAAGAAGAACAAGAACTTCATGAAGAGTTCAATGCTAGTGGTGATGATGGGATTAAAATCATCAATGCAGACACTTTCCCTGTGCATCTGCAGCCTGATGCTAATGGTGACAACATCATTAGGTCAGTCCTGGGAAGACCTTTCGTCAAATTCAGGGATATCCTCAAGAGAAATCAATTGGAAGATTTTTTCAGAAATAGTTATTTTGGTCATTTTCTTGATTTACCCATTGATCCACTTCCACGTTTTCAAATGACCATCGTGTATGAACTTTTGAAAAGAAGGTTCATTTTTGAAAATCTCAATAAGAAGGATGAGATTCTAATTAATTATTGTGGCATGCCAGTTTTTTTTGGCATAAGAGAGTTTGCCATAGTTACAGGTCTAAAATGTCAACCTTCTGTTGAGTCCATCCCTGAATACATTGTTAAAACAAAATCACGATGAAAGAAAATAGTTAAAGAAGTAGCAGAAGCAGGACAACAGTCACTGCCAACTGAGGAGCAGGACTTGATGTCCCTTGTTGGCAAAAGCTTTAAAAATTTTGACTTATTAAGTTTGTTGGAACAGGAGGATACAACAAGGAAGCACAAGGAGTTATTGTGCTTACTTTGGTTTACAGATAATATTCTTTTGCCGAAGGATTCGGGCAACAACATACTTTTAAAGTATGTCAATTTCTGTCAGGATATTGAAACTTTCAAGAACTACCCGTGGGGTCATGAGAGCTTTCATCTAACTGTCGAATACATGTTGAGGCCTTTAGGAGAAAAGACCAGCAACTTGTTTGTTTTTTCATGGGCTTTCATGGTAAAACGGAACGTTTTTAATCTTTTTATATTATATTAAGTAATAATTCAACATTTGATCATTGACAGGTTTTTCTTTTTACATGCCTGGGCATTTGAAGTCATTCCTTATTTGACCCACCAAGTAATTGCAATAGAAGAGAGATCATCCCCAAGGATGATGAGATAGTTGATGACAAGAACAAAAACTATCAAAGAAAGGCATATTCCAGATCTTTTTAACCCTCCTTTTGATGCAATATGTTATTATTAGTATATTACAAGCATATGTTGCTACATTTGTGTCGCATGTTGCTACAGACAATTCATCTGTAGTAACATTCGTAGCAACATTTGTGACACATGTTGCGACAGACGAGTTATGTGTTGCAACATGTGACACATGTTGCTACAGATGATTCATCTATAGCAACCTTTGTGACACATGTTGCGACAGACAATTCATCTGTAGCAACAAAAAATTCTTAAGTTCCAGCCCGAAACTTAAGTATTTTTCCGTGGATTTCATCACCAGGTATGTGGGATTTCACTAGTGGGTTCCTTTCACCCATTGGGTCCTTAGTTTCAGTAAGTTCTTGATTCTCTTATCATGATTAAACCTAGGGTTTCTAGAACTTTGATAGAACTTCATGATTTAGTTAAATATATGTTCCAAATCAAATTATCATGTTATTACTCAGATTATCGCATGAATTTCAGAACCATAACTTTGTATTTCTTTAGTTCTTGAATTACACATGCTAGGTCAAATATTTCAGACACTTCAGATATATATGCCTCAGTTATAAATGCATAATTACCAAATTAATTGTTGTATTCTCAGTTTGCATGTTCAGTTTCGAGCTATCCAGTATTTACAGAAATTCAGATATAATCAATTAATTTATATAATTCATTGGGAGTAGCATAATACCGAGTTGGACTAGGGTTTAGCGTACCCAATGGTCCTAGAACTACTAGCCGAGTAGGTTGTAAGTCCCCTCTATGGGCAATCAGTTTAGTGCTCACGCCAGCATGCCTTTATACCTTTGGCAGGATATATTGGGTCCTCTCGATGGGGCGTATACACCGGACTCCACATTTAGCTAGTAGCTCCCACTGTTCAGTCAGACTCTCTGCATTGACCATTTATCAGTATATTCAGTATTCAGTTTCAGCATGTTATAAATTTGTCATTGCATCCAGTTAGCTCAGAAATCAGCACATCACGTTCAGATTATTATACTTGTTTTTGTGCTTGTTCAGTTATGTTTTATTTCAGCTTTACTCTATCCTACATGCTCAATACTTTTCAAGTACTGACGCATACTTGTGCTACATCTTCTCGTGATGTAGGTTCAGGTTCTCAGCATTCAGATCACGCATAGATCGAATTCCCGATCTTCAGTGCAACAGATTCAGTGGTGAGTCCTCATTCTCCGAGGACAACAGTCATGAGTTTCATTTCAGTCTTTAGTCATTTAATTTCAGTTTTTTCTTGTTTTAGCTGGGGCTTGTCCCAGTATTTTTACTCTAGTTTAGAGGGTATTTTCAGGCATAGTTAGATTCAGCTTAGTATTGAGTTAATATTTCTTTTGTATTAAACTTATTGTTTTCAAATATCTCAATTATAGAATATGGGTATTCCCCATCTTTTCATTTTAAGTATAATTTACCTTCCGCAACAGTTTATTATCTTTAGTATGCTCATGATCATGCCAGCAGGGTTAGCTTGGGATCACTTGTGGTCCTAGGTTCCGTGTCTGGGTCTCGGGGGTAGCTCGGGGCGTGACACTAAAGATAATGTAATTAAAGACAATGTTTATTTTATCAATTTGTCTATCACAACATTTGGCATATGTCACTATAGATGATTCACCTATAGCAACATTTGAGTCAGATGTTGCTACAGATGATTATATGTAGCAACATTTGTTGCATATGTTGCTATAGATGATTTTATGTAGCAACATTTGAGCCATATGTTGCTACAACTGATTATATGTAGCAACATCTGAGTCATATATTTCTACAGCTAATACGTATATCGCAATATTCGTCCGTCACAACATGTGACATATGTTGCTACAGACGAATTAACTGTAGCAACATTTGAGTCACATGTTGGTATAGGTGATTATATGTAGCAACATTTGAGTCATATGTTCGTATAGGTGACTATATGTAGCAACATTTGAGTTAGATGTTTCTACAGATGATATTATGTAGCAACATTTGAGTCATATGTTGCTACAACTGATTATATGTAGCAACATCTGAGTCATATGTTTCTATAGCTGATGCGTATATCGCAACATTCGTTTGTCACAACATGTGGCATATGTTGCTATAAACGAATCAGTTGTAGCAACATTTGAGTCATATGTTGAGATAGGTGATTATATGTAGCAAAATTTGAGTCACATGTTGCTAAAACCGATTCTCTGTAGCATCATTCGTCCATCACAACATGTGGCATATGTTGCTACAAATGATTCGCCTGTAGCAACATTTGTTGCATATGTTGCTACTGATGATTATATGTAGCAACATGTGAATCATATGTTGTTTCAAATGATTATATGTAGCAACATTTGAGTCATATGTTGCTACAACTGAAGCGTATATCGCAACATTCGTCCATCACGACTACATAATAATTTGTTGTTTGATCAGGAGTGCAAAACTACATCTATTTAATTTCACAACTATGATAATTGTATTGGTTGTACACAACTGCATAATAATTTTGTATCCTCTACAAAATTCTTTTTGGTAATGCTTAAAAATAAAAGAAAAAAAAGAACACCAACATTAGCTTCCAGATGCTACAACATTTGGTCTTTTTCTTCTCCTTCATCCCCATTTGGTACTTCTTTTGATATGACTTTCATCAACAGTGTCCAACTCCTTAATTTTGTTCACCAATCGGAGAATAACGAACTTGGATCATATATCAACATCTTCACGATCCCTCCATCTAAAGAAGTTGCATGAATTCTCCTAAAATACCACAAAGAAATAAATTTTAATTAAAAATAATAAAGAGATTTGAAATCTCCAAAATATTCTAGAAATAAACACACATACACGATATCATGGACAAGACTAAAATCTTCGACCTAGATTGTCTTTTGACCATGAAGTTTGCATTGAAAGTAGATCTCCATGTTTGCAATACATTTTAACATTCAACATAGTATTATTTTTATCATCACAAATTCAACTTAGTATATCATTTGACATCATGCCATTGGAGTATCGAAATTTGGTTTAACCAAAGGCGAATCAAATATAGAACAGTGTGACTGACAGAAAATCAAATTAGATTTGACAAAAAGGTGCCAAAACTGAAGCGGCAAACATAAAAAATTTGAAAACCATTCTTGAAATGAAAATGAAAACGTATTCTAGAATGGGTTGGGCCAATTTTACTTTTTGTTAAACAGAATGGGCTTTGCCTATCATTGGGCCACTTTTAAAAAAGAGTCATTTTTTATGATTATATGTTGCAAAAATTCCATTATATGTTGTGAATTTAACAACAGAAACTGCATATGTTGCTACAGATGAAAAATCAAAGAGACACTAATAGACGATTCGATCAATTTAGGAAAGGAAATTTGGAAATTTGAATAAAATTTTAGTGATTTAGAACATAAATAATCAATAATAATAAGATATAACATTTGGAACAACGATTTAGAAAGGATTTATATAACTATCATATGGATTTACTAGGACAATGTATGATGAACTAGTGAGATGATTGTCTTTATAAATATAATTGCTATAATCCAATGGAGAGTGTTGTTAATGACCATAATTTGTTACTTAGACATATTGTAGGACTATATATTGGTGTTACATATCGAATTATGTGACAATTTAATTAAATTAAGCCCCAAAAAAGTCATTTGTTATAATTATATGTTGCAACAGTTTCGTTATATGTTGCGAATTTAACAACAGAAACTACATATGTTGCTACAGATGAAAAATCAAGGAGACACTAATAGACGATTCGATCGATTTAGGAAAGGAAAAATGGAAATTTGAACCAAATTTTAGTGATTTAGAACATAAATAATCATTAATAATAAGGTATAACATTTGAAAAACGATTTAGAAGGGTGTTATATAACTATCATATGGATTTACTAGGACAATGTATGATGAACTAGTGAGATGATTGTCTTTATAAATATAATTGCTATAATTCAATGGAGAGTGTTATTAACGACCATAATTTGTTAAAATTTGAATATTTGGTACGTGATTTAATTGCTCCACTATGTACCAGATGGATCCCAAATGATATGGGGTTGAATGTTAGATTTTCTAACATTAGGGGGAGAGATGATTCACAACTAAAACTTATTGTAAGGTTATTCTGAATTATCTAGATCCTCGTTAAAAGAAAATGTGAACTTGAAGTTCAAGTGATAATTCATTTGCATAATGTTGCAACTCTATTGCCGGAACCCTATTTTATAATTTAGCTGCAAATGCTCCAATGAAAAGTCTTTGAAGGATAGAGTCTATGATACGTCTAAAGCATAATAAACAATCGATTTCAAATGTAAAATTCTTTGAAGAAGGAGATGAGCAAATGATCAATATGGTCATGATAATGAGACAAGTGCTATAAAAGAGCACATTGATAAAACACTCCATAAAATCTTGAAAAAGGTTCACATACCTGAAAAATAAAAAGATCTCGATAATTTATGTTATATTGGAATCATTATCAAATAATCATTGACAGTATCTTTGATATAAAGTAGCGCCCAATGATATAAATTATGATGAGAATTTTTAATTCAAATATGTCATAGAGTGTGAACAAATAAATGATTGTCATAAAATGTATAATTCAAGTATATTTTGTTTGACTTAGAAAAGTGACATTTTGGATTGATAATTCATAAATAAAGGTATAATGTCAGTGGGGTACAAATAAATTATTATGCAATGACATAACTGTAAGATATCAACTACGACTTGTGCCTTGGGGCATAAAGGTTTGTCGCAAAAAAAACTGACATTATTGGAGATGTTTTCCCCATGGTTGATGCAATGAGATTTTCTTTGATTTGAAAATATATAAAACTTGAATACATGTAATGAATAATTATCATTTCTAGCTACACAATATTGAAGGTTATATGAAAATCCTTAAAGCACTCAAGGTGTTCGGAGCATATAAAAGTTTGAAAGGAACTTTTTTAATAAAGATTCAAAAATCCTTATATGGATTGAAATAATCAAGGAGAAAAAGGTTACAAAAAAATTACCCTAATTATCCTTACATTTTTTTATGAAAATGTCAGGATTGGAATTTGTTATAATAGTTGTGTATGTTGATGACTTGAACATTATTGACACTCCTAAAGAGCTTTTGAAAGCTAATGAGTGTTCGAGAAGGAAATTTAAAATGAAATGATCCTAAAAAGACAAAATTTTGTTCTGACCTACAGACTCAGAATTTGACGAGTGTAATATTTATCCATCAATCAACATACACAAAAAAGTTTTGATGCAATTTTATATGGATAATCACATTCATTGAGTACCCCAATGATTGTGAGATCGCCTGACATAAATATATCATTAAGTATCCGAATGATTATGAGATCACTTTGACATAAATAAAGATTCACTTTGATCCCAAAAGAAGGATGAAGAGCTTCTTGTAAATTTAGTGGCAACAGTTCCTCCTCAACAAAAAGGACTTTGAAATGGTGTTACACACATACTTGGATATCTTCGAAGGACCATAGACATGAGTTGATTCTATTTCAAAGAATTCAAGTCAAAATTGATTGGTTATGCAGATGCATATATTTATCTTATCCGCATAAAGCTCGATCTCAAACACATTATTTATTTACATGTAGAGTATAATAATATCTTGGCGATCAATAAAACAAACGTTGATAACCACATTTTCAAACCATACAAAAATAAAAGCCCTTCGTGAAGTAAGTCGAGAGTGCGTCTGATTGAGATCAATAACACACCATATTTAGAAAATGTGTGATTTTTCTTTGAAAAAAAACCAACTAGTATATACGTTGATAATCAATTGCAAATGAAAGTGCCCACAAGATGATTGTTGCAATGAATAAGTTGAATGAGCAATTTACTAATAATTACGAGGTCATGACGACTAGAATAATATTCAAGAATGTATTCGGCTAAGGTCAAAGCCTCGTCATATCCAAAAAATCACACAATGATATATCATGATGGGTTCAACCATGCAACACCTTCGTGAATGCGATTTGATCACAAAGCCATTGTCACTAACAATACTTTAGAAGTTGCTATATAAGATTTTAGGACATCATCACAAGAAATTAAGTGATATTTTTTATTCGGGGGAGTATAATACGCGTTGTATTTCTTTTTTTCTTGATCGAGGCTTTGTCCCACTGAATTTTCGTGTCAAAGTTTTTAATGAAACAACAAATAATGCGGATCAAGAGATATTTGTACTATTTTTCCTTCACCCAATAAAGTTTTTCCTAGCAAGATTTTAACGACATATCATCAATGGACATTCAAGGGGGAGTGTTATAAATCCATTGAATAGTGGATGTCCATTTGGTTTACTCATGAACTACTAATTAAATTGACATAATACATATATTTGCCCTTAAATTTGGCTTCAAATTTTAAGTATGACCTCAAACTTTCACAGTGCACAAATAGGCACTTTAACTATCCTATTTTTTTTTATAAATACACACGCGAATCCTACATGGCAAAACGCGTGTTATGCACGTTTTCGACGCGAGTTATGACTATTTTAAAGGCCCACAATGGTAAAAAAAAAAAGCAGAAATGACAAATATACCCTTAATATATTCCTTTTATATATATCTTTATATTTTCAAATAAAAATTTACCGAAAATCTAATTTCTCATTCCTCCTCTTTCAAATCAAAATTTTTTTCCCTCTCTTTAGAACGATTTGTGCTCATATTTTGTGTAAATGGCTTCTAACTTTTTTTGTCATTGTGGAAAAAGAGCTATAATGAAGATTTCTTGGTCTGCAAACAATCCAGATCATTGGTTTCTTGGATGTGAAGATGGTCGGGTATGGTTCCGTTTAAACATTTTTTTTGTTTAAATTTTAGTTCTCAAGATTCAATTTTGATAGTGAATTTGTTCTTCTTAAACAGGTTGGTTGCAAGTTTTTTAGGTGGTGTGAACTTGATTATACTGAACACGCTAGAATTGCTATTTCGGGATTACAAAAGAGGATAAAAAAACATGATGAAGAAAAGGAAAAGATTAGGAGAAAATATCGACTTTTGCTGATCATTGTGATACTATCTTGGATTTATAAAGAGTTCTTTATGTAGTAAATGTTAGGCTGTTATGTATACTGGTTTAAAAAATTATGCCAGAATTGTTATGTATAACTTTCTTTATGGGTTAGGGGCTGTCAATATGTATTTTAAGCAATTAAAGTAATGGATTGAAATGCACCATTTTAGAGTTGACAATTTGTCTCCAACATTGGCTATAATACTCATCACTTTTACATTCGAATAGCATTATTCACACACTTTCATACATAGTAAACACCTAACATCAATGAAACCTTAATATCAATCATAAAAAAACACCAAAAGGCTTCACAAAATACAACTTAATATCCATTAAACACAACTTAACAAACTCCAAATATTTGACTATGCAAACATACATCAAAATAACCCAAAATACATCAAAATGATCAGTAATTGGAGTATGCCTTTACAAACAGTTACCAAAATAAATAAAAACAAAGACCTCCTAGATCAACATTTATACACATCAGTAAGACTTTGAGCTCTTATGGAACCCACTTTCCCTTGGATTTGTTTTGCACCTTTTTCTTTGACAATTGTTGAAGTTGATTTCTAGTCATTGCATCTTTTCCTTTCCATTTTAAACTAGGTGTCTTGAATCCAAGATCAACATTTGATTTTGATGCATTTTTAAATGTCACCCCTGTTCCACTTGAGATAACTCTTTCACTTGATCTTCCTGGCTGCATAATTCATAGGGCATTATTTAGTATACTTAAATAAAGATGTAAGGAAATCAATTAAAGAAGGCAATATACATACGTTAATCACTTGTCTTCCAGATTGTATGTCTGTGTAAACACCAAATCCCACATCTCTTGTTCTTTTTCTTCCAACTGAAGCAACTGGTTGCATTCCAACTACAGAAGTTGGTGGCCTTCCAACTGAAGAAGGTGGTGGCGTTCCAACTAAAGAAGATGATGTCCATGCAACTGAAGAAGATGATGCCCTTGCAGTTGACTGCTTCTTTTTCCTTCCTTTAACCTTTGAAGTATCTGCACATAAAGAAGAGGCATTTCCAGTGCTAGGCTGCCTCACTGGTGGTTGTGAAGGCTGCCTCACTGGTGGTTGTTGAAAGGGCCTTGCAGGCTGTTGTGTGGGTTGTTCAGAAGGCTGTAAAGACACACAATTAGAAGTATAAAACTGATTAAAATTTAAAAGAAAGACAAAAGTACTTACCACTGATATACAAGTTCTTTTGTTATGCCCAACTTGATGGCATTTGGAACATGACATCTTCACTCCATTCTTTGATGTTTTTCCCCATTTTTTTTGGTTCATCTTTATCTTTTCTTCTACATCTACCTGGTCTTCCAGGCATCGGTTTCACTTCAGGAGATTCAACAGGTGGGTTATTGGTGTCAGTCCACATTACCATATTGGAAATGGGTTGTAAAAAGTACTTATATGCACTTAGAAATGTATCTTTTTTGTACCAATGTTCCACATAATCTTCTGGTTCTTGCCCAATATGATATAAGGCACAAACTGCATGTTGGCAAGGTATGCCCCTCAACTGCCACAACCTACAGCTACATGTCTTTCTAGTCATGTCAATTATGTGTCTATACTCTCCTTCTTGGATTTCAAATCCAATGTCATGATTCCAATTCACCCTTAGTGCCCTGCCAATCTCTTTATTTTCTTCTAAAATCAGTATTGCCATAGGTGAAATGTCACTAATCCAAGTATCGTCAAACTTAATCATATCTCCATGCCTATCCATCATTTTATGCCTAATATCTTCAAGCATACTAATCACAGATTTGTGTCTAGAACCAACAGTCCATGAGTTAAATGTTTCACACATTATTTTCCACCATATCACACTTTGATCTTTCACTAAATAAAGCTCTACACCAATATTCTTTGTTATATCCAAGCAATGTCTCACATATTTTATGACCCAATTTCCCCATATATTCAAATTCATCTCTTAATTTAACCTCAAAACTAGCTTTGGAGCACCTCCAAAATGCTTTTCTTCTTTCCTCACCTCTCCATCTTTTTTGCCAGTTTGCCCAAATATGTCTTGCACACATTCTTCTTTCAGCATTAGGAAGTAAGAATTCCACTGCCACCTCAAAATCCTAAGAAATATAAAATCAAGACACTTTATTTATCACACACACTAAAGATATCACTTACTTCACACACTAACAACAGACAGTGAAAACTTACAGTAACACACACAAAAAAAAGTAAAATGAATACCCTTTGCATGTCAGACATGATTGTTATGCCATTTCCATCACCAAGTTGCAAGTCTTCAATGAGATAGCTTAAGAACCAACTCCAAGAGTGTTTAGTTTCTTGATCAACCACTGCCCAAGCTATTGGATACATTTGACTATTTCCATTTTTTCCAACAGTCACTAATAATTCTCCTCTACAAGCACCCTTCAAAAAACATCCATCCAATCCTATAATCTTCCTACAACCTTCTAGCCATCCATTTTTCAATGCAGCAAAACAGACATAAAAATATTTGAACAAGTGTAAGCCAGGGACTGTTTCATTATCAGTTCTTACCCAACAAGAACTCCCAGTATTTGTACTCTTAATTATATTAGCATAGTCTAACAACCTTGAAAACTCAAGTTTCCAATCACCCAAGAACTTGACAATAACATTCATTTTTGCCCTGTAACATATTGATCTTCCCACTTTTAATCCCCATTCTTTTCTTAGTGTCTCTTGAAGCTTATGAACTCTCATGTCAGGCTGAGATATTATTTTATCCCTCATCTTCATTTCCACATATTTGGCTGTGCACAACCTGTTCCTATTCTTTGAAATACATCTATGAGCAGGATAGTATTTCTTTACAAAAAAATTTCCAGAATCTTTATCCAAGCTTGCAAAGATTTCTCATTTACACTTTCCTTCACATTTTACCCTAACTCTATGAGGTTCATTGGGTTTAAGCCTTAACTGAACCTTATGTTGAACAACATAATCAGCAACAACCTTTCTAAATTGAGTTGCACTCTCAAATATCATACCCAACTCAAAGAAAGAAATGGAAGAAGAAGAATCATACCTCAGTTTGTTGCTTTTTCTTCTTGAAGGTAAATCAACACCTGGTTGTGCTAAAACATCTAGCTCCTCATCACTATCTTCACTTGGTTCATCTGATGAATCAATAAACACTTCATCACCTCCCAATTTTTCATTATATTTGGCTGCCTTATTGTTGAAGATATTTTAAATCCCTTATCTATGCCAACTTCTCCAAGCTCAACACTTTGATCCTTTTTTTTAGTTCTCTTTTTTTTCATTGCAGATTCATTCTTTTTGTCTTCCCTACGTTTTTCTCTAAAAGCTCTCAGTTCTTCATCAATTTCACTATCACCCTGATCTGGAACATCATCTAAGTCATCCTCTTCAAAGTCAAGAGAATCACCATTTCCTTCTTCTAATGGTTGTTCAACTTCACCTACCCTGTGTGAAACCCTAGAGCAATTTCCCAAATCTTGATTATTTTTTCAATAGAAAATTGTCCCAAAGTAGTGGACCCCCCTTCTTTATCAATCACATGCTTCAAAAACAACTTAATAGATGACCCACTCCACAAATCTTTAACAAAGTTATATAGTTGCTGTCACTTTCTAACTTAACAAAATTATGGGTTATAGGTCTTCAGTAACTTAACAAAATTATGGGTTATAGGGTCTTCAGTAAAAAAAGCATCAACTTCATCATACCCAATATCTTTTGCATACGATTTCACTTCGGTCAAAGAGAAGTGGTCCTTATGTATGCTGAAAACGATGTTTCCCAATTTTGACACATATTGACCTTTATAAAAGCGACCTCCATGGTGAAAAATAACTATAATATGACCCATATGCATAAATCTATAAGAAAATAACAATTTTACACTAATGGTGACAGAAAGATTCTACTTTGTAATCAAAGATAAACTTTCAAAAGAGCAAAATCGAGACATACCTGAACTAAATCGAGGAAGATGAACATCAACTTCAGTAGCAATCTTGAATGATTTTCGCCTTTGATTCCAAGATTTTGATTCCAAGATAACTTAGGGCTTTCTGTTTGGAGCTGAGTTACTGATGAACAAACGGGTGAAATTTTTGAAACTTGGATAATGCAACTTCTAGAAAGGTGCCTTCTAGAAACGTTACCCTCTATGTAATTTAAAATCATTTTAATTCTTTTTACTTCTTAAATGACGTGTAATTTTTTTAAAAAATAATGACGTGTAAAATATTTAATTAGTTGGCAGTTATTGAGTGGCTCACTAATACACGTGGGCGCGATTGTATTTCACGCTCTATGGGTCCAAAAATCGCGTGTGTATATATAAAAAAAAATAGGATAGTCAAAGTGCCTATTTGTGCACTGTGAAAGTTTGAGATCATACTTAAAATTTGAAGTCAAGTTTAAGGGCAAATATATGTATTATGCCAATTAAATTCATGTATGTGCATTCCCTACATGATATATGAATCTCTTCTTTTGGATAACAATTTAGATAACTATGTATCTATTAGTTAGACGACTTTTGTGAGTGATATCTCAACATTATAAACAGAGATTTCACTCACTATTTGAATAACACACTTGAATAAAAGAAAAATTCTTTTCTTTCATCTATTTCTCTCATCTTCTTCTGTTATATTTATATTATTTTGAACTTAAATTTTATGATTTATAAATAATTTTACTTTTTGGATTACAAATATTATTTTTTCAAGTATTATTTTTTTATATTTCTCAATGATATCTTTAAGTCGTATTAAAGTTCCAATTAAATTTGACTAGCTCCGTCGTACCATTTGAGATAACACTCCCAACAAATATACAAACATCTTTGTCTGTGCACCTACCTTACGAAACAATAAACCTCTTATCGCCTTCTTCCTTCCTCCGATCACCGAACAAACAACATCTGGTAAGTTTACTCCTTTTTTTTTTCTCGAATTTCTTGCGCCAAAATTGATTTTTCTGTTGAATCTTCAGTTTTGTCTCTGGCTATGTGTATGAGTTTTTTTTTCTGTTTGTATAGAAGGTAACCCTAGGTATAGAGAAAAGTAAAATTGGAATATTGAGTTTTTCGTCTAGAATTTTGATCAGATCATGTAAGTTGATGTTTTGTGGCTAACGAGTAAACTTCTCACTTTAAAACCCTAAATTTTGTTTCTCCAAGTAAACTTTTTTTATTGCAGTTTGCTATTTGGGCATCTTTCTCTTTAATTGGGTATGTTTTGCTATAAAACTGCATGCTTTTGGTATTTTCCATTGTGTCAATTTTTCATTTTTAAGATTCTCAACAATGCTTAAGTTCTCATTATTGGCTGGAAGGAATTCTCCTTTGGTAAATTAGTTCATTTATATTCCAGTACTGGAATTGGAGCTGAATCCGTTTAGTTTGGGGTTGAGGCTTAGTTGGTTTGATTGATATTGGATTAGTTTCCTCCATATTTTCTTGTAGGCTTTTGGCCTCCTACAGTTATTAAGAGAATTTTTAGTAACACATCTGGCTATTTTTTTTTTTTGTAGAAGTGTATAAAGAACAGAATAGAGGAAAAATCTTTGTGCGCGCACCTGAGTGTACCTTACGAAACTACAAATACTGATTATTTTTTTTAAAAAAAAAATAGCCCCAAACCAGACGCTTGATTACCTGGAAGATAGATGTCTATGGAGGGTGCACCATCTTTTCTGACTTGGGATGAAATTGAGCTTTCAGAGAGGTACTCTTTTCTTCTTTTTTGGGCCAATTACCCAGCAAAGAATTTTCTCTTTTTCTTTTTGGGGTTTATTCTTGATTCATTAAGCAACAATTTGGTCAAAATTGCTTTCCAATTATCATGTTCAATTTTGTAGTTATCTGGTGTGTTGTATGTTCCAAGAAGCAGCAACTTTGTCTTCCTCAATTATTGAGCAATTAATTGAGAAAAATGGTAAAATGAATGAAGACAATTGCGAATTGGGTGATATGTTGGAATCAGCTGCCATGATTTTGGTGCAGTCCTACAAAGAGCTGGGGAGGTACTTGTTTATGCCACTTCTATTCATTTATGTATTACCTGCATTTTCTTATTCTATTACAAGACTTTTGAAAATATCGATTGCCTGAGTTAGGGTTAAATGACAATCTTGCTTGAGCATTGAGAGTTGCTTCATTATTAGCTGTTACAAACTGTACTGCAGAGGACCATTGCCCATTTCAAAAAAAAAAAACTGTACTGCAGAGGAATATGTTTGTCCCCATCTGCGTTGAATTGATAGAGTCTCGGTTGTTAGGTAGGAAGAAAAATGATTTTTAGGAAAATAAGAGGGTTTCTTACTTATTTTCTTGTGATTGGTATGTAAGAGAATCTTTTACACTAAAAGCATTTGTATATAACACTACGGGAGGTGGGGCTGGAGATGAAGATGAGGTGTATTGGGGGCAGGAGCACACAACTAATATGGAATGCCACTTGTGAACTTGTTTTTCCCTACTTCTACTAGGGAAATCATTATTTCCTAATTTTAAGGAACTTGTTTTCCTCGAGAAAATGCTTTCCAAAAGTTTTGACTAACCGAACATGGGAAAACTGGAAACTAAATGTTTTCCTCCTTATAGAACACAGATATTCTGATCTATGTTGCTTGGACTCTTAAAAAATGTCAATGGTGCATGTCAGATTCTCCAGAACTGGTATATTTTTGGAGAATCCGACGCGGTTACAGCATCGAAAGTGAAGAGTCCACACAACTAAGATTCTGATATTGCTTGGATTTATGAGTACATCTGAAATGCCTTATACGTAGTGGCTCTGATGTATGTGTATTATTGGTCAGACTAGTGAACTGCTTTCTCATCTTTTACTGTTTCTCGATGTGGTAATCCTGCTGCTTTCTTTTATAGAAAAAACGCTTCGAGTGTGCTTTCATTCTGACACTAATATGGTTTATATGTTTGACAGGATATCAGAAATACTGAAGCAGCTAAAAATGCTATTTGGTTCAGTCACTGCTATTCCTGCCCAAGTTTTCCTTACTGGGTACCTCATTTCTTGGACATGCTATTTCCCTAATAATTGCACATCTTCCTTTAGCACAGATAATCATCCACATGAGTTTGATGTTTCTCAGCTTGGTGGTCTAGTGAGATGATTTGTTTTCCTTTTAATAAGGTTGGGCGTCATTGTTGGAATACAACTTTAATTACCATTCTCAATTTTATGCTGCAATTCCTTTCATCATTCACTTTTTTTCATACTGGATCTCTATAACTTGAATTGTTTTAATGGCATAAAATAGAAGAGTGCCTTTAAAATCGAGACACACTCTTTGCGTTATTCTTTTGGTTTTGAGATCCTGAATCTGAAATCATGTACTCCCTGGTATCCCATGTATCCAAAGTAAACAGGAAGTTTCATGATCCCTCTCCCGAGCTTGAAATGTTCTTATTATTGCAAGGTTGATCCTCATAACTTCCTTTCCTTCACCATTTTTAGATAGGCTCCCTTCTTTGATATGGAAATGATTCTAAACTTCTTCTCCAGGGTGTGTCTCCAGATACCAGATGGCCCTTCTGCTGAAGTTCAAGAAATTCTAGAGGAATTCCTTACTAAGTGGAGATATGTTGATGGAAAGTATTATACTGTTGCAAGCATGGAAGAATTTAGCAATCAGATTTCCCTTGGAGTTGATAAGTACCTGGAAATTGTTGAGCTCTATGTGATAACCTTTTTGGGGAGGATTCTAGGAAATTTGGATCTTGCTATCTCTTGGGTTGAGAAATCCCCTCTACCTGAGGAGAAGAGGCAGGTAAACAATAATCTTTCTTGCTTCATTTTATTAAAATGGTGGTCTCATGTGATTTTTTTTTTCTTTTGTCACCTACAATCTTCCAGTTTTTGCTTGTGCAGGGCATCAATTGGAGTAACTGTGTTGTTTTCCTTGTATAAGTATGTTGTTGGAATTTATATTCTTGAGGTTCTTAACACTATGAGTTGAACTTCCTTGGTGGTTCATGGTTGAATATATAGTCTAATACGCCCTAATTTTGTGAGATTAAACTTTGTTGAAAGAGAAATATGCTTATTGGAACTGTGCAATGCAGTCTGACTGAGACACCTTTGTTGTGTTTTGATATGCCGTTGGTGGTTTAGCTATTTTGTGACAGAGTAACTTATAGCTTGGGAATTTTCTAATTATTTCTCTGTATTCCAGGACCTTTTGAGGCAGTTGCATTCCATGAATACTTTAAAGCTGGTCAGCACTTCGCAGTCCTCAGCTTTACCGCTCCAAATAGATGAATGCACAACTGATTCCACTTCCCTGATTGAAGAAAAATCATGCAATGGAACAGCAAATATTTTGGAACACAGAGACCAGTCTACGGGAGAGAACACCCAGAACAATCAATTCTGGAGTTCCCTAGACGGAGAACTCCATTGTGGTGGTTTCGTACAGTCACTTTGAAGTTTGGAAGTAGTCGCTTGGTCTTATCAAATGGAAGTATCTTTCTTGGTTTTTTGGCGGCACTTGTTTACTATATCGTGCGAGGAAAACAAGCCTCTTTATGGAGGTAATATAGTCTCTCTGCCACTTCTCTTCTAGAGAAAGAAGAATTTACTCTTATTATGATTTTCTTCATCTTAGCTGGTGGGATACACATATTATTGTGTAAAATCTACCAAATTTTCTCATGACATGGTCACTGTATAGGATAAAGCGAATTAGAGCACAACTTCTAAATTGAAGGATGTTTTTTCCTTATTAACTTAAGTTGCATAGTATTAGCACATGGTTTAGTGGACATATCAAATTGACAAATTCCCTCCGTTATCTTGAAACACTAAAACTGATTCTTGATCTTTCATTTATTGCTTTTACTGGATCAAAGTCAAATTCAACTTAGTGTAGACAGTGGATGGAAATGCACATTATATTTGATTACTGCGGCTGTGTGGCACTAATGTGAAGCTGTGTATAAAGATACATGCATATTTGAACCTAGAATTTTTAACAGAAAACATCTCTAAAGTATACCCTAAAGTTCAAGGACATCTCAAATGCATCTCAATTAACAAGAAACAATCGTGATGTATCAAAAAATAAACAACTTTGATCTAAAGTTTAACTTTCCATCCAAACACTAAGTGAAAAACAAATAAAAAATGCAATGCTCGCGATACACTTTTGAAACAGAAAAAATAGAATATGCCCTCTCCTCACCATTTGAGTAACTACTCTATCTTCTTCCTCAAATTCCATAGAAATGTTAGGGAAGAATCACATGCTCAACTTTATTCAATCATTGAATTCTATCCCGATCAACCTTACAGACAGCTCACAAAAGACTCAACACTATTGATTCGTTAATGATAAATGGTGAACAATCTAATGATCCCGTCTGCTATTAAGGATGCAATAGTTGCTTTCTATCAAAACCTGTACAAGGAAGATGAATGTTGGAGGCGAAATCTCAGCATTCTAGATGTACAGGACATAACATTAGAAGAGCATGAGGGGTTAGTAAGGGCTTTTGAAGAGGAGGAGGCGCTGGAAGGGATTAAGATGTGTGTAGCAGGCAAGGCCCCTGGGCTACATGGGTACACTATTGCTTTCTTCCAAGCTTTCTGGGACACAGTAAAAAGAGATCTGATGCGAACCTTCCATAAGTTCCACTGCATGCAGAGGTTTGAAAAAAGCTTCAATGCCACTTTCATGGCCTTGTATCCAAAGAAATTGAGGGCAAATGACTTAAGAGGACTTCAGACCTATTAGCCTTGCATGAGGGGTATACAAATAATAGCTAAAATATTGTCTGAGAGATTAAAGAAGGCGATGAGTTGGTTGATTAACAATCATCAGATGACTTTTGTCGAAGGGAGACAGATAATGGATGCTGCACTTATTACTAGTGAACTAATTGATACCAGAATCAGAGATGATGTGCCAGGGGTGATGTGCAAGTTGGACATAGAAAAGGCTTATGATTACCTGAATTGGAACTATCTAATCAACACTCTTAGACATATGGGATTTGGGGTTAGATGGCTCAAATGGACTGAATTTTGCATAAAAACTGCCATGTTCTCTATTTTGATAAATGGAAAACCTGTAAGTTCTTTTCCAGCAGAAAGGGGTCTTAGGCAAGGAGACCATTGTCACCCTTTTTGTTTTATTATTGCGATGGAGGGACTGGAAAGTTTGTTGAGAATCAGCCCTTATGGAGTGATATCCCATAAAATATGGATAGGAGGGGCAGTGGTGCACAAATGATGTGCAAGTTGGACATAGAAAAGGCTTATGATTACCTGAATTGGAACTATCTAATCAACACTCTTTAGACATATGGGATTTGGGGTTAGATGGCTCAAATGGACTGAATTTTGCATAAAAACTGCCATGTTCTCTATTTTGATAAATGGAAAACCTGTAAGTTCTTTTCCAGCAGAAAGGGGTCTTAGGCAAGGAGACCATTGTCACCCTTTTTGTTTTATTATTGTGATGGAGGGACTGGAAAGTTTGTTGAGAATCAGCCCGTATGGAGTGATATCCCATAAAATATGGATAGGAGGGGCAGTGGTGCACAAATGAAGTGATTACCACCTATGAAGTTTGAGTTGGAGGTCCATTAGAAATCTCTTGTTGACAAAGGCAAACACAAAGGTAAAAATTGGAAAGGGGGGGGGGGCACAAAATCTCTTTCTGGAAAGAGGATTGGTGTGGCGATGGCACCTTACTATCTTTATTTCCTGGACTCTTCTCTATATGTGTAAGCCCTGAACGTAGCATACAGGAAATGTGTCAGCATAAGGATGGAACTTGGTTTTTATGAGGTTGCTTAATGATTGGGAAATAACCTGGGTGATAGATTTGCTGAATAAGATTGCTGGATTCCCTGAGACCAACATGGAATAAGAAAAATTGATATGGCATGTTCTCTGCTAATAGAGTTTACGAATGGGTATAAGCTAAAAATCCAGGCAGAGCAGCAGGCCCTTGGATACTATTTTGAAGAGCGTGGCTCCACCAAAGGTGAAGTGCTTTCTTGGTTAGTGGCTAAGAGAGCTTGCTTGACATATGAGTCTATGCAGAAAAAGGGTATTAACATTGCCTTAAGATGTATACTATGCAAAAAGGCACTTGAGACCAGCAAGCACCTTTTCCTTCCGTGAGAAGTAACTGCCCAAGTGTGGGAACTCTTCAGCCTAGCTAATATGAACTGGAGCATGCCAGAGCACAAAGTAGACCTCCTGAGTTGCTGGATTATCTGGAAGGAGAGAAATCAGAGGATCTTTCAAGGGAAAGAATGCTCTGTACAGAGTATTAAATGGAAAGTTATTACTACTTTAGGCTTTTGGTGTAAAGAATAGAATATAAGAAAGAAATCCAATTAGTGGATTTTATAGGTTCCTTGTAACTAATTATGACTATTTTGTAATTCTTGGAGGTGGCCTGCATAGCCCTAAATGCTGATGAATCCAAATTATACCAATTTTTTTTTTAAAAAAGCTTGCTTCTTACAAGAATTCCCCAGTATAAAAATATGTTACTATCTGTTAACTCACTTAAGCATTCTTTCTTGACTTGCCTGCAAAAATCGGCAGTACAAAGTGCAAAAAAGAAGAACTTATTTCTGTTCATCTGTTTTAACCTAAACTCATTGGGAATTACTACTCTAGTAATGCTGCCAAATTATCAAGAAAGTTTGTCAGCTCTTTTCAAACTTCAATTTTCTGATACTCCTTCGTCTGTCCTTTTTTTTTTCTTTTTTTTGTTTGCCTAGAGAAATCTTCTACTGCAATAGTCCATATGACTGAAAGTTTCTATCAATGCTCTATGTTTTTGGCAAATTTTTGCTCATCAATGTTATCTTCTTCCTGGAGTCAAAAATATATAATTAATCTGATTAGCATAAACTATCATGGAGAACGTTTAGCAGATGCAATTCCACACAAAAGATACACGCATATTTAAGTTCCTTTTTGAAGCAAAAACATTTTCGGTTTTCAGAAAACTTGATCAAATATACTACTAGCTAGCTTCCAGTGACTTCACATTTTTTGAGACTGTATACTGCTCGAAATTTTTATTGACCGTATGAGAAAACAGAAAGACTTTAGAAGCATGGGCTTCTGCGCTTACTTTTTTGCTCGGATTTAGGTAAGAAGATAGAGCTACTCTCAAATGGGGACGAAAGAATATTTTCAGTTTCCATTTGGTGAATCATGTGCTATGCATGTGTTTTTGAAATATTCGTTAGTTTTTGGATGAAAAGTCAACTCTGGATTAAAATTTGTTAATTTTTTGAATACATCAGGATGTTTCTTGTTTATTGAGAAACATAAAGGATGTACATGCTTTAGGACTCGTTTGGTTTGGAACAAGTTATCCTGGGATTAGTTATCCAAGGATTGTTATCCCACCCTCAATGTGGATAAAAATAACACTACAATCCTGGGAGTAGGATAAGTTATCCAGCGACTTTATCCCAACCAAACATGGGATAAACTCATCCTAAAACTGATCCTGGGATTAGTGATCCCTTATCCCTCCTGCCAACCGAGCCCTTAGAATATACTTTAAAGGCGTTTTCCATTAAAAATCTTTGGAGAACTAACTTGTCAGGAAATGGAATCAGGTTTAGAAGATATAAAACATTGTTTAGCACGTGAAATAAGTCTATTTATCCATTGGGTTGGCTCTATAATTCTAGCTTTTTGTATTGCACGTAGTCATGAGAAACCTTTGATGTTAAGGGCATAAACTCTTGTAGTAGTTGCATCAGTTAAGAGTCGCCTGGTTTTGTTGCCGTATGCACATAGGTAGCAAGTAAACCTCATTCAAGCACATGATGCAACTGAGCCTCTTTAGCAGTGCTTCATGTTATACCTGTGGGTGTATGAGAATCTCATACCATAGTCAGAATCACCTATATCTGTCTTTTAAGTTTGCTGCCAATCCAAAACTCTAATGATTATAGAATGATGGGGAATGTCCAGTTAAGCATATTGTTTTTGTATCGGTTCTTTCTGCCATCTTTTCTGGCATAGTTAAGTTTCTGGCATAGTTAAGTTTACAAATGCTAGGCTATTACGTACTTGGACTTGGCTTATGTTAGACATGTATTGTTTGTGAATTAAGTGATATCTGGGCTTATTGTCTTCACCGTCTTTTCCCCATTTTGTATTACAGTGTTCTTAAGAGACAAGCTTCATCTACGAAGAAAGCTTTGGTTGACTTCTGGCAACTTGCATTCTCTTATCAAGTGAATCCTCTTGCTGCTGTTCAACCACTCCCGCCTGCTACACTTGGAAGCCGGTGATGCTCAATTTTGTTCCTCATAGTTGCTCAAAACCAGAGCTGTTGTAGATGAATAAAAGATCACTGAAGATATTGCTGCTATCATCTTAAGTTGGAGCGGAACATCCAGAAATACAATATAAATCACTTACTTCAAGATCACATTCTTTGCCAATAGAGTGCTGCTTTCGTAACTTTGTCTTGCCTATTTTCTGTGGCATTAATTTATTCTCCATAGAGGAAGTCTCAGATTTCTCAATGTTAAATTTTATGCAGTGGTAGTGTGGTACCATTCAATTTATGTCGTAAATAAAGTGTTGATAATTGACAAAGATGGTTCCTTTGCCAATTTTTCGTGCTCAACCAAGACAGTTGCTCGAACCATCATGTTGCCTTTTTTTATAATTTATTTTTAAATAATGTTTTGGGCCCTTGAGTCCAAATGTTAATTAATTAAGAGTAAATTTTAGAAATAAAAAATATAATAATTATATTAGTGTTCTATAGCTACATTTTGTTATTTGTACTCAATAGCCATTATGTTTGCTATTGAACATTTGATTTGTATAAGTCGGGTTAATTCGTGTCTTTTAAAATTATATTTGTATATGTATATGTTCTCTATGCTTGCCAGTTGTATATGTATACATAAATACACGTGAAATCTTTATATAAATACAAATTTCTATAATAGTGGCGAGCGAGACTGGAAGAAAGCGAGAGAGATGAGCGACAGAGGGCATCTGCATAAAATTTGAATTCGTATGCAATCAAATTGAGTTAAAACATTTGTATTTGTTAGGAGTTTATATAAGTCGTTTTGGTTTGATTTTTCATTTAAAACAAAAATCTAAATCAATTATGCCGGTTTATTAAATCTAAAAATCAAATCATACCACATAAAGTCGTTTTTTAAGCTTTAGTCGATTCTTCAATTTTTTTTTTGGCTTTTACAACTATACAGGTATTTGAAAAAGAGATCAAATATTTTTTTTACTTACCAGTGTGATAAGCTAAATTTACAAATGATGAATGAATAGAAATTTTTGAAAGGACGGTAAAATTCACACGAGCACAAAATATATATATATTTTTTAAATATCAACGTTAATTATGTCAAATTAATAAGATTAAAGGCTAGAGGGAAGCTGAACACATTGTCCCCTTAAGAAAATTATTCCCCTATGTTACCCGAGGTTTAGAAGAATAGATCCTCTCAAGATAGAGCGATGTTATTCATCATTGTATTGATTCAAAAACAATGTCGTTAGTGGACCACTCAAGGAGCAGAGTACAAAAATATTTAATTGTGCAGATGTAGAAAAAGAAGTTCAGAATTTTCGTTGTTTCGAAATGAGAGGTAATCCCTCTATTTATAGACAACAAAGGGTAGTGTGAATAAATGTTTATTGTGCCTTACCGAAAAGGTCATAACTCTTTGGAAAAGTCACAACCTCTCATAAAAGTCACACCTTTTCAAAAAGTCGCAACCCTTCATAAAAGTCATAACTCTTCATAAAGTTGCAACTCTTCATAAAATTCACAACTCTTCATAAAGTCGCAACTCTTCATAAAAATTACATTTTTCATAGAATTCAAATTTTTTCATGAAGGAAAGACTAATTTTGGTGTGTGTGTATATATATATATATATATATATATATATTGTCTCCATGGCAGGCCATTCAAAATTAAATTGAATCAAAATCAATAAGTTGAACCGACAAAATATTATTGGTTTAAATGTAGTGAGTTTTCAATTTTACGATTCAGTATTAACAATTAACATACTCAATAGAGTCTCGTAAGTAAGGTATGTGAATGCTATAATGTGCGCATATATTACCTCTACCTTATCGTTTTTAATAGATACTCAGGTAAAAAAATTTGCAATTTGACAATGGTTTAAATTAATTTTGTGGATTATTGATTTTGTAATGGTATATGCTTTTTCTTAATGGATAAACAATAATATGATATTACATATTTATTTCATTTGTTGTTTTTTAATCAAATTTATTTTTTCTCTTAATCAATTGATATGTGTTTTTGAAATTCTAAACAGTCTTTCATGTTTTGATTTTTTCATATCAATAGTTGCATATTGAGTAACTTAGATATTGATAATACATATTTATTTTATTTGTTTTTATTAATAATTTTATTGAAGTGTTTTTAAAAATTATTTTATATATTTCAAAACCTAAACTATCCCCTTCTTCAATATTTATCAACATCATTCTCTATTTCATTCTTCATTTCTTCTGTTCAGACAAGAATAAGAAGCATATTTTTTTTTTTTTTTTTGGTCACAATGGAATTATTTCACCCATATAAATTAAATAAAGAGTGTAGTACACACACCACATATTACTTGATGTGTATTTTTCAAATTTTGTAAGTGATAGTTTAGATGTGTTTCTTACACTCCAATGGTTTCACAACAATAGTGGATAGTTTAGGTGTGTCTTTTTTATGTCACTCATTTCATTTTTAATTTCTAGATTATTTTTTGGGGAATGAAATGGTTATATATTTAGAATGACTTCATTGACTGATCACCGAGCAAGAAACGTAGCATTTCAGATCGGATAATTCTATAAGAATGCAATATATTAGTTTCCAAATATTATATACTGAGTTTTAAATGTGCGCGTGAAAAATGTTCTCTCATTTTATTTTATTTGATTATTTTATTACTTCTTTTCTAAATTACACTTAATAACAACGGATAATGCCTAAGTACCCTTGAACTATCAACGAAATTTAGCAACACACCTTTACATAACAGTCATATCTTTTAGCACAAAATGAATTAGGTGGCTTATGACCTATCAATTTAAGGCTAATTAAATCTTCTTTGCAACACCATCGAGTTTGCAAAAATTTAAGCTCGGTTTAAAAAATTATGATCATTTTAATGAAGCCTTTACGGGCAGAACCACGACCCAGTCAACGGTTGGTAGTCCACACGACAGCCGTTGGTCCCTTCGTGGATGGCCTTCGTAAGCTTTTAAGTCAGTGTCATTTGAATCTTTTTCCTATGCATTGGAGGCACTTAAACTACGTCGTTTGATGCCTAAACTACGTCGCTTTATTCAGAATAAGTATAATAACCTAGTAAGACATACCCAAAACCCTCATTATCTAAAAATTATCCATATTAGAATGAAAAGAAGAGAAAGATGCACCAGCTTCTTTCAAGAACAAGCAAAAGGGTCCTTTAAGTTTTTGCCTTGAAATCCAAAGGATTTCTCCCTAGATTTTGTCACCAGGTATGTAGGATTTCACTAGTGGGTTCCATTCATCCACTAGGTCCCTAGAATTCAGTCATTTCCTTGATTCTACATCGCTTGTTTAGACCTAGGGTTTGAAAAATCTTAGAGGAATTTTATGATTTCAATTGTTATAGTATCTATAGTCTTAATAACATGTTTTCTTGGAAACGTTGCTAAATTCCTTGTATAAAACTCAGAATCCTAGTTTGTGTAAATTCTGTTAGTTAATGAATTATACTTGCTAGGTGAGTTAAACAAAAGATCATGCTTTAGATTTCGAATGTCACATTCTCAGAATATAAAATTGCATTCTCAGTTAGCATGTCAGTATTTTAAGCTATTCAGAGATTACTGCATTTTAGGTTTATGATTATTCAGTTGGGAGTAAACTTAGCACCAAGTTGGACTAGGGTTCCGCGTACCCTCATAGTCCCAGGACTACGTTCCAGATAAGATTATAAGTCCCCTATGTTGGGAATCAGTATTAGTGATCATTCCACAATCATGCCTTTATATACATGAAAAGGTATATTGGGTCCTTTCGACGGGGCGTACATCAGACTCCACATTTAGCTCACATGGTTTATGTCGGTTAATAGTAGCTCCCAAAATCAGACTCTTAGTGCATTTGACCTGGTATCTAGTTCAGATTATATCATTGCTTAGTTATGTATTGTTCAACCATGTAATTTATTCGACTTAGTATCTATATCTTGCATGCTCAGTACATTCCTAGTACTGACGCATACTTTGCGCTACATTGTTTCATGATATAGGTTTAGGTACTCAACATCAAGATCATGCATAGATCAATTTTCGGTCCCCATTCAGCAACTTCAGTGGTGAGCTTTCATATTTCGAGGACAATAGACATGTGTTCTATTTTAGACTTTATATCCCATTTTCAGTTTTGTTAAGTTAGATGGGGCATGTCCCAACAACTCAACTCAGTTAGAGGCTTTTCAGACATAGTAGTAAATACAGCTTGAGCTGTTAAGTGGTGTTTCATTTATCACTGTATTTTCATTATATTTTATAGCTCAAACTAGTTGGATTTTCCCCATATTTAGTTATCAATTGTTTGAGTTTCCTCATAGTTCATGTCTTATTCAATTATTCTAAGTATGTTTGATATATGCCAGACACAAGGTTAGCTTGGGGTTGCTCGTGATCAAGTCCCGTGTTACGACAAGGGGGTAGTCTCGGGGTGTGACAAGTTCTAGGAGTACTTATTGATACGCTCAAACTTACTTCTCAAATAAGAAGTAAATCGTATCAAGTAAAGAACCCAACTAATGAGGTTGGGATTGTTCCCACGAGGAAAATACTTTAGACTTAACTTTATTCTATTATTACTATTATTTAGTCAATTATTTCCCTAAAAAACAAAAGACAATAAAGGGGGGGGGGGGGTTATTTCTAAATTAATAAAAATAATTAACTAAATTAAAGTGAACAACTAACAGATTCAAATCTTGGAGCTTAATCAATTAATAAAAGTAACTAGGGCTTAAGTGTTCCCCACAGGTTCCTAACTTGATAATTCTAACTAAAACAATTCTTTCCTATAATCTTGCATGTAAAGTGATAAGTTATGTATCTCTAAATCCTTGGTACGACATTTAGAAAATTTCACTCCGCATCTTGGTCCGGCTATGTGTGTTGCTATACTAACCCTTACCTTTACCTCATATTAAGCATTGTATTCGATATTTGACTAAGTTATTACCTCGTACCAATCAACACTAGCCTATTAGATAGTGTACACTAAATCTATGTTGATAATTCTTTTCCTATTATCTACCTCCTTGGTCCGGCAAGTAGCATTAAGGCGAGTTCTAACGTTGGCCATCCGTTGAAAAGACTTCTAAACGAAAGAATTATCAATACATGCAAGACACTATTCTAGAATTGCTATTTTAGTTAAATTTTACCTCATTATTTACCCATGGTTCCCACAACCCTAGTTATGGAGTTTAGTTACCCATTGTCATAATCACACTATTCATATATTTAATATAAAAATTCATGCACTTACTTTAATGAGAAAGAATAAAATCCAGAAATTCACTTGATTAATCAACAAAAACACCAACAATCAATTCCAGAAAAAGTGTAACAAATGCTGAAATTAATCCTTCAATACTTGAACAAGAGAACTAAAGATTATCCAAAAGTCTAACTATCAAAAAGTCTAACTCCAAAAACGAGGTTTTTTGAACTATTTATAAAAAACAAAAACCTAATAAAAGAAGGATTCTAATTACTGAAAATCTGTCAAACGCGTCTGGGTCGACGGACCTCGTGACAGACCGTCGTGGTCACAATGGGCCGTCATGGCCTCCATCGTCCCATACTTCACAAATTCTTCTGCTGCTTTCTTCATTACCCTCAACGAACAGGTATGACGGACCGTTCCAAGCACGACGGTCCGTCGAGGGTCTCCGTACCATAATACTTAAACTTCTTGAAATTTGGGTACTGGACTACTCTCTGATTATGACGGTTCGTAGGTGGCATCGTAGTGGATAATGGATTGAATTATGAATTATACTTATAAGTTAAATTATAACAAATATTTGAGCGCCCATGTATTTACAAAAAGTTTTAAATAGTTTAAATATAAAACCGTTAAATAAGTGGTCAATTTTGAACCAAAAGGTGGATGACAAGGGTATTTTGAATCCAATATGTGGGTGAGAAGGGTATTTTGGAGCCAATAGGTGGATGGAGGGTAATTTTGTACCATTTTTCAATACTTTGAGGGTATTTTAGGCCCTTTTTTATTTTTTTTCCTTAAAAAATAGAACTTCAAAACTATAGTCTTTGCCTATTTCGACAACCAACCACACAAAAACCAAGAAAAAAAATAAGAACTTGAACTTGTTATGTCGAAAAAGCGACAAACCAAATTAAATAAAAACAAACTTAAATGGCCAAATTGGCCATTTGTGTCCTTCCGTTTTGAAAAAAGGATTTTCGCTCAAAGACGAGCGTTTTGATATTTTTCAAAAATAGTTGTCCAAATATGAAAAACAATTATTTTCTGATCAACATACGTAACTCGATGAGAAACTAGAAAAATATATTTTCTAATCAAATCAACGAGACATTCTTATGGTCCTTGACTGTTATATGACTCACATAGTCAAATCATGGAACCCAAGTTCAAACTCAAAATTTCTCTTAGTCTAGATCACTTCTACGGATCCCACCTACGACCTATAGACCATAGGACCCCTTGTCGACTCCCTTCATGGAATTGTGGTCTCAAATCAATTCTTTGAATCGCTTCCACAGGAATTTCCTATAGCTCGTAGACCCCGTATGAATCATCCTGCTTATAAGTAGGTCAAACATTACAGACTTGACATTGCCAAAATTCAAACCAAGTTCTACGACTTCCTTCCTACGGTCCGTAGGTTCGACTAGTTGATCACTGCGTAATTTTCAAAAACTGAACTTTTCCTTTCCAATCCGATTTTCCAAATTCCTAGATGTTACACTAGACTTACAACCTAATCACAACAACATTCTATAATGGAAGTCATACCAAAAATGTACTAATAGTAACCACCACTACACACCATAACAACCAAAAGGCCAATCCTATAAATCCACTATCCATTAACAAAAAATACCCAGTAATAATAACATAATAACCTAACTAGATCCTATAGGCCTAGAAGGTACACAACAACAAACATAACCCAACCTATTCTGATAAGACTGGCACGTTCAAACAACAACTAATAATGTTGGTGATAGGTGATACTTTTAAATGTTAGTATTCAAAGAAAGTTATAATACCATCAGTGCAAAGTTTCATGTAGCCAAGTATATACACATACCTCCTCCCCCCCCACCCACCCCGACACACTAGGTTGGACCTATGTGAACACCCTACTTTCATGTTCGTTGGTTCACATGGACTTAGGGACCCATAGGGACTTGAGAAGTCCGTATATATTGCCTAGTAGCGAAGATGTTTTTAAATAAATTAGCACATGAAGTGTCGGAATAGTTCCTGAACTATCAAGTAAAAATGAGCACATTCACGACGCCTCATTTATCTCAAAAGCTTATTTATCAAAGTGGCGAATATGGTACGAAACCTATCAAAACTTGTTTTAAAGAGTAAAGTATAGAATCATACTTTCTCGAAAATAGTAGTGAAACTCAATATATTTACTAGAATCATACCATAAAACTGAGAAAACCAGTACCAACGTAATGCATGTCATCACTAGCATCAAACCAAATAGTAGCTAAACAACCAATGTACATTACCAATACAACCTTGATCATAAAGCATAGAAAACTAACCTAAAATATAGTTGGTCCTCGACCAAGACATTGGGTCCAATAATGAACCAACAATGATACCCAAACATTATTACCATAACTCAGGAAATGAACAAATTTATATAAAATCTAACAACCAAAAAGGGTAACTCAAAAATCATAGCCTTAACGTGAAAGTAGTAATCAAGTGACACCAGAACACAATTAATGACAACATATGGCTAATAACGAGCAACTAAGGTTCCATGCAGTAATGGAGGGTACCAAACCATAACAGTTTCTATATAGAGCAGTCGAACTAACTATAGGGTTACTAAACACACGATTTGAGGCACTCTGATCACAAAATATTCTAACGCTTCAAAAATCAACTCTAAAGACGATGAAAACACTACTCTAAGACATAGAAAGGACTTACCAACCTAATCTAACGATTTTACAATACTAAACTAGCCTGAGGCTCTTAGAGAATGATATAAATGGGATAAAAAAGTGATTCTAAGCCCATTAGCTATAATCCTAATCCACGTGCAATCTATACTTATCATTATCTCATGGAGTAAAATCTAAAACAAAGTGAATCGCAGCCTACCTGAAAGTTGAACAACAATCTCAAATCATCCAGAACTTTCATGTCTCATCTCTATGTCCTCCAAATTTAATGGTACTATTAACATCACAAAGTACACGTTACTATGAGAGCTATGATATCCATATTGGTATAGAAAAACTCAGGCCCAAATCCGGGTAAAAAATAGGTATGTTTGACTTGTTAATTGAATTACAAAATTAAACCTAATACTAGGTCCCCAATATCTCAAGTAACTTGTGCCTAAAAGTTGAGCACAATCCATCTAAAACCCCAAAAAAAATAGTACCACTAGATCAAAATTCAAGAATCACCATTAAAGGACAAACGAAAGCTTAGGGGACAAGATTTACCTTATTTAAGATCCCTCCCAACTCAATCCAAATTACCCGAGTGCAAATCTCCAGGAAATACCAAAAAATGCACAAAAAATGAGCTCAAACGAACCTCTAAAGATCAACATATTGAATTTAGAATGTTGAACAAAGAACTAATTTAAGGATTTAACTACAAAAGATGACAGTTGATGCGGCCCCCTACCACTAAAGAGGAAAGGCTCACATTATAAGCCTATTAAAAAGGATCCATGACTACTTAAGTGGCCACCGCCTAAGCTAACCCGGGTCCTCTAAAGCAACAATCCCTTAACTGGTAGCCCTCGCTTGAGTGTCATCTTTCCATTAAAGCGGCTACAACTTAAGTGGTGCCATAGCTGCATGAGCAGCTCCACCAACATAGTGCTCCTGCTAAATGAGCTAAGTCCCAATAAAATTTGCTTGGGATCTCAGGATTGGTTTGAAACTTGTGCACGAAAATAAAATATGCCACGCGCACTAAAATCAATATTTTAGACTCAATGAAATATCAAAACTTCCAAAGAAGGTTGTCTCAACAAAAAGTGGGTACATACTTAAGCTCCAATTTAAGCGAAAATCTAAAAGATAACTCGAAATAAACTTGGAAGCATCATAGACACACCAAAAGTCCTTGCATACTAAAGTTGACATTCTATAGCTCTATGAACCATTATAATCGCATTCCGAGGTCGTTCACATAAAATTTTGACTGGAGTCAGTCGTTCAAACTTTATAAGATAAAAAATAGAAAAAATTTCATAATAAGATTAAGAGAAAAGACATAAAGTCACCGTTAAACTTGTCTCAGATTTTAAGAAACACATTAACTTTGTGGGTATCTTATTTCCCGATTGAACAATTTAAAAGTGTTATCAATATCCCACTTTTCACCCACCCCAGTTGCAAGAAAAGAGGTGCAATCACACACCAATTGTTGTTTGACACGTATTAAATTCTTTTATTTTTTATTTTTAGTTTCATTTTCATTTCATTTTTATGTTTTCTATTTTTATTAACTTTATTTTCATTTTTTCCCTCTTTATTCTTAAATCTTCATTACTCAAATCCTTTGTTCTTTATTGTAAATCCTCCAAAAGTAGCAGCCATAGTCATCTTCAACGTAGCCTCCATGTTACAATACTATTTCTGTCAACAAAACGTCACTAAATAAAATCAATTCAACTCTCAAGTTACTAACGCAATGCAATAGGACCAAAAAGATATGGAGTTTCATAGTACTCTCTAATCAATGGAAAAAAAGGATAAAAGAAGAATAAGAAAAAAAGAAAAGCAAGAGACAAGAAAAAAAGGGTGATAAAAATAGATGCGGTAAATGGATATTCTAAGTTGAAGAAGATGAAGAAAAGGTAATTGGATTTTTGAATTTGGGTGAAGAAGAAAATGGGGAAGATGATGTAAATTAATTAAATTATTAATAATAAAGAAATAAAATGATGTGTGGCACTTCATAGCTGGTTATGACAGTGAAAATACTGAGTCACACACCTCATTTGCGTGGTAAGAAACCAGACAAGAAAATGGATCAAAATGACTCATTTACAAAGATATTAAATTGTTCGATGGGGTGATTTCAAAGTTAAGGTGTCTTTATGCAAATAAGGAAACCTTTAGAGGTGACTTTATGTCTTTTCTCTAAGATTAAAATGAACTGTATGATGTCCAAATTATTAGTCTCCGCAAGTTATAAATTACTTGATGTCACTATAAAAGATATCTTAACGCTGAATACGCTGAAAATGAGGGAAATGACTTAAAGAGTCATTAAATATATGCTAAAAACAAAGGGTTGCAAGTTATATGATTATAACTAAATTACAAATAGTCTTACAGTAGAAAGTCGACTGTATTGAATATATTAAATGAATTTCCACCATTATCGACCTTGGCAGATCCATAATCATCATGACGTGGTATAATCATGTCTTAATTTTAGAGTATATCTAATTGAATAATATACTATAATTAATGTCCCTTAAGTAAGTCTTTTTTAAGTTTGTTTGTCTTGTAATCAACATTTGATTCCTCAAACACACGTCTCTCAAAGTTGTGATATGTGTTTGATTTGTAAATACACTCATCTCACTGAATTAGAATTAATTAACTATGGTCACCGAAACCAAAAATCCAAAAGTTCTACTCATTTCAAGGGAGATTACAAAGGAAGAAAAATATCCAATGTAACTATTATGGACCTTCCAAATGTGATTATGGTGGAAATTTTTTCATGATCGTCAATCAAGCCCGTTTTCTAATGTAAGTGTGTTTGGAAACTTCGGTATCATCTTTTAAATTCTGAATATTTATTTTTTAACATGTATCGCACAACATCACCTAATTTTCCCTAATTATTGTTTTAAAAAGTTATTCCAACCCTTGGCTTCTAGAACTTAAAGCAAATTATGATTATTATTCTTGCTCAAGTAACAGAGTAATTGAGTTAAGGCATAATTAGAAACCCCTATGGTGGAATCGACAATGTCTTTAATTGGTTCACATAATGGGTTCATTTGTTCATTGAATAGTCATCTAGTAGTTTAACTAATCAATTCTCCTTTGGGTGAGTATTTCATAAGTACATCTCCATTTACCATCTATAGGTTCACTCCAACGGCTAGCTAACGACTAGTTAGACTTTCATTAATTACTAAATATTAAGCAGGTGTAAGAAATATTATTAGGAAAAAAAATTAATATTATCTAACGGCTAGTTAGACTTCAATAATTACTTTTAATCAATGACACTGCCTAGTTACTTGTGGAAATTAGAGAAGCCTCTATAGTCATTTTAGCTTAAAATAAATTTTCACAATCTTTGAGCATACTATATATGAAAGTCCATCCATTCCATAAGACCAAAACCCCCAAAACTAACTATCTTCCTTTTTGTTAAACTAACTGACAACCATGAATGCAAAAAACTTTGAGATTTTCAAGGGACAATGCAAAGGATAAAGCATCTGTCATGTCAGGAGGATTATGGACCTTCCAATGGTAATTATGGTCGAAATTCTTTCATGATTGTCAATAAGCCCATTTTCTATTTTAAGATTGTTTGTAACTATGGTATCATATTTTAACTTCCAACCGTTTTTAAATGTTAACAAATAAATGGTCGGAAGTTAAATAAATTTACAAGATTTTAGAGACACTTTTACAACATAAAATAGACTTGATGTCAATCTTGAGAGAATTTTGATCATAATTACCATTGGAAGTTTCGTAATCCCCGTGAAATGAGAGCTGCTTTATCCTTTGCAATATCCTTTAAAATTCTCAAAGCTTTTGGCATTCATGGTTGTCATTTAGTTTGAACAAAACGAAAGGTAGCTACTTTTTGGGGTTTTAGTCTTATGGAATATATGGCTTTCATATAGTGCGCTCTATCATGATGTGGTACATTCAGATTCAATGCTTTAATCCATGAGAGGGTGATAGATATAATGTTAATTGAATAAGGGATGATAATTAGTAGCCCTTATAAAGGTGGTTATTGTGATTTGTTTGCCTCCGAATCAACATTTAATTACTCAAACACATTTCCCTCCATGTTGTAATATGTGTTTTATTTATAAAGAAAATCATCTTACTAAATCATAATTAATTAATCATGAACTCCATGAACCATACTAAAAAAATCTCTATAATTTTTTAGGGTGATTGAAAAGGAAGAAGAATATCATATATAACCATTTTGGAACTTCCGAATATGATTTTTCTTGAAATTTTTATCGTCAATCAAGCCAAACTTTTTTAAGTAATACTTTTGCAAGCTCTGGAATAATCTATTAACGTCTGACCCTTTATTGCTAAGATGTATCACACTAAATCCCCTAATTTTTCCAACATCTTTCATTTTAATTAACACTCGAACGCTTCGCTTCTAGAACTCAAACAAATTTATGGTTTTTTTACCCTAGTAGTAGACTCATTAATTTGAGCCCTAAACTGGACGTCTCTCCAATGACAATGAACATGTATTTAATCGTTTTGTGTAATAGGTTCATTTGTTTGTTCTGCCATCATGCTTACATGAGTAATCCCTTTTTGGGTGACTATTGTATGGAAATATACTATAATATTGATATAGGACAAGAATTAAAAGTAGCATCTAAATTATCACAAATATTGTGTCGTGGCAAGCCACTGCCTTGAAAGCGATCGCAGCCCGTCTCTGATGCAAATCATTAAGGCGGGTCACTCCTTAAGGTTCCACAACTCTTCCAAGCACATGAACTCATGGCTAGAATATTGGAGTTTTATAACTACAATTGTCGAGAGATTGACAATAGAAATGATGACTATTTGAGATAATAAGAGAATTGGTGAAAGAGAGTGTAGATGAAAGAGAGGCTTTTGTTTCTCTTATGTATATTTAACTCACAAATAATACTACTCAAATAGACATATCATTGAAGTTTTTATCCATTAGTGACTCTTTTTTAGTTGTTGGATTCCTTATAAATTCATTTATTTTATGTTTTATGGTAATTATATTATGATATTATTGTAGTGTATGTTGATAGATGATAGGTACAAGGGCCAAATGGATTTTTCAAGTTAGTTTAAGAGCACGATGATGTCAATTATGTGCCTTAAGTTGAGTAAACTCTCTTGTTTGGATGCTGGTGATGGCATGCATAATATTAATACTCACTTTCACGTGTTTGGTTACACGATCCCCATAAATGCATTGATTTTCACCACCACTTCTGAGAGAGTATGATTTTGTACCTTTTAATCTTAAAACTGGTTTCAACAGGAGTCTTACCACCTTTACCATTTTGGTGAATGGGCTTTTTTTAGATAAAGAGGCCTCAAAAATGCTTTCACTATTTAATTAATTGGCCGAGGAGATTACTGACCCTTTCTATACATATGTGGTTTTCGTATGCATCCCTGTTACCATGATAGAGTAGATTTGACATTATGACGGATAGGATGCAGAAGTACTAGATCGGGACGAGACAATATATACCAACTTTCTAAGTCCCCTATAGGTCTTTATGTTCGTGTGACACATTAAACATGATAAGGCATGGGTCCTACCTAGCATGCTAGGCAGGATATAGGTGTATATACTTGTTATGTGATACTTGGTATTGAGGAAACTATTAGTTTTTATTGCATAACATTCACGCGTATGTGTTGCCTATCACCAGAATAATTGGTTGGTGTTTTCACCTGTTGGTCTCATTTGGGGGAAGTTTGGGTTGTGCTTGCTAACATGTATTTTTCGGGCTTATTTGGGTTCAATTAGTTTATTGTTTGACTATGATTGTATAGTTGTATCAGTATGATGATTGGCTTGCATGATTGGTTTAGATTCGCCTTAGTTTCCCTCTATTTTGATTCTTTCAGACTAAGTAGGATTGAATTCGTATATTGGATTTTATGATGTTTCATGGTCTATACTATCATATTATCTTAGGTTAATTAACTTATAGAGTAGATACTTTTTGTGCTTAGGTTATTGGACTAGCGCCTCCAGGTACGTTCATTTGTCTCAGTTAACTACTTTTTTTATACTATTCCTTTGTCTCTATTTCCTATGTTGCGTGATATATTTCTTTAGGTTCTTGTTGTCATGACCCAAGTCTAGGGCCCGTTTATGAAACGACGTACAAGACTCTGAAGAGCCTCATATAAGCCTCATAACATTTGATATAGAAATATTAAAGAACTAAAACTCATTTAAATCAAAAAAATAATAATAAAAAAAAAAGAAAACATCATTTGATAGTAAAACTTGAAATAAAGCGGAATTCTAAATCTCACATGGGCATCTTAGACACAATATCAAAACATTCTAGGAACATGAACCTTTATAATCTAAATGACTACTAAATGTCTATTACATGAATAAAGGAATCTTAAAAGTCTTGTCTCTAATCCATGAGGATATACCATGTTTTGGAGGAATAGCAATCCAAACACTTCAAACTAGCTTGAAGGAATCACTTGTCGGAATCTAAACTTGTATTAAAACATTAAGAAATATGGGTTAGTACAAAGAAATGTACTAAGTATGATGACCATGCAAAAACATGCTTAAAAGGGGACATTTTGGTTCGAAACCATGCATTACGCCACTTTTGAAACATCATGAAGAATAACATAAGAGACATCATATGCAAGTATAATCATCATATAAGTCATAACTTCACATTTAGATAATATGAACAACTAACCCATTACTTTTACCTTAGACCTTCACCTTAACAACCCTTATGCTATACCTTGTGCAATGTATTAATAGCGTCTCATACCACCATCCATACTAAGGCACCATATTAAGGTCACTAAAAGTGAACTTGCCATTCATTTATTTTCACTTTTACACCATAATCATACATAAGAGACATGACATTTTATAAGGCATGACAAGGGAAAATAACTCATATGTTAATCCAAGTATATCATGCATATCACATTAATCATTTAAGAGTCAACATTTTTCAATAACATCACTTAGAGGACTTTCATACATTAGTCATTTAGACTTAGAGAACTCATCATAATTCTACCAAAGCCAACTCATGCAATATATGGACAACATCAAATACTACTACCCATACTTTGTAGAACCTCTTAAGTAACCATAGTTCACATGTCACGTGATGGGAATAAGCATTTAATTGACATAGACCAGGAGAGCTAGATCATGAAATCCGGTGTCATAATGCCTCACACCGTAAAGAGGTGGTCTCCTTGCCTGAGGTAAATCGGTAATTTATCTTAAGTGGATCTACTCGCTATCCTATGCGGGAACATAGTTATGTGATAAGAAGGATGCTACTGGATACCAACATCAAATAACGGATGGGCATCCACCCCAAGAGATTGCGACTAGATATCCTGCCTCAACTCATGAATGAGTATCCATCTCATTCAATATCCACTAAGTGCTTAGCCTACATTCCCATAGAGTATTCATTCTTCAGTTCATCATTAAATGATAAAAAATTATTACTAGATACCCCACTTCAACTCATGGGTGAGTATCCATCCCCTTCCAACACACATTCATTAGATGGCTCAAAGAAGATATTGAGATTGCTACTAGACACTCTGCTTCATCTTACGGATGGGAATCCATCTCAAACTCCACATTTCGTTCATTAGAAAGGGATATAGATATTTTTAATAGACACTTCACCTCAACTTACGAATAAGCATCCATCTTCAATCCTACATTCATTCATTCTCCATTCATAAGGCCACTGCATTCTAGACATAATCATAACATATTCATAGATACCTCATACACATATACTACAATATATGCATTAAGTAAACACCTCCACCTTTCAAGTGGATCAAACACATTGTACTAACAATGTAACCTTAGTCATAACTTGCCTTCAAGGCCACAAATCTCAAATATCAAATACACCAACAATTACTATAAACAAGGAATGACTAATGAAATACTTCAATAATCTAAAGCAAATTAAACAAGTTATATTCACATACATTATTTATTAACTAACCAACTTCATGAAGGCATAAATAAGGAATAGAGAGAAATCATGGGTTCATAGAATTTTTTCATCATAAATCATCAATTGAACAACAATTTAACCATAATATGCCATTAGAAACCTTTTAAAACCATTTGGTGAAAGAACCCATGAGATTGAATAAACTCTAAGTTTTTCATAAACTTGAAAACCTTGAAGATTTACTTTGAAGTTAACTATAAGGAAAAAGCTAACCCTAGATGATGGATCACCATACCTTGCTTAAGATTTCTTAAGAAATTTGAAGAAGAAAACACCTTGAATCCAATCCCTAGCTCCCACTTCTTCTTATTCATTTAGTTAGAGGGAAAGAACTTTGGGGTTTTGATTTGAGAGTTTGAAAATAATGAGTGAATGAAATGTTTCAAGACTTAAAGCTATATATATATATATATATAGATAGATAGATAGATAGATAGATAGATAGATATATATAGATAGATAGATAGATAACCATTTTAAATCAACCCCAATTAATAAAACATTAAAACGAAATTACTTAATTGCCCTAAATTTATGCAGCTTCGTAAGGGACCACGGCCAACTTCACGGCTCGTGAAGGGGGACTACAGCTCGTGAAAGGGGGACCACGGACTGTGGAGGTGCCCGTGGTACCTAGGCAGTGTGATCCCCTATGCTTGCCAACCTTCAAGTGAATAAGACATCTCCACTGCCAACTCTACGGACCGTGGTCATGAGCACTTACCATAGAGTGGCCCGTGGAGTTGAGGCAGGACCTTCGCCTCAAAGACTTCGCTCCATTATGGCCAGGTGCCTTTAACGGTCACTTTCACAGACTGTGGTCAAGTTCACTAACCGTGAAATAGTCCGTGAAGCCTTGGGGCAGTGCTTAGCCAAGGTTGGAAACCTTGGCCCTTGGCTTAGGCCTTTCCTTCCTTGGCATGGCACAAGCCCTTAAACCCTTAACCAACACACAAAAGTTCCTTTAACACAGAGTCTAACGCGTACCTTGACGTTGACTCACTAAACTTTTTTCTTGGAACAATATTAGACAACAAGAACAAACTCAACACAATGTTGTTAGGCTCTAGTTTCACTTATTCATTTTACGGGTCGTTACATTATTCCCCACTTAGGAACATTCATCCTCGAATGGAATTTTTAAACACATTAAGGGGAAACGATTCAAGACTATAAACCCAACTATCATAACACATCAATATAAGGCATAAACCATAGGATGAAAACATCAACTCCACATCAATAAGCTCAATGCAACACAAGAAAGTAGGGGCTACATCTACAAACCCATTATGCATCAAACTTCAATACTTGTCATAACCTTGGAGGAACTACCTTCTCCAACTCAATTCATGCTCATTATATCATCATAAGAAAAGTTATGCAAATCATCACAAAATACCATATAAGCATGTTCAACATCTCAACTCATGAAGCACATAGACAACTCAAACTAGATGCATATTAACATGAGGAACACAACAATGAAAACTTTTCTCATTTAAAAAATAATTCAAGTAGAACATGCATATTATAGAGATATAATGTAAACATTTAATCATACAAGACTCCAATCATGAAACAAGATACAAGGAACTCTACATCTTATGCTTGAATAAGAATAGAAGGAAAGAGATAAAGGATAAAGGAACTCTCACAACCTTACTATTCCAAATACTATCCCCCGCTTAGGTGGCTAACTCATTCTAAGGAAAACGTGGCAACAACTTATAAACCTTGACAAAAGCCTTCACATTTATAAGAAACTATCACTTACCGGTGCCTTCATTTGGTAGGGCTTCTTTGTCCTTTCTAGCTTGAAGAGAACATAAGCAACCATAATTTGGAAAGATAGGAACTGTACCATCATTAGAAGCTTGCTTGGTATTGCTTCCTTTTGTCGAGTGTGTTAGGCAATCTCTCATCTTATGACATTTCTTCCTACACCTAAAGCATGCATCTAGGCCGGCTAGGTACTTTATTTCCACACCTGGCACACTTAAATATTTCAAAAGAAGAACCACTTCCATTTCCTCTTTGAGAATTAGGGTTAGACACCCTATCTTTGTTCACCATTGGGGCATCTTGGTTGTAGAACCTCTTTTTAGACCTAGGTTGACTTTGTTCATCAGACTTAGACGTCTTCACCTCTTTGCTCATCCTCTCAAGTTTGAACTCTTCCATAGATTAAGCATGCACCATGAGTCCAGATATGTTTATGTCACCACGAAGTATTGTCAAACGACATTCTTTCTTCACTAAGTCGGATACCCCGGTCACAAACCTACTCATCTCATATCTAGGGTTTGACACAAAAGATGGAGCAGACTTAGACAATTGGGTACCTTCAAAGAGTACTCTTGTACATTAATATTACCTTGCTTATACTTTTCTTTTCTCACGGGGGAAAACCTACCAAGTTAAGCTTCCCTAAACTCCTTCCATTCTATAGAATCCGCTCCCACTGGCTCATTGGCCTTCCATTGAGTGAACCAATCTTAGGAATCGTCTTTTGATTGATAGGAGTCAAGATCCACTTTCTCTTTAAAAGTCACCCCCATAACACTCACACCTTATACACCTCATCCAAGTATTCTTAGGGATCCTCTCCTACCTTAGAACCTAGAAACACCAAAGGATTCATCCTCACAAAGTCTTTCAACCTAGAATCCATGGTACCCTTATTAACATTCACTCTAGGCCCCACATCTCTAGTCTCATGAGTCGTCATGTCTTGGTTAAAGGTTAAGAAAGCCGGCCTAATTTCTTCATCGGCCATATTAGGAGCCTCTACCTGAATTTGGTTGCCTTGGTTGACTTGATCACCTAAAAGACCTTGGGGAGGAACTCCCTCATTCACATTTTCTTCTTCTACTCTCCTTGCTGGTCTCCCTCTTGTATTCATATAATATAAACAAAAGAGAACGATTAGGAAAAGAACACTTAAGGAACTAAGCTCTAAGGCATGACTTCAAGAATAATGAAAAAAGGTGTAATTTTTTAATGTCCTATACCTCTCACTCAAAGATGTGCCACGACTCACACTAATGAACAAGAATCTACTAGACGTGCCTTGTAAGACATCAACCTAAAAAACATTTCCAAAACCTTGTGCTCTGATACTATGTTTGTCACGACTCGAGTCTAGGACCCTGATGTGATACAACGTATAAGACTCCTAAAATCCTCATAGCATTCATAACATTTGTATATAAATAGTGTGGAATTAAAACTCATTTAAATCAAAATAAGAAAAATTAATTTGATAGAAAAACTTGAAATACAGTGGAAGTCTAAATCTACATGGCCATCTTAGACACAATCTCAAAACACACTAGGGACACGATCCTTTACAATCAAAATGACTACAAATGTCTAGTACATGAATAAAGGAAACTTAAAAGCCTTTTCCTCGAATCCAGGAGGACGTACCAAGTCTTAGAGGAATAGAAATCCAAGAACTTCAAACTAGCTTGGAAGAATCACTTTTTCGGAACCTTTACTTGTAATAAAACATGAAGAAATATGGATTAGTACACAGAAATGTACTAAGTATGATGACCATGCAAAAACATGCTTAAAAGGGGACATTTTGGCTGGAAACCATACATTAAGCCACTTTTGAAACATCATGAAACATAACATAATAGATATCATATGCAAGTATAATCACCATATAAGTCATAACTTCACATTTAGACAATATCAACAAGTAAACCTTTACCTTTACCTTAGACCTTCACCTCAAGCAACCCTCATGCTATACCTTGTGTAATGCACAGATAGCGTCCCATACAACCCTACATATAAGACACCACATTAAGGTCACCAAAAGTAAACTTACCATTCATTCTTTTTCACCTTTATACCATAATCATACATAAGAGAAATATATTTTATAAGGCATGACAAGGGAAAATAACTCATAATTTAATCCAAGTATAGCAAGCATATCACATTAAGCATTTGAGAGTCAACATTCTTCAATTACACCACTTAGATGACTTTCATACATTATTCATTTAGACTTAGAAAACTCACGATAATCTTATCAAAGCCTACTCGTGCAATGTATGGAAAAAATTCCATACTACTACCTATACTTTATAGAACCTCTGAATTAATCATAGTGCACATCTCACATCATGAAAAAAGCGTTTAACCTACATATACCATGAGAGGTAGATCATGGAATCCAATGTCATAAAGCCCCACATCGTAAAGAGGTTATCTGTTTGCCTAACGTAAACTGGTACTTTAGCTTAAGTGGATTCACTAGTTATCCTATGCGTGCACATAGTTATGGTATAAGGAGGATGCTACTAGATACCCTGCCTGAACTCACAGATGGGCATACACTCAAAAAGATTGCTACTAGATACCCCGCCTCAACTTATGGATGAGTAATCATCTCATTCAATATCCACTCGGTGCTTAGACTACATTCCCATATAGTATTCTTTTTGTAGTTCATCATTAAAGACAAAAGATCGTTACTAGATACCTCACCTCAATTCAGGGATGAGTATCCATCCCCTTCTAACATACATTCATTAGATAGCTCAAAAGAGATATTGATATTGCTACTAGACATTCCGGCTCATCTTACGGATGAGCATCCATCACAAACTCCACATTTAATTCAGAGATTGTTACTAGACACTCGGCCTTAACTTACAAATGAGCATCCATCTCCAATCCCACATTCATTAGATCTCCATTCATAAGACCATTACATTCTAGACAGAAAATAATACATTCACAGATACCTCACACACATATGCTAAAATAGATGCATTAAGTAAACACCCCCACCTTTCAAGTGGACCAAACACATTCTGCTAACAATGTAACCTTAGTCATAGCTTGCCTTCAAGGCCACAAATCTTATACACCAACAATTTACTAAAGACAAGGCATGTGTAATGACATACTTTAATAATCTAAAGCAAATTAAACAAGTACTGTTCACATGCATTCTTTATCAACTAATCCACTTCATGAAGGCATAAATTAGGAATAGAGAGAAATCATGGGTTCATAGAGTATTTGCATCATAGAACATCAATTGAAAAATAATATAACCATAATATGCCATTAGAAACATTTAAAACCATTTGGTGAAAGAACCCATGAGATTGAGTAAAACCCTAAGTTTTTCATAATCTTGAAAACCTTGAAGATGTACTTTGAAGTTGACTCCAGGGTGAAAGCTAACCCTAAATGAAGAATAACCATACCTTTATGTCAGATTTCCTAAGAAATTAGAAGAAGAAACCACCTTGAATCCAAACCCTAGCTCAAGAAAGCTCCTTGAATCCAAACCCTAATTCCCACTTCTTCTTATTCCTTTAGTTAGAGTGAAACATAGAGAGAGAAAGAAATTTAGGGTTTTGATTTGGGAGTTTGAAAATAATGAGTTAAAAGAAGTATTTTAAGACTTGAAATTATTTATATATATGATATAAACCATTTAAAATTAACCCTACTTAATAATACATTAAAGCGAAATTACTTAATCACCCCAATTTTGGGCAGCCTCGTTAGGGACCATACCCAACTTCACAGCTCATGAAGGGGACCATGGGTTGTGGAGGTGCCCTTGGTCCCTAGGAAGTGTTTTACTCTAGGATTGGCAACCTTTATGTTGCTAAGGTATCTCTGTGGCAAACTTTACGAACCATGGTCATGACTACTGACCGTGGAGTGGCCCGTGGAGTTGAGGCAGAATGTTGGCCTCAAGGTCATGGCTTCCTCATGGCCATGTGACTTTCACGGCCACTTCAGCGGACCGTAGTCAAGGCCACTGACTATGAAGTGGTTTGTGAATCCTTTGGGAAGTACTTAGACAAGGTTGGAAGCCTTGGCCTCTGGCTTAGGCTTTTCCTTCCTTGGCTTGATACATGCCCTTGCACCCGTAACCAACATAAAAAATGTCCTTTAACAAGGATTCTAACGCGTACCTTGATGTTGAATCACTAAACTTCTTACATCCGAACAACATTACAGAACATGAACCCTCATCACAAACTCAACACAAGGTCGTAGACTCTAGTTTCACTTATTCATTTTACAGTTCGTTACACTTCTACTGTACATTACATCTTTACTTGCTATGTATATTTGCTTTGTATTTCGAGCTCAGTAAGCCTATGCCTAATGAGTACCACTTGTTGGTACTCATAGGACACTTCTAAATCCTGTAGATTATAATACGAGTTTTTTCCATTGAAGTGTTCCTTGTGTGAAGTAGTTATGGGTCATAAAATTGGGGTGAGATCCTGACGTGCATAGTTTTCCATCTCCTTCTGTTTTGATTTGACTATTATTAAATTTGTAGCCAAAGACGGTTATGCATATTTGTAATTACCTTGTACTGCTATTTTGATTAGTATCTTAACTATATATTGATATTCCAAGTCTCGGGGTGTTTTATGTATATAATGATTATCTCTCTTTCTTCTATTTCAATATTTCTTTCCTTGTGTTATTCATTCTGCCCTTCTGCGTGATAGTCCATTGATTCTGGTTCTGAACTATGGGTTTTACTTACCAACTTGTGGAATGTTAGTAGATGTCATCATGACCTAAGATTTTGAAATGTGAAAGTCAAATGTTTTTTTAAAAAAAAATAGAACTTTAAAACTACACTTGTTGCCTATTTCAACAACCAACCAAAAAAATTGAAAAGAATTTAAACTTACCATGTGGAAACAAGCGACAAAAAAAATTAAATAAAAACTAACTTAAAATGGAAAAAATTGGTCATTTGTGTCCTTCCGTTTTGAAAAAAGTTTTTCGCTCAAAGAATAGCGTTTTTATATTTTTCAAAAATATTTGTCCCATGTCACATTTTGTCTTGAAAAATGGTTCTTTTCTGATCAACATAAGTGACTTGATAAGAAACTAGAAAAATACATTTTCTAATCAAATCCACGAGACCTTCTTATGATCCCTTGACCATTCTACAGTTTAATGAGTCAACTCATGGAACCCAAGTTCAAACTCAAAATTTTACTAAGTCTAGATCACTTCTGCGGATACCATCTACGACGTTAGACCATAGGACATTTGTCGACTCCCTTCATAGAATTGTGGTCTTAAATCAAAATTCTCTAAATCACTTTTACGGGCATTTCCTATAGCTCGTACACCTCCCTATGAATCGTCCTTCTCATATGTAGGTCAAACACCATAGACTTGACATTGCCAATATTCTAACCAAGTAGTAGATCACTACATCTGTTCCAAAAACTGAATTTTTCTTTCCTATCTGACTTTCCGATTTGAATTTTTCCTTTCCAATCCGAATTTCCGATTTCTGAGATGTTACACTAGCCCTACAACCTAATCACAACAACATTTCTTCATGGAACTCAAATCGAAGATATACTAATAGTAACCACCACTACACACCATAACAACAAAAAGGTCACTCCATAGACCCGGTATTCATTTACACAAACCAAATTATAATGAAACAATAACCTAACTAGACCCTATAAGCCTAGAAGGTACACAACAACAAACATAACCCAATATACACATTATATGACTGGCACGTGCAAACAACAACTAATGATGTTGGTGATAAGTGATACTTTTAAATGTTAGTATGCAAAGAAATTTATAATACCATTGGTGCTAAGTGACATGTAGCCAAGTATATATACATAACTCTTTCCCCCTGACACACTAGGTTGGACCCAAGTGTAGACCCCTCCTTCATGTTCGGTGATTCACATGGACGTAGGGACCCAACCGTGGCTTGGAAAGCCCATATATACGGCCTGGTGCCTATCCAAGACCTCCATAATATATCAATCACAGTACCGGATCTGCTCTGTCATGGTACCAAAGATGTATTTAACTAAATTAGCATAGAAAGTATCAGCATTGTTCTTGACCGATCAAGTAAAAAATGAGCACATCCTCAATGCCTCTTTTATCTCAAAAGCATATTTATCAAAGTGGAAAAGATGGTAAGAGTCCTATCAAAACTAGTTTTAAAAAGTCAAGTGTAACATTATACTTTCTCGAAAATAGTAGTGAAATTTAATGCGTTTACAAGGATAATACTACAAAACATGAGAAAATAAATATCAACGTAATGCATGTCATCACTAGCATCAAAACAAATACTAGCTAACCAACCTATGTATATTACCAATACTACCTTGCTCATAGAGCATACAAAACTAACCTAAAATATAGTTGGTCCTCGACCAAGGTTTTGGGTCCAATAATGTACCAACAATGATACCCAAACATGATTACCATAACTCAGGATATGAAGAAATTTATATAAAATCTAAAAACGAAAAATGGTAACTAAAAAATCACAGCCTTAACCTGAAATTAGTAATCAAGTGACACCAGAGCACAACTAATGACAATATATAGCTGATATCAAGCAACTAAGGTTCCATGCAGTAATAGAGGCTACCAACCTATAACAATTTCTATACAGCACAACCAGACTAATTATATGGTCACTAAACACACGTTCTAAGGCACTTTGATCACAAAGTATTCTATCACTTCAAACATCAACTCTAAAGAGGATGAAAACACTAAACTAAGTCATAACAAGGACTTACCAACCTAATCTAAGGATTTCGCAATACTAAACTAGTCTGAGGCTCTTATAAGAATGATCAAAATGGGATAAGGAAGTAATTCGAAACCCATTAGATATAATCCTAATCCATATGCAATCTATACTAATCATTATCTCACGGAGCAAAATATAAAACAAAGTGGATTTGTAGCCTACCTTAAAGTTGAACTGCAATCTCGAATCGTCCACAAGTTTCATGTATCATCTTTATGTCCTCCAAATTCCTTGATATTATTAACACCATAAAGTACATGTTACTATGAGAACGATGATACCCATATTGGTATAGCATAACTCAGGCTCAAATCGGGGTAAAAAAGGCATGTTTAACTTGTTAATGATATTACAAAATTAAACCTATTACTAGGTCCTGAATATCTAAAGTAACTTGTGCCCAAAAGTTGAGCATAATTCACTCAAAACCCCCAAAAATAGTCCCACAAGATCAGAGTTAAAAAATCACCATATAAGGCCAAAGAAAGGTTTAGGGGACAAGATTTACCTTAATTAAGATCCCCTTAACTCAATCTCAATGACCCGAATGCTAAGCTCCAGTAATTCCCAACAATATGCACCAAAAATGAGCTCAAACGAAGCTCTAGATATCAAGATATTGAATTTACAATGTTCAACAATAAACTGATTTCGAGATTTAACTACAAATAATGACAACTGACGCGGTGCCCCTACCACTAAAGAGGAAAGGCTCACACTAGTCTGTTAAAGAGGATCCCTGACCGGTTAAGTGGCGACCGCCTAAGCTAATCCAGGTCCACTAAAACGACAAGCCCTTAACTGGTATGCCTTGCTTAAGTGGTACCTTTTCCGTTAAAGCGGCTACAACTTAAGCAGTGCCAGAGCCTCTGAGCAATTGCACCAACATAGTGCTCCAGTTAAATGAGCTAAGTCCCAATAAACTCTGCTTGGGTTCTCGGATTGGTTTGAAAACTAATGCATGGAAATAAAATATGCCAACCTTACTAAAATCAATATTTTGGACTCAATGGAAATGTCAAAACTTTTTAAAAAGGCCGTCTTAACAAAAAGTGGGTCCTACACCTAAGCTCTATTTTAAGCAAAAATTTAAAAGATGGCTCGAAATAAACCTGGAAGCCTCATAGCCCACACTAAAAGTCCTTGTAGACTAAAGATAAAAGACATAAAATCACCACTGAAGTTGTTACGAATTTTCAAAAAAGACACCTTAGCTTTGAAGACGTCCTATTAACCTACAAAAGTATTGAATATTTTTGTAAAAGGACCATTTTGATCCATTTTCTCATTATGTTTGAGAACACGCACATGGTGCGCGTGAAGATCTGTTTTTAATGCCAAAAACCAATTAAAAACTGGCATATCTAAGTTATTCTCTTTATTAATTATTTATTCCATTTCAATTCATCATCTTCCCCAACAAAAGAGTCACATGTACTCTATGATGTACTGATGAAATCAACTCAATAAGGTAAGAATAAGTTTTAATTTCCAATCAAAAAAGCTAGTTTAATGTTCTCCGAAGTTTCATTTCTTCTTAATTTCATTTAGTTTTGATAACCTAAAAATCAAACCAAACTCTAATTAGTTGTTTTTTTGGGATAATCAACATGGATTTGGGACTTGCCAACTTTTGAACTTTGATCGGCAGCGGCATCGTCGGGGTCGCAAGATGTTTCCGAGACTTATCCATGGAAGCTTGAGTTATATCAAGCCATGGTTTGAAAATAAGCTCAATCGCTAGTCACTCAAAAGACATGGATCAGAAAACCACTATTATCGATTTCAATGAATTATTCTTCGTCATTGAAACCACAAGCAACTTTTCTGATTTACATGCCGATGAGGGTTTTAGTTTGCAGCTGAAGCGATTTGCTATTGTTACTATTCTAACTTGATTCATTTTTTACTCCACTAATTCTCCAAGAATTTTGACCAACAAACATCAAAATTGTAGGCGATGATCTTCAACAATGCCAATGAATGAAGAAAATAATGAGAGAAACTAAGAAATGAACAATGGAGAACAAGAGTTTTTTTTATTGAAACGATTTGGTTCGGGTCGGGTTTGAAAATTTTAATTTTAATTAGATAAATAAAAAGAGTGAGCACCACGCGCCTGTTTGTGATAGAGAAAATGGGTCAAAATGGTTCTTTTACAAAGATATTTGATACTTTTGTGGGGTAATAGGACGCCCTCTAAGTTAAGGTGTTTTTAAGAAAATTCATAACAACTTTAGGGGTGACTTTATGTCATTTCTCCAGACTAAACTTGACATTATAGAGCTAATAGAACCATTGGAATCGCATTCCGAGGTCGTTCTCATAAAATTTTGACTAGAGTCAATCATTCAAACTTTATAAGATAAAAATAGGAAAACTTGCATCATAAGATTAAAATGAACTAAATGACTTGCGGTCACTATAAAAAAGTCGTTATCGCTGAATACGCTGGAAAACAACGGAAATGACTTGAAAAGTTATTACATATATGCTAACAAATAAAGGGTAGCAAGTTAAATGATTATACCTAAGTTCACAAATAGTCTTAGAAAATGGACTGGATTAACTATATTGAATGAATTTCCACCATTATCGTCCTTGGAAGGTCCTTAATCATCATGACGTGGGACACTCAGGTTCTAGTCATGTCTTAATTTTAGAGTATATCTAATTGAATAATATACTATAATTAATGGCCCTTAAAATAAGTCTTATTGCAATTTGATTGTCTGTAATCAACATTTGATTTCTCAAAACACGTCTCTCAAAGTTGTGATATGTGTTTGATTTGTAAATACACTCATCTTATTGAATCATAATTAATTAACTATGGTCGCCAAGAACCAAAAACCCAAAAGCTCTAAGCATTTCAAGGGAGATCACAAAGGAAGAGAATATACAACGTGACTGTTATGGACCTTCCAGATTCGATTATGGTGGAATTTTTTCATGATCGTCAATCAAGCTCCTTTTTCGATGTAAGACTTTTTGGAAACTTTGTTATCATCTCTTAACTTCCGACCCTTTATTTTTTAACATATATCACACAACATCACCTAATTTTCCCTAATTATGGTTTCAAATAGTCATTCCAACCCTTGACTTCTAGAATTTAAAGTAAATTATGATTATCATTCTTGCTCAAGTAACAGAGTCATCGAGTTGATGCCTTATTAGAACCTCCCCACGGTGGAATCGACAATGTATTTAATTGGTTCACACAATGGGTTCATTTGTTTCTTGAATAGTCATTTAGTAGTTTACATAAACAATCCTCTTTTGGCTGCGTATTTCATAAGTACATCTCCATTTACATTATATATAGGTTCACTCCAACTGCTAGCAAACGACTAGTTAGACTTTCATTAATTACTAAATATTAAGTAGGTGTAAGAAATAATAATAGAAAAAATTAAAATTATCTAACGGCTAGTTAGACTTCAATAATTACTTTAATGAATATGCCTAGTTACTTGTGGAAATTAGATTATCCCCTATTGTCATTTTAGCTGTAAATAAATTTCCACAATCTTGGAGCACACTATATATGAAAGTTCAATCATTCCATAAGACCAAAACCCCAAAAACTAGTGAGCTTCCTTTTTTCTCAAACTAACTAGCAGCCATGGACGACAAAAGCTTTGAGATTTTCAAGGGACGTTGCAAAGGATTAAGCATATCTCATGTCACGAGGATTATGAACCTTCCAATGGTGATTATGGTCGAAATTCTTTCATGATTGTGAATAAGTCCATTTTCTCTATAAGTTATTTGTAACTTTGGGGGATAATGCACAAGTAGCCCCTCAATCTATGCCCGAAATCTTAGAGACACACTTATATTATACTAAGGTCCTATTACCCCCCCTAAACTTATTTTATAAATATTTTTCTACCCCTTTTCGTCCTACGTGAACTATCTTGTGGGCCCAACGTGTGTTGACATTTTTTTTTCAAACTAGTGTAACGTAGGCCGAAAAGGGTAGAAAATTATTAATAAAATAAGTTCGGGGGGTAATAGGACCTTAGTATAGTATAAGTGTGTCTCTGAGATTTCAGGCATAGGTTGAGGGGCTACTTATGCATTTTCCCTAACTTTGATATTATCTTTTAACTTTCGACCCTTTGCTTGTTAACATGTATCACATGTTAACAAATAAATTGTCGAAAGTAGAGACAATTTTACAACATAAAATAGACTTGATTGGCAATCTTGAAAGAATTTCGATCATAATCACCATTGGAAGGTTCAAAATCCCCGTGACATGAGAGATGCTTTATCCTTTGCAATATCCCTTGAAAATCTCAAAGCTTTTGGTGTTCATGGTTGTCAGTTAGTTTGAACAAAAAGAAAGCTAACTAGTTTTTGGGGTTTTGTCTTGTGGAATGGATGGACTTTCATATATAGTGTGCTCCATCATGATGTGGTACATTCGCATTCGATGTTTTAATCTACAAGAGAGTGATAGATATAATGTTATTTGAATAAAGGAATAATGTTATTTGAAAAGTGGTTATTGTTATTTGTTTGCCTCCAAATTAATATCGAATTCCTCAGCCTCTCCATGTAGTGACATGTTTTTACTTATAAATAAACTCATCTCACTGAATCATAATTAGTTAATCATGAACTCCATGAACCATAATAAAAAAAATCTCTAAGATTTTTGAGGGAGATATGACTATTATGCTAGAAATTTTATCGTCAATCGAGCCAATTTTTTGATTTAATACTTTTTGCAAGCTCTGAAATAATTTATAAACTTCCGACCCTTTATTTGCTAAGATGTATCACACTAAATCCCCTAATTGTCCCAACATCTTTCTTTTCAATTGACACTCGAATCCTTAGCTTCTAGAACTCAAACCAAATTATGATTATTATTTTTGCCCTTGTAGTAGACTCATTAATTTGCGCTCTAAATTGCACATCTCTCCAATGACTTTGAACATGCATTTAATCGTTTTGTGTAAGAGGTTCATTTGTTTGTTATGACCATTATGTTTACATCAATAATCCCTTTTGGGTGACTATTGTTTGGAAATATACTACAATATTGATATAGGACAAAAATTAAAAATAGTATCTAAATTATCACAAATACTGTGTCATTGCAAGCCACTTGAAAGTGATTGTAGTCCGTCTCTGATGTAAATCGTTAAGGCGGATCATTCCCCATAGATTTATGGTGGATCGTTGTGTTGATATTGTGGGTTTTTGAGGGAGAAGGAAGTTGAAAAGTGAAATGCTGAAATAAAGCGACAAAAATGTGACTCAATTTTGAATATATTTGAAAAAGAAAACCATCATTTTCAGTTAAAGTGTTTTTATATTTAATTATAATTTAAGAAGTTCTAAAAATTACATTTCAAAACCATTTAAACTTAATTAGTAGAAGTTTTGACTTAAACTTGGTCAACTTGTCACTTTTTTTAATTAAGAATTGTTGTCACCGTTACTCAATTTTTTTTGTTTCTAATTATAGATAATTGCATTTACATATTAATGTCCAACAACAGCTTTAAAAAACAAAATTAACACGTCCAATATTTAAAATGAAAATTTGGGGTATAAACGTAATAAACCAAAAAGTATTTAAGAAGAAGAACGGAACATTTTGAAAAGGCACTCCACTGCATCCCGCCGCTAGTTTCTCGCCGGCGTCCGCGCAATTTCTCCGGCGAGTGGGAGAGAAAGTGATGCTACGGTACCCAACGACAGTAAGGACTCTGAGAAATCTGATGGAAAATTCGTCTCCGACTGCTACCCAGCAAAAGGTGCATTTTCACTATAACCACACTGACTCGTGTAAGTTCTCCAGATGGACTTCCAGGTAAAATTTCCATAACACTTCACTTTTGCTCCTTACTTTTCCAGAAATTTTTTTGGGGATTCTTAAAATTATAATTTTGTTCTGAAATGAGAATTTAATTGCTAATTGTCTGTGAATAATTTTTTTTGGTTTCTCTGCTTTCAATTGTATTCAAGACTTTAGCTCTATATTGGATTTTTTAATTGCATTCCACTATGTGGGCTGTGGTTGATTCTTCAAGTGGATTTATTTGATTGCTGCTTCAACTGGACTGCTACCTTTCCAAGAGGATTTTGTCAAATGCTGGTTACTGGGATTTGGTTTTAACTGTATAATATTGTATTTATATAAAAAGAATGTACTGTGATGGGTATTCCATACATAGTGGCGTACACAGTTTTTTCTGTAAGCGGTATCAACATTTGATTTAAAAAAATGAACAAACCTTAGAAAAGCCTTATATTAATGGAAAAGGATTCTTGTATGAATTAAAAAAAATATGTCATATAGATTACACGTCTTGTATTATTTTTCATCTAAGTTTGATGAAAATGAATGTTGGATTGACTTGTGTATTTGATATAGTTTAAGAAGGTAAGCCTCACGAAAAACCTAACATTCTAGAAGATAAAATGGTGAGGCACTTAACTTAAATTAAATGAATGTCCCAGATCCCATACTGATATTTGAACTCTCAACTCAAAGTAGATAAGCGAGGTGCTTTACCAGCTAGGCAGGGAGCTGTTTGTGACAAGAAATGCCATATATATATATATATATATATATATATATATATATCAGATGATACCTCTTAGCATTTCGTGCGTCCTCCCTTTTGCATATAGCTACTTCTATGATTTATATGCACTTTAGCCGGTGGCTTATATTTGATTTGATAGGGAATGTTACGAGTTCATGTATGCAAGGCCGTGGCACAAAGTTGTTGACTTTTATGCAGACATGGTGAAAGGCTATACTTCATTGTCAGGATTATTTGGAAAAGAGGTACACTTTGGCAAGCTTTATAGTTAAGCATACATTTGTTGTTCGTATCTCTTTTGCTTTTGTATGTACTTGTAAGTTATTTGGAAAGGGAATACTCTGAAGAACTTTTTCAAGATGAGCTGACAACATATCCAGTGTAATCTCATAAGTGGGTCTGTGAGAGGAGGATGTATGCATACCTTACCACTACCTTTCTGGATAGTGAGGTTGTTTCCGATAGACCCTGGGCTTAAAAGGAATGTCATCGAAATGAGACTTCAAGCAAATGTAACAACTAAATAGCACAATACAAAGCAAAAAAGCAACAATTACTCAATACTTACCAATAATGAAAAGTGGAAAAGGAGGTGGCCAGCCCCCTACTCTCCCACATCAAGTTTGACAACACCCAGTTACCTACTGACCTTCTTCCCTAACCCTCAACCTCCATACCTTCCTTTCTAGGGTCATGTTCTTAGTAGACCGGAGTTATCAATACGCTTATAATGCACCTTCAATTTTGATGTATGTGGTCGTATATATTAATAGTAACCCACCTAAATTTGGGCTTGAATCCCATAGAATATATGGTTTTTTTTTTAGTATACGTAAAGGTACTTTGGTTTACAACTATGCACTTAGTCTCGTGCACTACCACTCAGTCTCTTCCGAGTTCATGAATGATTTATCTACATATGATGCTTACACAACTATGAGTTATTGACAATAAGACCGGCCAAATTTGCCAAGTATATTCAATTATGTCTAATCTAAATGTATCAAACAAAGGTTAACGCCTTGAGTTCATGCAAATCTTTTTCTATCAAATCCTAACCCGCACTTTTGGTTCTGCAGATTAAGATATTATGACGTAGGTTAATGTTTCCAATCACTAAGCCTTTTAATTAAGAACAAAAAGAAATTTGATATCTTATAACCCTAGTAGCATATGATCACACAAAAAGCTTATGAACTTTTACAATATTATTAGGTTTCACAATATCAATAGAGGATTTAGGCACTCTTACTTATAATAAATAATTAGAATATAAATTGAAAGAATGCATTAACGTTCTAGGAATCTTGAAAGCTTGAACAATATTGAAGACTTTATTGAAGAATTGAGGAAAATGTAACTTAGATGACGACAACCACAATTATGCTTAACCTAAGGAAAATTGTCGAATCTTTCAATAGAAGCCTAACATGTCTATTTATAATGGTCCAAGAAGTAAGTATCCTAAATAATAAGGTAAGTCCATCGCAAGCTTTGCAATGCACTTCATGACAGTCAAATGCTTTACGTTCTGTGGAATCTGCCTTCCGCTGTCGGCGATTGCCTTTTAGTTTTTTCGGAGCTGCTTTGTGGAATACTTCTGCACGCGTGAATTTTTTTCATGATCCGTCTTCTTCAGTTTGCAGGTTCTTTTGCTGTGGCAGTCTCCTTCTTCAAGTTTTGGTTGTCAAACAAGTCTATGATTGTATTCTGCTTCGTATTTGAACCTTTCTCTGCAGGATCTTGGATACAAGTCCTTTGAATCTTTTTATGCTCTGATTTGTGCACTGTTAATTGATCTCTGGTCAAGAACACGACTGTAAGGCCTCATTTGTTTGCATTTAATGGAGGTCTGAATCTTAATCATTCAGATTCAACCCATTAAGTACGTTTGGTTTTTAGGTCTGAATCTGAATGATTCAGATCCAGCCTATTAAGTTCATTTGTTTTATTTTTTAAAAACCTCTTAATGGGTCTGAAGAAGTATGAATGAATCAGATCTGTAGGAGACTCTTAACCACATTCAGACTCATTTGATAAGTTATCAAATAATAAATCATAGTTTCTCTGCTTTGAATGTATCTTTTTATCTCATAACTAAAAACTCTCTCTCACTTTTCTTAATCAAACGCCATTCTTTCCCCCAATTTATTAGTTTTCATATATCCTTTCAAGTATTTTTTTTATATGAATAATTTTTTTGTACTGATGTGTGTCAAGAACACTAATTGCAAGAATATTTTTGTTGTATTGTTGTTTATCAAGGTTTTTGAATAAAGAAATAGTACTTCAAATTATGATTATTAAAACTTTAAAAAAAATTTCATCAAAAGTTATATATTTTGCTGAAATGAAAATTTAATAATATTTTATTAATATAATGTTTAATTTCACTTCTACATTCAAATTTTGAAAACAAAATGTTTAGTTTCACTTCTACATTCAGATATTGAAAACAAACAACATTAATTATTCAGTGTTCAGATTTAGAGACCACATCTTAATATTCAGATGTGTATTCAGATTAAAACACCCAGATCTTAATGCAAATCTTAATACTCAGATGTGTATTCAGATTCAGACTTCTTAATCTTAATGAAAACAAATGAGACCTAAATCACCCAAAAAAATTCTCTGTGTTTTTGACTTTTGGGTATTTAGACATCAATCTCCTTCAAAACAATAAACTAACATAAAAATACAAGAAAACATTGTAAACAAGTTTAAAAACATTCCAAACACTAAGGATGGAGAATATGTGCTTAATTTTGGGCACATCAGTTGTGCTACGTGACTAAGTCATATCTACCCCAGTTCTTTTTAGGCCTACCTCTCCCTCTCCTAACTCATGCTACAACCAACCTCTCACACCTCCGGTGCATCCTTGTACCTTCTCTTCACATGCTCGAACAACCTGAACCTCGCTTTCCTCATCTTGTCTGTCACGGAGGCCATTTCCACCTTGCCCCGATAAACTTTATTCCTAATCATATCTCTTCTACTATGCCCCATATCCATTTAAGCATCCTAATTTCCACTAGATGTAGGCTTTCTTGACTGACCAATATTCTGCCTGATTTAACTATGTTGGTCTAACTGCCACTCTATAGAATTAACCTTTAAGCCTTGGCGACACATTCTTACCGCAAAGTAGCCCGAAGGGGAGCCTTCATTTCATCCACCTTGTAGTGATATGGTATGCAACATCATCATCACTCTCCCATCTCCTTGGATTGTAGACCAAGATACTTAAATTTCCATGTAAGGGGAGCTAAACTAAGGGTGTTTGGATTGACTTAAAAGTCCGTCAAACCTATCTATAAGTCAATTTTGACTTTTGAAAGTGTTTGATTAATATAAAGAGTAACTTAAAATAAATTGAGAATGACTCAAAATAAGTTAGGAAGTGTTTGACAAGGTCAAAAATGACTTAAAATAAGTAAAAAATCAAATCCCCCTACTTTTTATTTTTTGACTTAAAAGTCTGTTCAGATTGACTTTTTATTTTTGACTCAAAAATGACTTTTTTTAAGCCAATCCAAACGGGCTCTAAGATTTATTTCCATAAATATTTGCTCGAGATAAATTCAAATACATTATGGGTGTGATACTATCAAAACAAGTGTTCCTTTAAATCTTTAAAGTTTCTACTCATTTGGTTTAAAAGGTTTATCTTTCCAATGCAATTTTGTTCTTTCTGTTAATTATAAAATTAAGTACCTTATTATATGTTTCTACTTTGTCATTTATCTCATTTGTGTACTTACGCAAGTTCTTTTAGAACAATATTTAGTGTGTAGTATACTTACAGGTCGTTTGGTAGGATGCATTAGAAAAATACTGCATGCATTAGCTTTGAATATTACTAGTTTACTACTTCCCTTGTTTGATACACCTTTTCAACCTATTTATGATTAATTTATTAGTTATGCACTCTATTTGGCACTATGCTATGCATAACTAATATGTAGCAAACCATGGTATTAGCAATGCAAAGGTTCTTAATGCATGCATCAACATGATTAAATAGATAATTACCTCTCAAAATTAGAAATTTTTCCACATCATATCTACCATATTTGTGGAGGACATTTTTGTGAACATTTCTTTTTAGGAATTATACAATGCATGTTGTTTTTAATACACCACACTAAAAATTGCATAAGAAATAATCTCAGCATAACTAATACTACATTTTAATGCCATTATTACTAATACATCTTATTCAACACTTCTCTTATAAAAGTAAGTGTCATATTATCTGTTTCTACTTTCTCATTCATCTCATTTTGTGTACTTCTTTTGCAAGTTTGGATTAAAACAATATTTAGTGGTATAGTACATTTATAGGTCGTTTGGTAGGAAGCACTAGAAAAAGATACTACATGCTTAGCTTTGTATATAACTTATACTTTGTCCGGTGCACCTTTTCGACTTATTTGTAACTAATGTATTAGTTATGCATTTTCTTTGGTACTATACTATGCATAACTATTATGTGACAAACCATGGTATTAGCAATGCAAAGGTTCTTAATGCATGCATTAGCATTAAATACATAATTGCCTCTCAAAATTAGAATTTCTTCCACATTCTATCTACCATATTTGTGGAGGACATTTTTGATGACATTTCTTTTTAGAAACTATGCAATGCATGATATTCTTAATACACCAACCAAACAATGCATAAGAAATAACCTCACTATAGCCAATAATGCATTACTAATGGCATCATTACTAATACATCTTATAATCTTATACACCCTATCAAACGACCCCTTATTGTATTTATACTTATCTTAAAAATTTCTATGTCAGACACATGCTGACCATGAAGATGCTGAAATTCGAGAGGACCATGAAAAATCCGAGTTAGTGAATATTCCAGTTAAAGATAAGAGCAGAGATAAGAGTGGTAGATGGGCGAGAGCAAATTTTATGATTGTCCTTTCTTACCATGGAGGTTCTTTTGATGGATGGCAGAAGCAGCCTGACTTGAATACCGTTCAAGGGTACGTATTTTATAACATAGCTATTCATATCATGAATGAAGTGAACATATGCTCTATGGCCTTTCATGTGGAAATTATCTGGAGTTGATGATAGTTTTCGACATGACATTCTTTTAGCAGTATGTATGCTCTCAATGGTTAAGTTCAAGTTGATGGATTTCTTATGTCATCTTGAATGAGCAATTCTGTATCTTCAGTAAATGACTTCATTTTGCAGTGTTTGGTTATCTTACGGAGACATGGATATGATATACTCAACATTGAGAATTGTTTCTTAAACTAGATTCTTTGGGCAGATCCCAGCAGAGTTATAAAAAAGGAATTATTTAATGATATAAAAAGAAAGAATGTTAAAAACCATAGATCCTCATAGAAGACATCCATTGCAAGAACTCCAGAAATAAGGTCATGCAGAAACATACAGAGGTGGTGCTGAACTTCTGCCTGCCTTATTTGGAGCTCAGATCATCTAATTGGATCATTCATACCAGATCCAAAGGGATCTTCAGCAAAATTATCATGCATGTCTATTTCTCTTTTTAACGTGATAAAAGCTGATTTTATTTGAGGCTAATCCAACTGATAACTTCTGTTGGATATGGTATTCATGTGTATTTTACTCTGTTTTATTCAGATTAGTTGAAAGATCTCTTGGTGAGTTTGTTGATGAGAAGAAGGCTCAATTATTAAAAGATAAGAACTTACCATTAGAAGCATGTGCTTTAGTTGCTGGACGTACAGACAAGGGCGTTTCAGCCTCTCAACAAGTTTGTTCTTTCTGTAAGTCACCTTGCTTGGTGTACATCCTTTCAGTTATATGAATCAGTTTCCAATATTCCCCTTTTAATGATCACTGTTGTTAAAGGCATGATTCAGCACTGAAAATAGGTGCAGAGTGAGCTGGGCGCTTCTACTCGCTTCAGTTGTGCTTTTGTGCAGACACTAAAGCACTTTGGTGAGAGTGTCAGCATCCCATGAACTCCTCTTGAACAGGGTTGTCTAAAAACTAAATATAGCGCACGAATCGACCTATCAATAGTTAAAGAAACGTAAAAGTTGAATATGATGTAGTGATTTGGTCATTAAATCGGAATTGAAACAAAAAACTTCATCATTGCATTTTAAATTTCTTGTTTATGCTTAGTCTTGTATTCTTCATGCATTGCAGATATACTTTTTAATATTTCTTCATTTCTCCTTTCATCACTAAAGCAGACACTTCAATTGCAATGCATGCTTAAAGCTCTAGCATATCTTGGCTCTAAGCGTGGGATTTTCTCTTTCTGATTTTCCCACCGATTCCTTAGATCCCTAGTCTTTGAGGTAAAGGAAATCTTCTAACTATCTAATTCTTCGAAGGAGAAGGCGGAGTTAGCTTTCCTTTGCTATCAATAATAAGGAATACCAGGCTGTCGTTAAAATAGTTCACTCGGCTCAACAATAGAAGTCCCTGTAGTTCAGTCAACCGCAACTAATTTGACTCACTCTTCTTGAAGCTCTTGTGAAATTGTTTCTGTCCTTAGATTTCCTTCTTTCTTATGGTAACTAAGGCTGGCAACATCTTTGCTAGTCTTGTCGAACTAGGAGCTCTACTAGTCTTGAATAAGGGAAACTGTTTAATTATGAAAGAAAGAATGACCTAGGGAGATAGAGGTAGTAGGAAATCCCTTCAAATGGAAAATGATTCATTTAGAAAAATATTCGATACCAAGTAAGAGTGCACTACCTGGTCGATGTGAATGATAAAGGCGTAAGTCGCATTGCTATACGCTTCGTCTTTGAAAACACTTTTTCTTGATGCCTTTGTCCTTCACTTTTTATGCATCTTGTTTTTTGCTTGCTCGATCAAGGATATGATATCGACTTCAATTTAGCAGTTAAGTAGTTTTAAACTTAAAAAGAAAATGCAGTTTACTGTCTTGTGAAGTTTGGATACAATTCCTCAATTTGTTAAGGGTATAATTTGGTGTTTCGCATTAATTTTTTCTCCTACTTCAAATCAAGACGGCCACTTGCCTGTATATATGTTTTTTTAATCATTAAAAGTCGTGTCATTGATGATTCAGCAAATAGAAGGTGCTGTATAATATGTAGAAAGGAGCAACACTACAGCCTATGAATAGAACTCAAACAATCTACTATGAATTTTCTGACATGCTGTCATTTGAAATAGTCATGTTGTTAAAAAAAGTCAAAATAAAATATAGAAATGCATTTGTACTGAATATTTATTACAGATTCACTTTATTTCAGAAGAACTCTGGCGTTCTTTTTACCCCTCCCTCGGAGCTAACCCATTAATCTCCTTTGGTGACAAAAAACCGTAACCTCAAGGTTGGAGGTGGAGGTTCTTACAATCTTACCACTTGAGGAACCCTCTCTTGTCAAAACTTAGTGTTCTTTTCCTTCCAAATGGTCCATAAGGCAACTGAGGGGATTGCGTTCTAAATTTTGATTTTATTTCTTTCCAATTCCTTTGAGATACCAACCTTGCAACAAGTCCTTGTTCTCCGCATAGTTTAGTTGACACCAACGATGTTCCGGACCCAGATTTCTTGGTAAATGAGCAGTGGATGAAAAGGTGATTTATGTCCTCATTTTGACTTGCAACAGAGAACATCTACTACCAGTGTTGACTCCCCTCTCTTTTGAAGATTCTCATGAGTTAGGCATGCTCCATGAGTGACTAACCAAGTGAAGCAATCCACCTTCAATGATGGCTTACTCCTCCAAATACACTTCCAAAGCCAATAGGGAATGATGGCAATGGATCACTTAGAAGTTTGTAGCAATTTGTGACGTAGAAGTTGCCTTTTGTGTGTCCTTTCCACCTAAGGGACATTTTTCTGTGAAGTTTCCTATTCATATGATTTTGGGATTGTTACGTCTCATGCTGCAGCTAGTGAGGGTATTACTAAAAATACCCTCTAGCTATATATGTTGAAATCTTTTTTAACTCTAAAATAACCGTTGGACCCAAATTTTCTTTTTGTATTTTGATCACATATCAACAGGTGATCCGCCCTTCTTGCCTTACGATCATATTGCATGGTCTAACTTTGAGAAAAAAAGGTTAAATGTATTTAGGTCCATACTTAAAAAATTTCATAAGCTATGGAAAGGCCCTTTGAATACTTTCTCAAACGTTCTTTAGAACAAAATCACGGAGAATTCGCTCAGTGGAAATGGCTTGATGCACTGAGCGGATTTTGGATTCTCCTCTCCATATAACATAGTTGGACTAACCACCACTCTCGGTAGAACTTGCCTTTAAATTTAGGTGGTACTTTCTTATCACAAAATACTCCAGATGTGAACTTCCATTTCATCCACCATGCACTAATAAAATCTGTGACATCATCATCAATCTCCCCATTTCTTGGATCATAGACATATGATACTTGGAAGCTTTCCTTCTCCGTGACAGGTGAGTTATCATCCCTAAATCCGCTTAGTGCTAAGTAATTTTTCCAATTGAATGTATGTTGATAAACGTAATTATACTAGTAACTGAATAGCTCATAAACACTAAAACAGTTATTGAACTGATAGACACTTTTTGGAAAGCATCTTATACATGTAGAATTGAATCAATTGATATATTGAGTATTTAACTGATTATGACGAATTTCTACTATCCTTACTAGAAATCATGCAATTTAGCTATCATAGTTTCAGGACATGATTTTTCCTATTCTAAGGGATCATGAGGATAACTATATGTATGCTGAAATATAAGTAAAACATGTAATTAAAACTATACATGAAAAATGACTGAGATATAATGAACATGATTTCTTATGAAGCCTAGTTTTTTGTAGAAATCATAACTGAAGAGCTGGGGTTTTACTTTGGGATTCAATGGGTGGAAGGATACCCATTGATAAAATCCCACATACCTAGAATGGAAACCCTAGTTTGATTCCTTGATTTGAAACTTGAAGCTATGTGTGAGAAATATTGGAGAAAATATTATTGAATTGCGTATCTAAATTGTTACATGAAGATCCTATTTATAGACACTACATTGGAAACTTTTTCCAACTAAATTCCTATTCTTATTCCTATTCTAATTCCTATTCTAAGTAAGAAATACTTATTCCTATTCTAACAATCCCCCTCAAGCTGGTGCATACAAATCATATGCACCTAGCTTGTTACAAATGTAATTAATAGAGGACATGTAAGAGACTTGGTGAACATATCTGCAAGCTGATCATTTGACTTCACAATCAGCGTCTGTATATCCAATGATATGCGCATGACCTTGATCCTCAAAGAGTAGTCCTTTGCCGGGGCTGACTTTATATATCGAAGAATATGAACAACTGCTTCCCAATGACTATCACAAGGGGAAGTCATAAATTGACTTACAACACTCACGGGAAAAGAGATGTCTGGTCTAGTCACTGTGAGATAATTCAACTTTCCAACAAGTCGTCTATACCTTTCAGGATTACTAAGTGGCTCCCCCTGTCCCGGAAGAAGTTTAACATTCGGATCCATCAGAGTGTCAATAGGTCTACATCCCATCATTCATGTCTCCTCAAGAATGTCTAAGGCATACTTGCGTTGAGAGATAACAATGCCTGATCTAGACTGAGCAACCTCAATACCTAGAAAATACTTCAATCTGCCAAGGTCTTTAGTCTGAAAGTGCTTAAAAAGATGTTGCTTTAAATCGGTGATACCATCTTGATCATTATCGGTGATAACAATATCATCAACATAAACAACCAAATAGATACATCGACCTGGTGCAGAATGTCGATAAAACACAGAGTGATCCGCTCCACTACGAGTCATGCCAAACTCCTGAATTACTGTGTTGAATTTCCCAAACCAAGCTCGATGAGACTGTTTCAGACCATAGAGTGACCTACGCAATCGACATACAAGGCTACTAGACTCCCTCTGAGCAACAAAACCAGGTGGTTGCTCCATATAGACTTCTTCCTCAAGATCACCATGCAGAAAAACATTCTTTATGTCCAACTGATAAAGAGGTCAATGATGAACGACAACCATAGATAGAAAAAGACGAACAAATGCTATTTTATCCACAGGAGCGAAAGTGTCACTATAATTTAGCCCAAATATCTGAGTTATACCCTTTGGCGACAAGGTGAGCCTTAAGTCGATCAACTTGACCATCTGGACCAATTTTGACTGCATAAACCCAACGACAACCAACAGTAGATTTACCTGCAGGAAGGGATACAAGCTCCCAAGTACACTCTTATGTAAAGCAGACATCTCATCATCCATAGCCTGCCTCCATCTAGAATGAGAAAGTGCTTCACATGTAGTCTTACGAATGGAAACAGAGGACAAAGACGACACAAAGGCATAATGGGGTGATGATAGACAATGATAACTTAAGAAGGTATAATGCGGGTTAGTATTTCGAGTAGATCGTATACCTTTTTGAAGTGCAAGCGGTGGGCTAGGTAGAGGCAAGTCCGTAGTAGAAGGATGCTCTGGCGCATGACATGAATCATCTGGGACTAGGGTTGGACGTGGATGGCGATGATAAGTGAGTAGTGGTGGCACTGCAACTGGAGATGTAGACGTAACTGTAGATCCCTCAAAGGTTCGCAAAGGTAAAACTTGAGCTATGGGTAAGACCATAGAGACATCAGTATGTTCAGAAGATGTATAGTAAGGCTGAGACTCAAAAAATGTAACATCAGTGGACATAATGTATCGATGAAGATCATGTGAATAACAACGATACCTTTTTTGAACTCTAAAGTAACCAAGAAAGACACATTTGAGGGCATGAGGAGCTAATTTATCTTTCCCTGGGGCTAAATTATGAACAAAGCATGTGCTCCCAAAGACACAAGGGGAAATAGGATAGAGATGTGACAGAGGAAACAGTATGGAATGTGGAACTTGGTTCTGAATAGACAAAGAGGGCATTCTGTTAATTAAATAACAAGCTGAAAGGACTGCATCGCCCAAAAATGCAGCAGAACATGGGATTCAATGAGGAGAGTGCGAGCAGTCTCTATGGGATGCCTATTCTTTCTTTCTGCGACACCATTTTGTTGAGGAGTGTATGCACAAGATGTTTGGTGAATGATTCCGTGATGAGACATAAATAGATGAAATTGGGATGATAAATATTCTAAGGCATTATCACTACGGAAAGTACGAATAGAAACACCAAACTGATTTTGTATTTCAGCAAAGAAACTTTTGAAAATAGAAAATAACTCAGAACGATCTTTCATTAAAAAAATCCAAGTACATCTTGAATAATCATCAATGAAACTAACAAAATAACGAAATCCTAAGGTGAAACTGACTCTACTAGGACCCCAAATATCAAAATGAACTAATGAAAAAATAGACTCTGAACGACCCTCAGTACTACGAGAAAACGTAGCACGAGTGTGTTTCCCTAGTTGACACAACTCACAATCTAATGTAGATAAACTAGACAAACTAGGCACCATCTTTTGCAGTTTGGATAGACTCGAATGTCCCAGACGTTTGTGAATTAGATCCGGGGAATTTGTAACGGAGCATGCTGTCAAGGAATTTGAAGAGGTAAGATAGTAAAGGCCTTGTGATTCATGTCATGTTCCAATCATCTGTCCCGTACTGCGGTCCTGTATGAGAAAAAATCATCAAAAAAAGTTATGCTACAGTGTAGGGATTTCGTCAAACGACTAACAGATGCTAGATTAAAAGGAGAACCAGGAACATAAAGAACAGAGTCTAGGGTGACAGAAGATAGGGGTTTGGCTTTTCCAACCCCTTTTGGTTTTGTCTGGATCCCATCGGCTAAAGTAATAGCTGGAAGAGATTGCGAATAAACAATAACAGATAAAACTGATTTATTACCAATAATATGATCAGAAGCCCCAGAGTCCACGACCCATGTTCCAACAGTACTAGATTACGACACACAAGCAAAAGAATTATCCGTGACAGACACATCAGGTTGTGCAACCGAAACTTCTTGCGGAGACATTTGCTTATTTGCACGATACTGAAGGAACTCATCATATTCTATTTGAGCAATATGAGCATTATTGGATGGTTGATTAGGTTGAGCACCATATGCTACTGGTGGAGATTATTGTATACTTGCGCGATTTCGAAGGAACTCATTATATTTCTTTAGAACAAAAGGATCATAACTGGGTGGTGGACCATGCAAAATATGACATATGTCACGAGTGTGTCCAGACTTATGACAATGACTACACTTGGATCGAGGTTTCCCAAAACGTCCTCCCCCTCGCCGATTCTCCGTAGATTGATATGTACGCTTTTCAAAGGTTTGAGATGCGAGAATAGAGGAGTCAACAGTGGGTGATGAAACAACTTTGTGACTAGGAGGTGCCGCAAGACGAAGGAGGCGAGAGAATAATTCATCGATTGTAGGAACTGTAGGGCTAGCTAAAATCTGATCACGCACAGAATCATTATCAGGAGGAAGTCCAGCAAGAGTAAGAACTAGAAACAATGTTTGTCTATGTTCTTGTTGTTTTTCCACATCCGTAGTTACTGGCATCAACGTGTCGAATTCCTCCATGACTGCCTGTACCTGTCCCAAGTAAGTAGACATATCAGATTCTTGTTTCTTTAAGTTGGTCAATCGAGATATCACATCATAGAATCGAGAGATGTCATTAGTGTATAAAGCACGCGCCTTTTCCCAAACTGTATAACACGTTTGGAATGGGCGAAACAAGGGCATCAATTTGGAATCAATCGAACGCCATAGGAGACTACATAATTGAGCATCTACTTTCTCCCAATGTGCTTTGACTTTTGCATCTTCCTCACTAGTCTTTGCCTTTACATCTACCACATAAGTCTTGTTCGTTAAGTGATCGTGCACACCTTGACCCTTGCACCACAATTCAACTGACGAAGCCCAAGATAAATAGTTTGAACTTCCCAATAGAAGTTCTGAAGTGATTATAGGGCTAGAATTTCCAATCCCTATATTTTTAGAACCAAAAACATCACATCCAAAAGACATTATGCTAAATTTATCTCGGGAACAACAAAAAAATCTTGATTATGAGATCTAATCGTCGGAAAATTCAAATCTCGAAAAAGAATTGCCGAAAATTGCCTGAAAATAGCCGGAACCTTAATTCCGGCGATTGAATCTGGTCGGAATCAGAAAAAATTTACATAGTCAGCCTCGGAATGAAGAGGCGACTCAGATAGAAAAAAAATTATCAAAAAAACTGGCCGAAAAAAGTCACACGCGCCGGTGCGTGGGTCTGACAGTTCGCCGGCGAAAATCCTACCAGCGGCGCGTAACGGCGCGTGCAGCACTGGTTTCCGATAGGGATGATTGGACTTTGTTCGCCGGGAAATTTCGCAGCTAGTGGTGGTGTCAATTTATGAAAACAGTGACGGAAAATAATAATTATCCGGACAACAACTAAGTTACCGGAAAATATCAATTTTTTTTAATTTTTTTTCTTCTCACAATTGCTCTGATACCATGTGAAAAATATTGGAGAAAATATTATTGAATTGCGTATCTAAATTGTTACATGAAGACCATATTTATAGACACTACATTGGAAACCTTTTCCAACTAGAATTCCTATTCTTATTCGTATTCTAATTCCTATTCTAAGTAAGAAATACTTATTCTTATTCTAACACTATGGAACCTAGTTCTTGCTTGAGAGCAAACTTGACTGCAGAGATTTTGATTTATGAACATATGGTGTGAATGCGGAGGTTTTCGCTGACTAGGTTCCCCTTAATCAAACTTAGGAAAAGCTAAAACGACACAGTGCAAGGATTAAAAGAGTGGGAAAAGACCAAAAGGACCTTGAAGAAAAAATGACATCAACAGTCCGTGGTTCCATCTACTGATCGAAGATTGCGTCTGTGGAAGTTAGGCTAAAATTTAAAATTTTGAGGTTTGAATCACGAGACCCATCTACGACCGTAAAAGGATTGTAATCCATGGTTTTGGTTCGTGAAACTCAGTCTGGTTTCCCAATCTGAACTTGATTTAACGACGTCATCTATGGTCTGTGGTTCATTCCACGAGTCGTGAAGACCATCTGTAAAAATCTAAAAAGTTTTCCTGTTTCTGAACTTAATTTATAAACCTCATCTATGACCCGTGGTTCCATCTACGGTCCATAGATGCTGCTCGTGGATTCCTGTTTTCTGCAAAATTCTCAACTTCTCACGATCGAATCTGAACTTAGAATTTCTGAGGTGTTACAGTTCAGGCATGTGAGGAGAGACACAAATGCCTTTGTACATAGGTGTGAGAGGTTAACTATGGATAGTTTCAGGAGAGGTAGATGGTAGAGCCTAGAGGAGAGGTAGAGGTAGACCAAAGAGTATTGAGGAGAGGTGATTAAATAAGGCAGGACGTAGTTGCAACTTACAGTGGACATGACCTTAGATAAAATATTGTGGAGGACAGGGATTATGGTAAAAGGTTAGTAGGTAGTGGATTTAATCTTGCTTATCCTTTCATATTGGTAGTAGTAGTATTTATCGTCTAGCTTCGTGTCTTTCGATTTATGTTAATATTCATTGTATCTTGTACTTCGATTATCACAATATTTTGTTGCAGTGACTGTTCCTTTTTTTCTTTTAGAATGCTTTGTCATGCTTCCTATAATATTTTGCCATTATTTCTTCTTTGATCTGTTTTGATATGTCTTTCATTGAGTCAAGGGTCTACCGGAAACAAAACCTCTATCTCCCAAGGTAGGGGTAAGTGCGTACGCTCTGCCCTCCCCAGACTCCACTTGTGGGACACACTGGGTTTGTTGTTGTAGTCTTTTCTATTTTTTTCAAAAAAAAAAAAAACAATTCTCAATGCCTTTTGAGGTAACGAAGAGTTAAACTACTCATTTGGCACCCAGTAAACTTATTTCATTCTGCTACTAAATTTCAAAGCTTTCTTGAGCTCTAATTTTTATAAACACCTTTTCAACTCAAGAAAAGCTTAAGCTATTTAGAGTTTGAGTTTGTTGGAAAAATAGCTTTTTAGAGTTTGTATCTGTAACTAAGTAGCCAAAGTAGGGCTTTGTGCAAGAGCAACTCGAAAGTATTTTACTTCAGTCCCAGTTTCGGAAGATGTGACTTAAGGGCTTGTTCTGAAAAGGGATCAAAGAGTATGTAGTTCATTCAAGGCTCAGACTGAATTATTCAGAAGCACCTGGATCTGTTGATATTGACTTGATGTGATGTTCACTTTTGCGCATGTAAAACACAGGAAACATCCGCAGCATACATCTTCATTTGTATGCTCCCTCCCCATTGCGAGTTGGAGAAAATTCAGCATCTTTCAGCTCATTAAGGATGATGCCAAATATTCCTCTTTTTAAGGGGTTATTCTATGAAACAACTGTGTGGATGGTTCATTCAAATGCATATCAAAATTAAAACTTAAACAATAAGTTTGAGTAAATGACTAAAGCGAATTGACTCTTTATCGTATCTCCTAAAAATTATATGTTGGACACAATAGCAAAAGATCTGTTATTCATGTCAAAAGATTTAATTAAGATTGAAGGACCCTGAAACCGAGTAATGCTGATCATTCTTTCTCTGGGGTCAATCTACAAAAAAAAATGTGGCTATGGCGAGAAGTTTTAAACTTTTTTAAGCAATAATTCATTACTGTTCTATAAACAGTATCTTAGATGTGATTAGAATAAGTTTTCCGATTTTCTACCATTTAAATACTTATATACAGTTGACTATGGATGTCATGGGTATACAGCTTATCATTAAACCATGAGTACATTCATATCCAAAAAACTTAATGTTCAACTTGCGAATTCTTTTTCCCTTTTTTTTTTTTTGAGATAAGAATATTGGTTCACTTCTATGTCTAGACACTTGGCGAAAGGATGTTAAGATTGAAGATGTAAAAGCTGCTCTTGATAAGGCAGCACCAGGAAAGATCAGGGTAGTTTCTCTCACCAAGGTAACTGATTATTTGGTTTATTGATTTTTCAAGCATGAAGATGCAACTTGCTTTTTGTCATCTGTTGGGGAAAATGTATTTCAATGTTTTCTGGTTAAATACAGCTGTTACCATTTGCTTTTTCAGTTATTTGGTGAATGCCCACTAAAGTTTAAAAAGTTGCTTTAAATAATTTATGGTTCAAAGTCATGTGGAAAGGTTGTTCTAGCTGAAAAGTTGTCTAAATCCCATGTGTAACTGAGCATCATGTAATTGCGGGAAAAAAAGTGAGAACAGACGTACTTTTTCCATTTATGCATGCATGGACAAAAGGCTGATCAACAAGACGAGAAGCCTTCAACTGAATATTCCTCTTTTCAACGTTTGTCACCCACTCACCCTTGTCACATTGTTATTTCCATCCATGAAGAACAAAAAAGCTGGGAAGACTGGTCAATATTTAGGTTTTGCATTCTGTTGTGGGACAATTCTCATAATCTGCTGTGCTGGACTTCCCAGATCCTTTTTCCAAGATACCCACGGTTGTTCTACTAGTCCTGATGCTTTCTGAAATGAATTTTTGAGTAGTAATTTCTGTTTTTGTTTTTTGTTTTTCCTCTTCTCGACAGCTTGCATGATAAGACATCACTAGTTCTAGTCAGTTAAATGGTGTTTTTGGTCCTGGTTATGCATAAAGGGGGTTTCTTGGCTATCCATCTTTCCTCACTAGTAGTTCAAATCACTAAAAATTTCATTTGCAAAGCATGGTGCCACTGCTGCCAAATCGTCATTTAGCAGTCTGACACTCACATGCACCAATCTCCTATAGGATTTGAGTATGATTGGATTTTTCAATTTGTGAATAACTAATAGTTTTATTGCAATCTTTTTGGGTTTATTGAGCAAATTGCACATGTGCATCTTTCGGACAATTTTGTTCGAAAGAATCAGTATGTTTGAAGGGAAAGCACCATCTGCCTTCCCGGTAAAATCTAGAATGTCTTTACTCATTGAATTTGTGTTGGATGGCTTTTGGAAATTATGTTATTACCAATTTCGGGTTGTTAGAGTCCCTGCATAATTAAAGGGATTCAGTCCATCTTTTTTTACATAAAATTTGTACTTGTTGCTACAGAAATTGATAGAAAGTTTGCTTTACTTGTCAGAATTAAGGCATACTACCATCCACATATTGTTGGTTTCTCCTTATTCTTTTTATCTATGAATAAGATGTAACAACAAATAATTTTTTCCTGCTATAGGTATCCCGGGAATTTCATCCCAACTTCTCAGCAAAGTGGAGACACTATTTGTATATATTCCCTATTGATGATGTATTAGGCGAAAAGCAAGGGGGTCAAATCTGGATTGACGATAGCACTGATGTTCATCAACAGAATGAATGTGGTAAAAGCGATGTTGACAAAAGTAACGTAAATGAAATCAATGATGAAAATGACAAGCTGGTGCATGGAAATAAACCAACCAAGTTTGAAGTAGGCAAGGTTAACCGGCTTTTAGGTCAGCTTGAAGGAAAGCTTTTATCTTACAAAATGTTTGCACGAGATACTAAAGCTTCAAGGAACATGTAAGAATTCATATTTTAGTATGTTTCTTTTAGCAATGATTATTTATCCCGTTATACACTAAATCACAGATGATGTTAAATTCTGTTGATCTTCGAACCCTACAAGTTTGACATCGTAATATCTCATTCTAGATGTTTAATGAATGACTAGTATTACTGAGATTTTTGTGGATGAACTGACAAGCTTTTCATCTTATGAGTAGCTACCATCATTGCTAGCTCCCAATTAAGTATATTCATGTATGATACAATCTTGATCTTTATTCCTATCTTAGCTTGTTGGGGGCTCCATGTTCATATCCTAAGAATATTCCATGTAGGCAGCTTTTGTGATTTCTTTTGTTATCAATATTACATGTTTATTTCATGGTGTTGGATGTCTCATATTCTTTGTTTATTTATTTTTTTAAGTTCTTTTACAATACTATCTCATGGATATATGTCCTAATTTTAACTCGAAAAAGGATTTGGCCATTCTACAGAAGGTTAATAATCATTGTTTTTTTTCTTGATAGTTAAAACAAAGAGAACAATGCAAATATCATCATGCACTTAGGCATTGTAGTATTATTGTTCTGGTTGTCATCCTCTTCATCTTAATTATTGCTAAAATACCATTAATAATTTTTGAAATTACTACCACCACTATTAGTAACGCTAGTGTTATTGTTATTATGATTGTTTACATTTCGTGATGATCCTTGTTCATGGAAAAGAAACAATAGTAAATACAAAAGACCCAAAAGGTGTCTCTATGATCAGCTTCTAGCATTAAAAAGTGCAGAAGAGAACTACCACTGATCTTACTTAATGTACAGAAAAGGAAAAAAGGATCTGCAGCTTATCTTCATTACTTTTGGTTGAGTATGGATGATGGATACAGTTGCATGCTCTTGTAATTTGCTTATTACATCTATTTTGTCCATATTCCTTGTATCACAGAGTACATTACCTTTTTTTGAGAGAAATATCACAGATTACATTACTTAAATGAAGTTTGTTCTGTTCAAATATGATAATGGATCTCGCATAATTACAAAAAGAAAATGACAAAGGATCTCCAATTCAATCATTCAGACAAGAGGCATCATCTAAGTTATAATCATTTTAGCTTTGGATAATTGATCATGTCCCTAGAAAAGTAAAACGAACTTACTGAAGAAAGAAAAGAAAACTGTACTATCATGATTTTCCAACACCAAGCCATAGAAGTAGCATGCTCAGTATAAGTTAGGTTTCTGTGTATCAACCTTGATGGTATACTGATCACCAGATTTTTGTATCTTTATGAATGTTTCAGTGGTCCTCCAACAGAGTGTTTTGTCTTCCATGCTAGAGCTATTGAAACTTCAATACCGTGTGCAAAGGTATCAAAACTGTTACTTACTTCTAAGTTTGTTGTTTTTGCTGTTTCAAATTGTGGATTTTCACATGCTTCATGTTGAGAACACGTATCTTCATATGCTTGAAGATCCATGTTCTTTCATCTGGAATAACTTCTAGAAATTTCCTTTATGGTAGTGTGGCTGTTTAGGATCTGGTGGATATATTTTTGTGAAAATTTCATAAATAGCAAGAAATGAAACTTAATTAGCCTCCTTAGCTATAGTTGGCCTAATTACACTCCATAGCTATAGTTTTAGTTGCTATGGGTATTTCCATGTGTATATTTCGCTTGCATTTAATATTTTATACAATTCGGTTTTCATGAATTTTAATGAAAATGGGCGGTAATTTCGGTTGAGAAAAACGAAAACAGTCCCATAAATCACGGGATTGTATCTCATTAGAGTTTCATACCAAATATGACTGCCTGAGTCCATGGATTCACGGAAGTAACCTTAAAAAAATCAATCAACTTCTTCGTTTATTAATAAAAGGTACATGATACAATCAATTCACTCGTCCTTTCTATAATTTTAAATCAATCCAATTGATTGAAATATACAAATCAGTAAATGTGTGTAAATGCTGAAACTATACAAATAATAGTTGGAGCATATGCTTGTATATAATTGTTTAAAAATATACAAATAAGGTCTAAAAAAGTAATGTGAAATGTGAAATGTATTGATACAAATTCAAATCACAAAAAATATACAAAATAAATTATACAAAATACCTCAATAATGTTGAAATTATACAAAAAATAGTTGGGATGTATACTTATTTGAAATGGTACATAATTGTTGAAAATATAGAAATAAGGTCTAAAAAAGTAAAAAAACCGCTAACATTTATATGCTAAATCCACATAATTGTATATAAAATAATGTGAAATGTATTGATAGAAACACAAATCACAAAAATATACAAAATAAATTATACAAATACCTCAATTTCTTCACCATCATCTTGGTTCATTAACCCAGATTCAACTTCTTCTTCTTCAGATGTGTAAGAACATGCATAAGTTGTGGCATTTTCACGGGGTCAATGTGGTGCTTGGATCTAATTTCTTGTTGATTAACTCCAGATTTAGCAAGAGATCCTGCAATTTCTTGGAACTCTCGAGTTAGACCCAAAGAAAAGATGGGAAATTGTCCAACTTTTGTTCATGCATTTGTATACTCATTTGTATACCTTGAGTGATTCTTGTGGAAGGAGTTTGTTCATCCATGATGCATGATTTGTATGTATCTATGGAGTTAACTGGAAAACTAAAAAAATCAGTGGCATATACAAATTCAAATCAAAAACAAAAGGTTGAAACTGCTGGAAGAGAAATAAAAATAATAATAGAAAGAAACCGCAAGAAGTCACCTTAAATTGAGGGAGAACGATTTGAGAGGGAGACACAAAAACTTTTAAATTTGAAATTTTATTTTACTTGAGTGAATTAAGGAGAAAAATCAGTAAAACAAATCAGGATGAGAGAGAGGATATTTGTATAATTGGGGAAAACGGAAAGTGTGGTAGAATATATTGGATATACAAATCTGTAAGTGTTTCCTAGTAAACAGGATGAAATATTAGTGGCGAGCTATAATATTTTACATCTATAGCCATGGTAAATAATTAAGTTATATGTTTGCTTAATCGCGTATTTTTTCATACATTTTTGTTTTTAACTAGGTAAAGTTCTTTTAATAGAAGTACCAAGAAGGTACAGTTACATCAGACCTACAATGTCAAAAAGCATAACAACTAAATATCACCTATCACCTCTAGGAAATCTAAATACTGTTCCAAGTTCCGTAAAACTCCTTCTACACCAAAAAATAAATAATTCAAAAGACATTTATTTGTAACCTTGGATGCATGCCTTCTTATCCCGTCACAGAAAATCTTGTCTCTCTCAAACCATTTTGTCCCAAAAACACATAGGGGGATTGTTCTCCACACTGCCTTCAGATTTTTCTTTACATTTTGTGGCAAAACTCACATAATAACATACATATTAAGGAAAGCTCCCAACATTGTCTTGCCACTTTGCAACGAATGAGGAGATGATTGGCCGTTTCTAACTCTTCTTCACACATATATAATCAACTACTTGAAATTATACCTCTCTTTTGTAGATTATCCTGGGTTAAAAAGCTTTATTTTCCATTCTAAAAAAAAGCTTTATTTACTACTACCCACCGAAAAGATGCTACTTTGACTTCCATATTACTTTCAGTGGCCAATCTAATGTATACATCCCTTATTGTTCTGTAACAGAGTATAACATCACTTAACTGTGCATCATCTGAGAAATTCATCTACTTCCTAGTGATTGAGGTCCTCACTAATGATCAGCTACCAACCAGTACTTGAGTAAAAATCTGTTACCTCCCATTCCTATTAGTGGAACATCTATATTAAGTCAGAAATTTTGATTTGAAACTTCCATTTTCCAGCCATAATCAGACCAGAATTGGTTATTATTACCATTGCAGCTTCAACTTTACAATCTGACCATATTCACTCCATAGACTACTAATATTGCTCCAAACCCTCTCCATTGGAAGAGGATTGGACTGTACAGGGAGTCCAAAAATCTTTCTGCCATATTTGACATCTCTTAGTTGCTTTCATAACTTGAGCTTTCATCATTAATTTTTTTTTTGAGAAGGTAACCGTCTTGTATTATATTCCAAAAAGTCAAACCTGCCACAACTTGTTACAGGTTTACTAATTACAAATGAGTATCAGGAAGATCTTCAATCCTAAATAAACAAAAATTACAAGGTGCCTAAAGCATTCATTACTGATTCTTGATCTTCCATATACTCCTGTTTACACCATGTGAAATAAAACCAAGCAATTCATCTTCATCTTGTGGATGCTGTTGCTTTTGTTCTGGAAGCATCTGAGGTTCCTCTCTTTCCACACAGACCACCAGATACAGGTGGGGATGATCTTCCATCTTTCTTTGTGACCAGAAACGTAGGCAAAGCTACTCCATATCTTCAGGGCCTGGACAATATTTCTTGGCATCACCCAAAATAGGTCCTTCAAATTGATGAAAATGCTCCACAAAATATTAGTGATCCTACAGTGAAGAAAGAGGTGGTTGACTGTTTCAGCCTCTTCTCCACACAAGAAACACCTAGGACTCAGTTGGATACCCCTTTTCATGAGGTTCTCCTGAGTCAAAACAGCCTGCTTCACTAGTAGCCAAGTGAAGCAGGACACTTCAGGAGATATTTTAACTTTCCAGACAAGTTTCCATGGCCATCCAGTAACCTGATGGGTGAAAGAGTTGAACTTTTTTTAAGCTTCCTTCACTCTGAAATTTCCGTTGCAGTTATGATTCCACAGTCATGATTATACCTCCAAAGCCATTTAAATAACAGGGTTATGTTATGCAACCTTCAATTCCTATCCCCTGGATATTAGTTAATACATGTTCATTAGAGATGGAAATTAGATTAAGAATAACTTCTTTAAGATAATATTTTTCTTCATTCTGATCCTGTTCTTTTTTATTCCCGTTGCCAACATAGACCCTATATGTGCTTAATTGTCTGCTGAAGATATTGGATTCAAAGTGCTGTAGATATCTGATCTGATAGTTGTACAGTTAAATTGCCATTAAATCTATTCATTCATTTTTAATCCTTTTCTTTTCTTGAACTGAAATTGTAGGACGGGAGTCATATGAAGACGATGTGCATTGAGTTAGTTGCTAATCGTTTCTTGCGGAAGGTATGGTCGTATTTCATAAATTCTGTATATGTCCCCTCATACTCGTAATTCACATTAACGTCACATGTAAACTCCAAAATCAAGGTTACACTTACAATAGAGTGTTGAGTTCCAGAAGGGGTTTGTCCCATATGGATTGTATTAAGAATTCCAGAAGGGGCTTACAAAGTTTTTCTCTCCATCTGTTCTGTTGTTTTAGATGCTTAGATTCTTCACAATTATCTACTCACACTCTAGGCTATGTAACATAGGAGGTACTTATTTGTTCCTTCTGTTTTTGGAGTGATTGAAAAACTTTATGCAATAGGGTAGAATATCCCTCTACTTTTACTCCATCCAAAGAAGGAAGATTATCATTGTCTGTATCTAATACTTCCTTCGTATAATAGCTGGATATAGTATTTGGATAGAATCACACACAAAACCCAGTCTGCGCGATGTATATTATATAATATATGCACATATGTATGTAATGTATTACAAAGTATTGGTGGATACAGGCTGTATATCACATCTGCTGACTTCAATTTTTAGATCACCCTCTACTTCCTAACACTTGTTATAGAAGGAACAGGAATAGGATTGTATAGTCTCCTACAAGAAAAAGGATTATAATGTAGTGTCTATAAATAGGGGTCAATGTAATAGCATAGAAAACCCAATTCGATAATACTTTTATCCTTTATTTCTCACATGGTATTAGAGCATTGGTGAGAAAATGTAGTTGTGCAACCAGCTTCTTCTCAGAAAGAATATTTCACACTGTGCTATTTTCCGGTTACCTAAAGGCTAACTCTGTCAATATCCCTTTCTGGAGGTGTTCCCCAAAAACCAACATTACAAGGCAGATCAGCCTCCGGTGACCAAACCTTGGAAAGATCTCGGGCAGAAGACCTGTCATGCGTCTCCACCCATCGCTGACAATAGTATCCCCGCAAAGTTACCCATGTGCAATTTTCAACCACCTTTTTGGGCAGTCATAGTTGGTCCAGATGGCCAAGTTGATCAGCTTAAGGCTCACTTTGTTGCCGAGTGGTATACTAGAAATTTTGTCTTGATTATACAGTGGTATATTATGTGTTGATTATACAGTGGTACTTTTTCTTCCATGGCTAAATTAACGTTTGTCCATCTTTATCCATGGCCATTGTCCGTCATTGTCCTCTTTATAAGTTGGACATTAAAAATGCTTTTCTAAGGTGACTTAAGGAAGATATTTATATAGAGAAACCACCTAGTTTTGTTGTTCAAGGGGAGTCTAGTAGCTTGGTATGTCGATTGCTCTGATTATTCTATGATCTGGAACAGTCTCCTCAAGCCTAATTTGGGAAGCTTGACGCAGTAATTAAATAGTTTGACATGATTCACAGTGAAGCTGATCACTCTGTGTTTTATCAACATTCTACTCCAAATCTGCGAATTTGTTTCGCGTTTATGGTGATGAGATCACCGGAAGTGATCAGGATAGTATCTATAATTTAAAGCAACACATCTTTCAACATTTTCAGACTAAAGACCTTGGCACACTAAGTATTTGTAGGTGTTGAGGTTTCTTAGTCTAGATTACACATTGTTATTTCACAAAGAAAGTATGTCCTTGACATTCTTAAGGAGAGAGTATTTGTAGGTGTTGAGGTTGCTTAGTCTAGATTACATATTGTTATTTCACAAAGAAAGTATGCCCTTGACATTCTTAAGGAGACAAGAATGGTGGGATGTAGACCAATTAATATCTGAATGCTTAACTCCTGCCAAGACAGTGGGAGACGCTCAGTGATCCTTGAAGATATAGCTGGCTGATCAGTAAGTTGAATTATCTACGGTGTCGAGACCTGACATTTTTTTTCCTGTGATTGTTGTAAGTCAGCTTAAGGATTCTCCCTGAATAATCATTGGGATGCATTTGTCTGCATTCTACAATATATTAAGTCAGCTCCAGGCAAAGAACTACATTTCGAGGATCGAGGCCGTGAGCAGACCATTGGATATACACATGCTGATTGGGCATACTGATAGACATTCTACATCTCAATATTGTGTTTTCATAGGAGGTAATTTGGTGTCCTGGAAGAGTAGAAATAGAATATGGTTTCTCAATCTAGTGCAAAAGCAGTGTATCGAGCATTGGTTTGGATCAAACAATTTTTTAGAGAATTTAAATTTGGAGAAATCAGATGGAACTTGTATGTGATAATGAAGCGACACTCCATATTGCATCAAATCCGATATTTCACGAAAGGAATAATCATGTTGAAATTTACTATCCCTTTGTGAGAGAAAAACTCTCAGGAGATGTTATTATAAAACTTGCGAAGTCAAGTATTCAACCTACAAATGTTTTCATCAAGTCCCTAACTGATGCTCGTATAAGTTACATATGTAACAAGCTTTGTACATATGGCTTATATGCAGCAGCTTGAGAGAACGGGTTTAGAATAGGAATAGGAGTAGGATTGTATATAGTCTCCTACATGGAAAAACATTATAATGTAGTGTCTATGAATAGGAACGTGTAATAATGTAAAAAACCACAATTCAATAATACTTTTCTCCTTTTAATACTTTTCTCCTTTCTTGGTCATAACACTTCTTCTTTGCACTACAAGTCTACACAAACAACAATAGAGTGTACAATTCATGCATAGAACCACAATTCACGAAGAGTGAAATAGTATTGTTAAAGAATGACAAAAGTTCCACATCGGTGGTTAATAAGATGGGTGAACTCCTTATAAGGCTTGGACAATCTTCCTCCCTTTGAGCTAGCTTTTGGGGTGTGAATTAGGCCTAAGACCTAATTTCACATGGTATCAGAGCAAGACCCATCTCACCTGATGTTGGGGTCCCCAAAATCAAATTACCCACGCACCAGATGCTAAGTACTGGGCGTGAGGTGGGGTGTTAAATAATGACAAAAGTCCCACATCAGTAGTTAATGAGATGGGTGGACTCCTTATAAGGCTTGGACAATCCTCCTCCCTTTGAGCTAGCTTTTGAGGTATGAGTTAGGCCTAAGACCTAATTTCACAAGTATATGAACATCTACCCATGTTAAAAAGCAAAACAATTCTAGACAAAGAAAGGATGTGAACATCTACCCATGTTACCTGTTTCTAAAAAGGATGTGAACATCTACCCAAAACCTTAAGAGTTAAGGCAATGAGTAGAGTGGCCCAAGACCTTTATAAACTCCAGTGTATCTCCTTACACAACCTATATGGGACAATACTATAACTCATCACCCCCTGGTCTCCAGCATGTGTAATTCAATTTTTGGGTTCATGCTTGAACTTTAATGTGAATTTGCAGGTGAAAGCATGAGCTTGCCAAGTATTAGCTCCTATACTCTATAAAAGAATTTAAACATCCTAGAAGAACTTTAATGCAATTGAACTCCTCGCACAATCGATGTGGCACAACAAGATAACTTAACTCAGACAATTATTTGAAACAAGATAAAAAATAAAGAGAAGTGTTTGCCACTTCAGTTACTCTTATGAAGAAGTGGTTAGATATGTCATGCTTTAATCTTCCCCTTTTTTTTCCATACCTGAGGTCTGAGGTTAGTTTATATGTAACTGATAATTGTACCATAGCAGTGGGCTTTGGGTAATCTCACAAATTTCCCATGTAATGATAATTTATAACTAATTCAAAACATTGTCTTCTAAGACAAGCCTCTGACCAATTTGTACAATTAGTAAGACCAAAAAAGGAAAATAGGTTCTTTTTGTGTTGCCATTACCCTGATTGCATTCTCATCTGTGCCCTTTGAGAAGGCCCTCATTTTCAATATCAGATACATGATACATAGAAATAAGTTAATACCAGACCCTCGTCTTTGTAAAATGTTCCTATTTTTGAAACATGATGTCTATGGTTTTTGTTCTATCATTTGTGTATGTAATTTAAAAGATTAAAAGCAAAGATGCATCAACTTGTTTTTCACTTCTTTTTTTTCGTTTATAATTTCTAAAGGCATCACTCTGAGGCCAATGAATAATTAGGAAGCTACTGAATGTAAAAAACAGAAGAAGGGAGCTATACAGAACTTAAACTTGCCTTAAGAAGGATATGAGTCCAGTTTATTCCTCAGTAACTGCCTCGCCAATTTTGGCCAAGAGCAGTTTATATCCCCCACTAATTTGTAAATGATTGACGTAATAAAGACAGACCTTCTTCCAAGTTGCTGCCTGTTAGATAACTCTGAAGGGCCAACAGAGGAAAGTATCATGAAGTCAAATAATATTAAGAATTGCATGCAAACTTCTCTTGCTTACTGTTTGGACTGCTTAACTTTGTTGAATTTGGAAACGGCCATACTATTTTATCATTCCCTGTGGTAGGCCATTAATATTTCTTACAATCAGAGTGAAAATACAAGGTTATGTTCTTCAAGTCGCCTCTGGATCTTTCAGATATTTGGTTGTGTTGTTTTCTGCTATCTGACGTGTTTTCGCGATGTATCAGTAATGATCTACTATTACATGAAAGTTCATTGAAAACATGAGAGTTTGATTATCTAGATCTTACAGATAGAGAGAGAGAACCTGATTCCATAGGAACTTTGGGTTCATGTCCTTTAAACTGTTGCAACATGCGTAATTACTTACTATGCTATGCAGATGGTTCGCGTTCTTGTGGCAACTGCAATTAGAGAAGCAGCTGCTGGAGCCGATGATGATGCCTTGCTGAAGCTGATGGATGCCACCTGCAGGCGCGCCACTGCTCCACCTGCTCCACCTGATGGTCTTTGCCTGGTCGACGTGGGTTATACAGATTATGATATAAGACACTGCCTAATTCCTTAAAGAGACAAGGCAGACGAATTGTCTGTTTACAAGCATTTATCTTTCTCAAATGGAATGAACTTGGGATGGCTGCATCAAGCCTCTCAACCAAAACAGAGACTATCATTCACTTCTTATTACATTTCTGAGTTCCTGTAGTTTATGCTCTTAAAACTGTTATCTTGATCTCCACTTCAGTGTTTCAAAGAATTATCATTTGATTTCATGTCAATGGTTTGTTTCGTATTGCAATTTTTACTGAGGGATCGTGTGATTGTACATTTCCAAATTTTCTTTCATTAAGTATATGATTTTGCCTTCACTTGTACAACAAGATAATAGGGGTGACAAAATCATACCCAACTTGCTCACTCGCCCAATCCAATCTGGTTAAGGTTGAGTTGGTTATTGATCTACTCATTTCATTAGTTCAATCCATTAAGAATTGGGTCGATATGTAATTCGAATTGGCTAATGACAAATCCTGTCTACTTTTTTTATTAAAAAAGATGTACAGCTATAATAATAACAGAAAAAATTATTAGGTATTAAAATAGTTTAAAAGAACAATAAAACAAACGATTGAAGATTACAAAAACTATACTACTTAAAGACTTTATTTAACAATATATCTACATGCTTCAATTTTATTACAAAAGTAGTTTTTAAATTATAAACGTAGCATATTAATTAATTTTTGAATTTTAATTAATTATTTTCATCTCTCTCCTTTTGGATAATATTAAATTGCGTCTGTTGTTATCTCTCCAATAACAGTACCAACTCTATACGCTACTAATTTTACTCTCTCATCTTTATGATAACTGTGCTTCTTCCATATCATATCTTGTTTATACAATTCATGTAAAAAAAGTAAAACCTTTTATGTTACCAAGTTCCTTTTTAGTTATTCCCTATAGGGATGGCAATGCGCGGGGCAGAATGGGTTTAAGGTTATGTGGGGCAAGGCAGGTTTAAGGTTGTGCGGGCGGAGCGAGTTGAAGTGGATATTTTAAAAATTAATGTGGGGCAGGGCGGGTATATGTGATTTTATATGGGTTCAAAACTTTTTAATTTTTTTACATGTTATATGAGTGATTGAGCATTATTTATTAAGATAATTTCATTAAAGCTACTAAAATATTCAAGATAATAATTGAAATTAGTTCAATAAAAAATAATACAATTTCTTAAATGTTTCTCAATTGACCTCTAAAAGAATACAATTTTAAGTCAATATCCTATTAAATTAATACAACTTAATGAAAAAATGAATTTATATATATGAATTTTATTTTTAGTATCAAACATAACTAGAAAAATAAAATATTAAAAACATTACGGGCGGCTGGTCTATGCAAGGCGAGGCGGCGGATTAAAAAATGTTGTAGGTTAAGCTCAATCCGCCCATTATCCCGTCAGAAAAATTATTGAGTTCTTTGTACAGTCTTTTTGTAACTACTTGTGATCTCATAACAATATACATCTAGAAACGTCATTATAAAATAATTTAAGCTTAATCGCCAAAATTTAAGGTGACATATCTCAATTTTTTCATCCTTCTCTTTCTTGCGTTCCATTTTCATATTTTTAACCATTGAACTTCAATCTGTTCACCACCAATTCTATCATACCTTTTACCATTATTAACGTTAGCATCTCCAATATTATATTGCTTTTCGAGATCGATGGAAAGCCTTACGCTTAATAAATTGGTTATAGTGTTTGATAGTTTGTCAATTATAGGTTCAAAATCGCCTTTTGAGTTCACTCAATCTCCTGTAAACGAAGGTTTAAGCGACGACAAGAAAATCGCGTGTGAAAACAATGAATGTGTTTGTCATTAATTCAATACATACATTCGTTAACAATGTGTATTAGTTATGATTTTCAAACTAAAATCTTTAACTTTAAGTAGTTGTTTTCATATTCAATGTTTGAGGTTCGTATATAATACCAAAATTTTGACGAATATTTGTGCTTATACTTGCTTTTTTACATCAATACTACGTAATTAAGTTTTTTTATTCAAATGATTGAAGAATACATCACAAGGTTGGATTTCATGTGGGTTTGAATTCACTGTAATAGGTTTGTATATAATAACACTAGATTCAATCATAAATTATAGCATCAATTTTTTGAACATGTTGTATTGTATATTTTCAACTAGAGATGCAACATTGTATACCAAACGATATGACAATTAAATCACCAATAAACTAATCAATAATAACCAAAGTTGTATAAATGTACATTTAGCATTCTTAAAAATTTTTGCAACAAAAATAATACATCAATGATAATTTTGATTAGCAAATCTGGGGCAAGTCTTTTTGTTATGCCCTAATGTACCACATTTACTACAAGTGACTTTATTCCTCTTGAATTTTCCTTCTTTGAATCCCTTCTTACGATTGTTACGCCCATATTGCAATGAATCATTATTGACCACTCACGTGATATTTCAGATCTAAATGAAAGATTGTCATGTCCACAACCAATTGAAAAGCAATAGTAGTTTGGTGTTTGCATCATATATCACTCCTTCAATATCATAATCAACGTATCGACCAAATTTTAAATCAAAACTTATTTGTAGTCAATCTAGTTAAACAAAATGGTGATTTCAATGTATTCAAATTAAACAGTTTGATTTAAAATTGATCACTTTTACCAAATAATCTACCAAATTGTTACACTATCATTAAACATGCTTTCTAAACCAAATAATCTACCACAATAGAATTATTATGTTTAAAAAAAGCCAACTCTGCAGGACACCAAAAAAAATCAGAATTACATTTAACTAGCACTGCATCATATACACTTATTAAAAACGAACTCTTTCACCAAATAAATTACCAAAACACATAAAAATTAAATATGTTTTCTAAATTAAATAATCTACCACAATAAAATGAACATATACACCATCATTATGTTAAAAAAAAACTCACTCTGCATGACACAAAAAAAAACATAATTACTAGCAGGGCATCATTTACACTAATTAAAAATGATTTCTTTTACCAAATAAATTGGGTAAATCACATCAATATGTTATATTAAAAAATATTTATTATTTATGGGATACAATTTTTCTAACTAAATATAATATTTTTTTGGAATAAAAAAAAATTATGCAGTGAAAGCTTATCTATCTTCGCTTCTTTCCCTTTTTCTCTGTCATTTTCTCTTTCTTCCTCCTCCTCGTCTTTTCATTTAAAAGATTGTCCTCAAATTAATTTTTGCCCATATTTTGCGATTTTCACCTAAAGATATGACGCGAAGAGGAACAAAAAGACCAAAAAAATGTACAAAATCATGTTGTCAAATAGAAATTTCAAATATTTAAAATTATCGTAGCAAGAATTTTTCACTAATGGTCATTATAAAGTTTCAAATTTTGAATTCATTATTTGAGTTTTACGAATTTGTGATTAGTTTGGATAGATTGTTCCTACAAATAATTTAAAATATGTTTGGAGTTTATATCTCGATATTATGAGGATTTGATTAAGTTTAAAATTGATCGTAGGATAATACTAGATTGAATCTCAAAAAATGATGAAGTTTACGAAATTGTATCACAATTATATTAATATTGTATTAGATGTGTTTTATAATTATATTAAAATCATTAATAATACATTTATAATACATATTGCAAACTTCACTCTCTTTTTAGTGATATCCACTAAAATAACATAGGTAACATACTTGTAATACGTTTATAATGCATGAACAATGCATTTGCAATACATATTGCAAAAGCATAATACATATATTGGACCCTAAACTTGGGTTCAAATTTTAACTTTGACCTCCAACTTTCATAACGCACAAACAACACTTTAACTATCCAACTTTTAAATAAATAAACACATGAGTCCTACATGACACAATACACATTGAACACCACGTATGACAAAAAATGACATGTAGGACATGCGTGTCTATTTGTTCAATTTATACAAGTTTAAGTGTCTACTTGTCCACGCCCAAAGTTGAATGGCATAAATGTGATTCGAAACAAGTTTAAAGGGCATATTTATGTATAATGCCTATTGCAAACATCACTCTTTTTCTTAGTGATACAAATCAATATAATTTATAAGACACATATAATATATGCTTTATTCATGAATAATACATTTATAATACATATTTTATACTTCACTCCTTTCATAGTGATACCAACAAGAATGACTTTAGTAACACACTAATAATATATTTATAAGACATATTGCACAATAGATTTTAATACATATTGCAACCGTCACTCATTTTCTTAGTGATACAAATTAAAATAATTTATAAGACACATATGATATAAGTTTATTCATGAGCAATAAATTTACTATTTGCAAACTTCACTCTCTTCTTAGTAATATTAACCAAATAATTCAGCTAACACACTTATAATACATTTATAATACATGCACAATACATTTTAATACATATTGTAAACATCACTCATGTTCTAAGTGATAAAAATAAAAATAATTTATAAGACACATATAATACATGTTTTATTCATGAATAATACAAGTTTAATTCAGTATATAGACTATTCTCTCGTCTTTCGTTAATTACGTTGTTCATTGATTTAATTCTCTTTTCTAATTCAACTTTGATATTGTGTAATACACTTTTAATGCAAATTTACTTCATTTGCAGTTTGTTCGTTGATTTTTTACTAGTGGATTACTAGTTTAATTCATTATTGATACGCGTTTAATCCATTTTGTAGATCACTATCAGCTCTTTCACCAGTTACATCTTTATTCATGCGTAATTCTATCTTCTAATTCAACATTAGTATTTGTATAATACCTTTTTAATACAAGTTAAATTCATTTTGAAGTTTATTGATTGATTTGATACGATATAATTTTTTGTTCAATTCATTATTGATACAAATTTTATTCAGTTTACAGATCATAGAATGCTCTTTCGTTTTATACATTTACATTCATGTTTAATTCTCTTTTAATTCAAATTTAATATGTAGGCAATACATGATTAATTCAAATTTAGTTTATTTTACAGTTTATTATGTCACTTCACTTGTAGCAAAGATAGAATCATATCTTCAAATCTCACTTTCTTCTACAAATATACATTTCGAAATGAGGAAGTATTAGCCACAAAGATAACATCATATCTTCAAATCTTCATTTATTCAAACCATAATATCTTCAAACATTCATATTTTAATATATTCAATAAATATTTATATCTTCAAACATTCATATATTTTTAAATCTTCATATTTTTATCAGGTATGAACACAATTATTTGTATAACCTTCACTATAAGTCGACAACACCAAAACAACAAATGAAAATCTAACTTCTTCACTAATAAGGAATTTCAATTCTTGTCTTTAATGAAAATTTCCCTAACTTTTCTATAGATGTTCAGCCAATGATAAAATCCTAACTTTTTTTCATAATATGGAAAGGTAAAAGAAGAGAATATGTGATCAATTTACACTATTAGATCATGTATAAAGGTTTACAATGGGTTTCTAGGGTCAAACCGAGGTGTTTTACAATTGTTGTTTTTCAGCCAATAGGATTGTTTTGCGTTTTATGACCTTTCTTACATAAACAAAACATCCCCATATTCATAATTAGTTTTTGCAACTTGAAAAAGCACATTCAAGAACTCTTGCAAAGGCTTAGAAAATCAAGGAGAAGAAATATTCAACAACAACAGAAGCTCAAGTGAACATTGTGTAGTTGTTTGGGAATACTTTCTTTCGATCTTACATTGTAAACTGATCCTAAAATTATAAAGGAATCAGTGTAGTTTGCTCTAAAATTCTAAGTTAGTTAGTTTAACTAATTTAGTGGGTAACCTTTATGTTGCTTTGAAATTCTAAATCATTAGTAGGTTAGTGGTTTAGTGGGCAATCTGTGAGATTTCTTAGAAAATTTTAAGTTGTCTAGAGTGATATCTTAGTGGGCAGAGTAACATCTACTTAGGATCATCAAGCAATAGAGTTATTGCATCAAGCAATAGAGTTATTGCTTGTTGGTGAGATTAAAAACTTTTTCTTACATTTTGTGTAACCGATTTCCTTTTGCTTGTGAAGATTAGTGAAACGATTGTGAAAATCATGTGAGACAGGTCGTGATTTTACTCCATTGAGCAAGGAGGTTTCCACGTAAAGCTCCTCTGTTGTTAAACTGCCTTTAGTTTTTCCTATATCCTTATTTGTGTGTCAAGGGACCTGGTCCATTGACTGATAATGGACGAACAGATTCTAACAAGTGGCATCAGAGCGGGTACTCTCTATTGATTAATACCAAGAGAGTGACTCCTATTCTATTCGACCTCCTCAGTTCAATGGTCACTTCTATAGCTGGTGGAAAGTTAAAATGCACGACTTTCTTATGGCTGAAGACAGTGAACTATGGGACATTGTCTTGGATGGTCCCTTCATTCCCATGATTGAAGAGAAAGATGGTGAAATCACTAGGCTTGTTCCAAAGCCTAGACGCAAATATGATGAAGCTGATAGGAAGAAGATTGAAAAGAGATACAAAGCAAAGAAGCTTCTTGTCTGTGGCATATGACCTGATGAGTTCAATCGTGTCTCAGCTTGTGAATCTGCAAAGGAGATCTGGGATTGCTTAAAAACAGCCCATGAAGGAACTGAACAAGTAAATGAGTCAAAGATTGATATACTTACCTCTCAGTATGAAAATTTCAAAATGAGAGAAAGTGAAACTATTCATGAGATGTTCACAAAACTGTCATCAATCACAAAGAGTTGAGAAGTCTTAGAAAACCTATCAGTATGAGCAAGCAGGTCAGGATAGTGCTTCGAATTCTTCCCAAGTCTTATGAAAGTAAGGTAGATGACATCACTGAAGCTAAGGATTTGAAAGTGTTAACAATGGATGCTCTCATTGGAATCTAAAAACCCATGAGATGAACCGAAGTTATGATCAGTCAAAGAAGGAAGTCAAGAAAGATAAGTCCTTGATGCTAAAATACAAATCTGAAGAGGACTCCAGTGATGATGATGATATGGTCTATCTTATCAAGAGGTTTCAGAAGATTGTGAGGAAAAACAAAGGTTTTAGAAAGGGAGCAAATGTTCCACGAACTTCCACTCAAAATGATACCTGTCACAAGTGTGGAAAGGCTGGACATTTTATAAGAGAGTATCCCTTACTCAAAGCTGAAAACAAAGAATATCACCTGGTACTCGATAAAAATGATCGGAAAGTTGTTGCCGAGTATGTGGTAAAGAAAGCCCTTGCTGCATGGGGTGATTCTTCGAGTGATTCAGAAGACCTTGATGAAACAAATGATGTGTCAATGTTGGTGGTTCATGAGGATGAAACCATATTCAATGAGATGTTTGCTTTCATGGCTCATTTAGAGAATGAAAATGATGAGGATAAGGTAACTCTTCTTGATTTGAAACATGATCTGAATACCTATTCTCTTAAAAAATTGAGAACATTAGCAAATGTTATGATTGATTCAGTGATTGAGTTAACTTCTAAAAGAAATACCATGAATGCTAAGTTTTAAACTGTAAATGAAAACAGAGATAAAATGGGTGAGAAAATGTTGAAAATTTAAGACAAAATGATTGTTCTAAAATCTGAAAAACTAGAACTCAAAAACCAATTGTATCTGATGACGGAGAAGTCTGAAAAACTGAAAGGAAAGTCTACTAGTTTACATGTTGAGCAGGAGGAGAAACTGAAAAACACTGAGGATATTGTCAAACTTTAGGATGAACTTGCAGATTCTCTTAAATGGACAAAATCTTCTAAGCTGCTTTCAAATGTGACAAATCAAAGCAACTACAACAAAAGGGGTTTAGGAAGCTTGAATATTACTTCTCCTTTCAATCCTCACAGCAAATATGTTTTTGTGTCAGATAATTTTTTGTGTCTTCACTGTGGTAGAAATGGACATTTAAAAAGGGAATGTACATCCTGGAGAGAGTCACATGAAAGATTCTCAAATTATACAGAAAAGAAAAGGATTTCAAAAGGGGGACCTGGTCCTGTCCAAAAGCCCTTGATAAAAAAGAGTCTAAAATTACCTCACTGGGCAACAAATACTTTGATTACTCCTTTATTTTCCTTCTAGGAACTCAAATTGAAATGGGTTCCCAAGTCTAATAAGTGATTCTTGTTGCAGTGAGTGAGAGAAGGAGCAGTCAATGTTGGTAAATGGATAGTGGATGCTCCAAACATATGACTGGATATACAAAAACTTCCTCTCGCTCAAGGCACTTCAAGGTGGAGGTGTCTTTTTTGGTGATGGAAAGTAGGGGTAAAGTGGGGAAATCTCTTGAAGAATCCATTGACAATGTGTACCATGTCAGTGGCTGAAGTATAGTCTTTTGAGTGTTTATCAAATTTGTGACAAAGGGAAAAAGTAAAGTTTACATCTGAGGAGTGTACTGTAGTCAATCTGACTACAAAAAAGTGATTCTTTGAGCTCAAAGATGTAAAAATATGTACGTGGCAAACTTAGAAACATCTCACGGAGATGATCTGACATGTCTAAGTGCTCAAAATGAAAATGTTGATCTGTAGCATCGAAGACTAGTTCATGTGAACTCCTCTCTATTGAATAAGCTGATATTTAAGGACCTGGTACTAGGTATGCCAAAGCTGAAATTTTGTGGAAGTAAAATATGTGAAGCATGTGTCGAAGGAAAACATGCAGGTAACTCAGGTGGTGTAACTCAGGTGCAGGTACCAGTGTAACTCAAGGACCTTGTAAAGGTACCTGGTCCATGGTGTAGGAAACTAAGGAGTGTGTCTACTTGACAGGGGGGAAGAAATGCAGGCATTGATGTATGGTTTGTCATCATCAAAAAGGGGGAAAATATTATTTGGAGTTTTGATGATTTGACAAATTGAAAGACCTTGTGAAGAGACATGATTCATTGTGCAAATGTACATGAAACTGCCAGGTCTATATCGACAGGGGAAAGAAAACTGCCAGGTCTATATTGATAGGGGAAAGAAAACATGGAAGAATATGTAAGCACTGGTGTACAAAATGGTGTTAAGGTAAGGTATGAGATAAATGGTGTTATCACTGTTGTAAGAAGACATGGGTCATACCGAGAGGAGGAATCAATGCTAGCTACCTGAAGAGGATCTGGTCCTACCGACAGGGGAAGGAATTGAACAGGTTTGTCATCATCAAAAAGGGGGAAAATTCTATGTTGATATTTTGATGAGTTGACAACTTCGAGATGATGAAACTCCAGTTACCCCAAGAATTCTTGTTGATAGGGGGAGCTGGTGAATATGTTTGTCAACATCAAAAAGAGGGAAAATATTATTTGTAGTTTTGATGATTTGACAAATTCAGGACCTTATAAAGGAACCTGGTTCTTGGCTCTATATACTTTTTGGCTGCCAATTGGAGAAAGTACAAAAAGTTGGTGCACAGTCTCCAATAGTGGTAGAAGTGGCAAACGCACCAGAATCCTCAGTCAATAGGAATGTTTTACGTTTTGTGCCCTGTCTACATAAACAAATCATCCCCATATTCACAATTAGTTTTTGCAACTTGAAAAAGCACATTCAATAACTTTTGCAAAGGCTTAGAAAATCAAGGAGAAGAAATATTCAACAAAACAGAAGCTCAAGTGAACATTATGTAGTTATTTGGGAATACTTTCTTTCGATCTTACATTGCAAACTGATCCTAAAACTATAAAGGAATCAATGTGGTTTGATATGAAATTCTAAGTTAGTTAGTTGAACTAATTTAGTGGGCAACCTTTGTGTTGCATAGAAAATTCTAAATCATTAGTAGGTTAGTGGTTTAGTGGGCAATCTGTGAGATTGCTTAGAAAATTCTAAGTTGTCTAGAGTGATAGCTTAGTGGGTAGAGTAACATCTACTTAGGCTCATCAAGCAATAGAGTTATTGCTTATTGATGAAATTAAAAACTATTTCTCACATTTTGTGTAACCGATTTACTTTTGCTTGTGAAGATTAGTGAAACGATTTTGAAATACCTGTGAGACAGGTCGTGGTTTTACTACCTTGAGCAAGGAGGTTTCCACGTAACACTCCTCTGTTGTTAAAATGCATGTACTTTCTGATGTATCCTTATTTGTGTGTCAAGTGACCTGGTCCATTGACTGATTGGACACATAGATTCTAACATTACCTTTTTAAATTTTGATTATACTTTTGGATGATTTTAATCCTAGTTTGTAATTTTGATGGGTGTCTTTGGAATTACTTTGGTGAGTACTTTCCATTCTTGATAGTTGAGAATCGTTTCGGGGCTTTTGATAAAGGAAAAACAGCAGTTAAGTGATTTCAAGTATAGATTCATGACTTGATATTTGACTTATATTTCTTTCAGACTGGATTGGATTACCATGCTTATAGACTAGAGTATGAAATGGGATTGTATTTGAGATTGAAATTTTTAATTATGGTATATTTAGATGCTCTAGATATGAGAATATTCCCTAATCCCTTTAATTAAATAGTTAGAATATATACATAATATATTTGTTTCTTTCCTTATTTACATTATCTGTAACAGCTATTTAAGTCCATCAACTTGAGGGAATAATAAATAATTAAATTTCCCATATCTCTTCTTTTTCTTCTTCTAATTTCTCATAACTATTAGGATTGTTGAGTTTATAATTTTATCCATTTTAGGGATAATTTATATTGTTTTTTACCTATGTGGGGCTTATTTAAGTTGGTTTCCTCGTGCTGGGGAATATTTGATGTTGGTCTATTGAGGAGGTCTATCAATGTTGTTTCCCCCATTGAACATGTTTTTATGATATTATTTCTTTGAGAGCATGTTTTTTGTGAAATTTCCCTAAGTTACACATTGAAGTTGATTATTCTAGTATGTTTAACTTGAAATGATTGAGTTAGGGACTTGAGCTGATCTTATCATTTCTTAAAGTGACATGAATTTCAAATGATAAATTCATCTTTCGAAATCTCTTCTTCCACTATTTTTCCTATGTATTATGTGTATACCATGATTTACTAAGTTTTGGGAAATTCGAGCTCTTTTATGCGTTCCATTGAATTAATATTATACATTTATAGTTGGTTTTGTTGTTAGCATTCATCCTCATTATTTTATAAGTTTTTCCATGGAAATTTGAGAAAAATGTTGAATTATATAACACCTCACAAATTAGACTCATAATTGACATCAGAAAATCGCCAAAATCAATGAACCACGATAGGGTTCACAGACGTAAAAGGGACCACAGTCCATCGACCTGCCTGTGAATTCACACCCAACCAAGAACTAGTGGACCACAGGACCCTTCACGGGCCGTACTGGTGCTTATGGAAGGGAGACATGACCTCCCAAGCTCAGGCATCAATCAGACCACAGAGCCCTCCATAAGTCGTGGTGAGGCTCATCAATTTTTACCACTAGACCTCAGCCTAAGTGAAGAGCCAAGAAGACCTTCATGGTCGTGAAGTGGATGGTAGAGGGGAGTGGCCAGGACCTAGTAGCCACTGGACTAAGCACCACGACCAGCTTGATGGTCCGTGGTCCCTGTGATGGTTCGTTAGAGGGGTCTGGTCAGTTGCGTCAGACCTTTTAAGTCGGGGTTTGTTTGGTCTTTTCCTTATTCGTTGGACCCCAAACTACGTTGTTCAACCAATAAACTATGTAGTCTTGGTCAGTTTGAGTCTAGTGAATTAATTAGAACGTACCTTAATTGATCATTCACCTAAATCAAGTAAAACTAGAGCAAAAAGAAGAGAATTTAGGCGATAACTTTCTCAAGAACATGCAACAAGGTTTCTCCATTTCTATTCTCAAAATCAAAATATTTCTCTGTGAACATCGTCACCAGACATGTGGAATTTCACTAGTGGGTTCCTTTCACCCATTAGGTCCCCAGAGTTCAGTTAGGTTCTTGATTCCTTTAATTATTCTTAGATCTAGGGTTTCTAGAACTTCAGATTATTGCTATGATTTAGTTGTTAGATTAATCTTAATCAAAATATTGCATTTTCGTACTATGTTGCTCAATACTTGCATGAATTCAACACCCTAGTTATGTAGATTCTTTTGGTTCATGATTTACACTTTCTAGGCTAGTTTACATAGATATACATGCATCAATTTACAAATGTTTCATTATCAGTTCTTAATGTTGCATTTTCAGTTAGCATGTGAGAATCTTGAGCTATGCAGTTATTTAAGTTATTTTTTATTTTATACATTCTATTGGGAGTAGACTTAATACCGAGTTGGACTAGGGTAAGTCACCCTTTTAGTCCCTGAAACTACGTGCCCCCACAAGTTAAGTCCCTTTTGTAGGCATTATACTTAGTGATCACACCAGTCACGCCTCTATACCCTTGGCAAGGTATATTGTTGTCCTCTGGATGGGGTGTATACATCGAACTATACAGTTAGCTCATGTGGTTTTATGTCAGTAAATAATAGCTTCTACAATCAGATTCTACTGTATTCACCAGGGTTACCATTTATATTTTCAGTATTCAGTTTCAGCATGTTATGTACTTGGTCATTGCACTTAGTTTAGTTATATTCAGTATATCTCAATATTTTTATCATGTTCAGATTATGACATTGCTCTATATGCTATATTCAGTTACATGTTTGTTCCACTTTATTCTATCCTGCATGTCAATTTCCTTCAAGTATTGACATATATTCTGCTCTAAATCTTCTCTTGATGTAGGTTCAGATCCTCAGCATCCAGACCACGCATAGATCGGTTCCAAATCTCCAATCACGAGTATCGTGGCGAGTCCTCATTATTCAAGGACGATATATATGATTCTTTGTATTTCAGTCTTTCATTTTAGTTTTAGTTTTACTAGAGTTATTTAGGGGCATGTACCAAGATCTCTAGTAAGTTAGAGGCTTATTTTAGACATAGACAGATTCAACTCTTGTATTTGAGTTTTAGTTCAGTGTCTTAAGATCTTCTCAATATTTATATATTCAGACTTAGATTGGACATATTATTTCAATTTCTCTTATATTTAAGCTTTCGCACATTATTTCTTATTTCAGTAATCTTTTAGTATGCTAATGATATGCCAGATATGGGCTAGCTTGGGGTCATTCGTGATCCTGGGTCTCATGTTTACGTCAAGAGAGTAGCCTCGGGGCATGAAAAATTACTATGATAAAGAAAGATAAACATTGGTATAGGGTGGTGAGTGGATGAGATATTGCAATACTGATATATGGTATATGGATTGTGATTCTTCCATGAGTCGTTGTCTTAGAATCCCACAACACCTATTTACCTTGAGTCACTTCGTCTCGAGCTCCACCCCCCCCCCCCCCGCCTCGAGGCACTAAGGGAAAATCAAATGGGTATTAAAATTCAAATTCAAATTTCTTGGAAAATAAGGTTGGGGCAACATATTTATCTAATTCTCAACGGTACAAATCTTGTTATATATGCTTTGGACCGATCATTTATATTTTTCATTGTCGTCTTTTGCTCCTTCGGTTATAAACCAGTTCTATAAGGTATAGACACAAAAACTGTTGAAGCTATAGTACTCCTCCCCACTTTCCTTGAGGAACCACGCTCCGAACCCCCAAAGGCACAGTTCCCCGCACCTCGAGCGTCCATCACACACCCTGCCTCGAGGCATCGAACCTCAAGCTACCTCCATCCACACTACCTCAAGGCACCGCCCCAGATCCCTCTACCCACCCCCACATCGAGGCACCACACCTCGAGGCCTCCTTATACCCCCTTCTTCGAGTCTCCGCGCCTCGAGGCTCCTAACCCCATCTCGAGGCAGCACACCTAGAGGCCCACACACCACACCACACCGCCCTAAGTCCCCGCACCCACCCACTCACCCCACTTTGAGGCGTCGCACCTCGAGGCCTCCGAGGTGCCGTGCCCCACGACTACTCCGCCTCGAGGCACGCCCCCACCCCTACAGGAGGTAAAAATGGTAGTTTCCGCAAAAAGAAAATAGAAAATGACCGACCATATCATTACAGTGCTCATGCTTGCACTTTAGGGTAATGCAGTTTTTTCATAACGGGATTGAATAGCTCCTAGTGATGGAGGTCAAAGATAATTAGAAAAATGATCCCATGTTGCTCCAGTTAAAGGAAGAAGTTCATAACCAAAAGGATATGATGTATGAACAAGGGGGAGATGGTGTATTGAAGGTAAGAGTCCTCTCGTTTTAGATTCAGCACTAATATTTCTATTTGAGTGTTTAATTTCCCCATAATGTCTATGCCTTTGTTTTCCTTCTAACGGTTGTTATCTCAGAAGAAGTTCAGTTCAAGAAGTAAATTGAGTTTGCTATTCAGTTCAGGAGGAATGACCATAAAGGGCGATATTATAGCACCTCATGTCTATGACAATAAGTAGCGTTTGTAGCTATCACTTTGTTTAGTATAACATAGTTGGGAGTGATCAAGTAAACTCCAAATGGAATAACTCATTTTTTTTTTCATACCTAAAAGTTTGGTATAATTTCAATAGATTTATATAATGATTTGTATGTTGGTTCGACAAATAAAAGCAAAGGAGATAGAAAAATCTTCAATGAGGCAACCTAATGTTAATAATTTGAGGTGCTTAATTATGTTGCCTAAATGAATAAAAAGATGAATGAGAAGTCATCCCAATTTCTTAGATACAAACATAATATAGTTTTTATTTATTTATAGATGTCAATTATGAAAAGTAATAGTCCCAAATAAGTTTGATGAATGAATAATAATAAAAAAATAAAAGAAACACACCTAGACTATAGATTCATAAAGGACAAATTTATAATATGCAAACAAAAATTAAGTAACTTCATTTTTCTATCACTTATTTTTCTTTTTCTTTTTTTGTTTTGTATTAACCCCACATCATGGTTCAATTTATCCTCCACCATGACAAAAAAAATCATATACCCAAAGTATATATAGTCATGCGATATGCATCCAATATAATCAAAATTTCCATATTATGATCATGAGCTTATCAATCAAAAATATATTTTTTATCTTGAAGTATGCATATTGTCAACTTCAATACTTGCAACATTAGAGCTGAAATCACCTTTCTCTTTGACTTCATCAATCCTTTCAACTGCCTCTTTAATATCCCATCTCTTCTCCACATCAGCCTCACAACAACTTAGTCCAATCTTCAACAACTTCATCATTTCACTCTCACAATCTTTTGTTCCTTTCATTTCTTTATCAAACACTTCTTTCTCTGATGATTCACCCCTAAGAGTAGTATTCACCCATGTTGCTAAATCATCGCTATCTTGTGTCCCTTTGCCTAAAAGATTTGAAGGAAATTTTCCAGTCAAGATCTCAAGGATTAACATACCAAGTGTCCAAACATCAGTTTTTCTATTGACTTTGCCAGATTGTTTCAACTCTGGTGCTTTGTATGAGATCATGTGTTCATGTGCATGTTCAGCATTTACTACTGGTAGTAAAGCATAGTCTGTGAGAACTGCCTCAAAGTTTTCAGTTAGAAGAACATTTGAAGATTTGAGATGACCATGAGGTGATGTTAAGCTTGGTAGCTCATTGTAAAGGTATAATATTCCTTTGCTAACTCCTTTCACAATTTTCAAACGAGTTGGCCAATCAAGACTTTGGTTACCACGTGATTTGCTATTACCTGAAAAATCAAGAGAAATATTATTATTAGTTGTATATTGACTTAACATATGGATTAAGAAGCAGTGTCCAACATTAGTTGTATATTGACTTGACACATGGATTTAGAAGCAGTAAATGAGAGGGACTACACATATTAAATATAAGTCATCTAAATATTGAAAAAATGAATAGTATTTAACAGCAAAGGTAAAATAGACATAAAATGTAAATTATTCATTGGTTTATAAACTGGAAAAGTACGGTTGGAAATCCCAATATACTAAGTGTATTTAAGTGAAGTACAAGATTTTAAAAAAATAAAGAGTTATTTTTGAATCTTGTGATAATAAACTTAGTAGGTAGGGAACTTACTAAATATAGAAAATGACGCACTTCATAGAACAAAAAAAGAGCGAGTTAAAGTAAGACATTTAAATTGGGACGGAGGGAATAATTAATGTTTTATATTTTTAGTTGGTTTCAAAAAGAACGTTTCTTTATTCTTTCTCTTCTTCTTTTTTTAAACTTTTTAATTCCAATGATATTTTCCAGACCAAAACATTAAATTAAAGGATATTCTACTACATTTTAAGTATAAAGGTATTTCTTTTTATTCTTAAACTGCATATCAAGTTAAAACGAGACAAAGAAATTGAAAAGAGTAGAGATATAGGTACCATGAAGATAAACAGCAAGGCTGACATTGTTGACATACTCAAAGACAAGAAGTTTCTCCTCTTTCCTATAATAGAAAGCAATAACAGGAAGCAAGTTCTTATGACTCAATCTTCCAAGCCTTCTCATATGTTCATGGAAATCTTCTTTACCAACTTTATTCATATGTCTAAACCTCTTAACAACCATGACAGGGCCAGTACTAAGTGCAGCTTTGTATGTTGAACCAAACACTCCACTTCCTAATACTTCAGCAGAGGCTTTCAACAAATCAGGCAAGTCAAATTTCTCAATGTCATCTTTCAAAAATAGAAGTTTTTGTCCAGCAACTTCAGCTCTTTTACCGCCATCATTACAAGCGCGATCAGGAGTAGATGCAGCTGATGATTGGCCTTGTTCCATTTTGTTTAGATGATCATGAGATTGAGGGATTAGTTTTTGGTCTTGACTTGTTGGTGAGGAAGAAGTTAATGATGATCCTCCAAGTACTACTTCTTGTTGACGATTCTTGTTGCGACGATTGATCAGAATAAACACAATAATGCCTATCACTACAACTACTATAACCACAATAAGGGCAATCTTCCAACCTGATGATGATGATGATGATTCTTCCTTCTTTTTTTCATCTTCCTTATTGCATGACTTTGCTAAAGGAGGACCACAAAGACCATCATTACCTGTTTTCATAAACAAGTTTATAATTAAGACATACATCATATTAAGTCATAGTCTAAAATCGCGTACCTAAGTATATAATTATTTATTATTTTTATGGATCCGAGTTGACACACATGGATGGATGATATTTTAATGATATAATGTTTAAATTGAAAGAAGATGATGATCTAGGATTGCAAAGGTAATAATAATAATAATAATAATAATAATAATAATAATAATAATAATAATAATAATAATAATAATAATAATAATAATAATAATAATAATTGAAAAAAAGGTATAGAGAGGTACCATCATAAGCAGGAAGATAAAGATGTGAAAAGGAAGGAGGAATTGGACCCTCAAACTTATTGTTTTGAATATTCAACTCCCTAAGATTTGGCATATCACCAAAAATAGGAGGGAGTGGTCCTGTAAATTCATTATTTGCTAGGTGAAGTTTCTTTAATGAATTCATGCCTTCAAAAATCTTTTGATCAATTGGACCAGAAAACTTGTTATTTGAGAAATAAGCACTCTTTAATGTAGGCAATTTATTTAATATTGGTAATGGACCTTCAAATTTATTTTTGAAAACACTTATGGTTCTCAAATTTGGCAACTCTTTAAGTATGTCCAAATCAATGGTACCACTTAACCCAAGATTTTCAAGATTCAAACCATAAACCTTTCCGCTTTCACAAAATAGATTGTTCCATTTAGGCTTATTGTTCTCTTTGACGCAAGGTGGTACATTAACATCCCACGTCGAGAAGGGATCTCCATCGAACTTTAATGATTCACGAAACTTGAGAAGAACCTCAGGCTCTGATAAGTTTGCCTCTGTCACAAATGCTAATGAACACATGATCATAATAAGGAGGAGGACATGTTTGTTTTTGTAGTTTTTTTGTGATGCCATGATTGCATAGAGAAGAGAGTCAGTCTTCTTTATTTTTTAAATTTTTTTTTTGTTTTTTTCTTTCCTTTTTCTTGGTGCGCGCACTTGCAGGTGCGCGCCCTCTCAAAGGGCTCCTACAATTGAAAGAATGATACCTTTTTATGTAGTTTTGAAGCCAAAAGAAAGGTGGGAGAAAGAATATTATTTTTTGTTGCATACAGGACAAAGACAAGACAACAAGTTTTGAGAGTTAGTTGGAGAAATAGACAAATGTGAAGAGGGGAATGTCAAGTTGACATAGTCCTCTCTTTTTTCATATATCACTCAGAAAACTACGCTTTACCTTTTGAAATCACCTTCTTCTTCGACTTTCACTACTTTTATAATTAATAATAAAATATTTTTAAGTTAAACACTTCATTTTTAAGTTTGACACGTGTTATCTCATATAAATTATATTATTATTTTACAACGATAATAATATATTCCCAAAAATATAATTTGGAGAGAATAGTGTATACACATAACTTATTCTATCTTGGAAGGATTTTTTTTTTGCATTCAAGTATTTATACATTTATAATAAAGATGTACATCTTCTAGCAAGAAAATAATTTTAAAAAAATACTTCCTTTTCTTCATTTTGGTTGTTGATGTTTGTGTAGAGATGAATTAATTAAGGCAATTTTCAAAATGTTTAAATAAAATCAAACCAATGAAATTCTTTTATTGATTTTCAGGGCCGTCTCAACAAGTTTGGGGCCTAAAGCCAAACTTCATAGTGATGTCTTATCTTTTATTTTGATTTTTCATTTATAAATTTATGAATGACTATAATATATTCAATATAATCTTGCCAGTGAAGTCTCGAAAAAATTGGATGCATGAAAATCTTGGAGTCTTCTAGTAAACCATATTGCATTCAAGCCTTGGAGTATAATTTTCTAGGTTATGTCCATCCTCAAGTTAATTGTTGATACTTCTCCTCCGTGTTTAATTACATTTATTCACTTCCATATGTTCCATAATATAAACATGGAACAACCTTGAAAATAAATTTGACCTTTGGTAAAACATCTTCCCTCCACCATTTATAAATGTATATTTCATATGGATTAAAGGGTCATTGATTATTGTTCTTGTTGTAAATAAAAGTCATAGAGACTTAGAATCAGGATAATTCATAAATAGATCCTTCAAAGAAAATTGTCACCACTTTATAAAATCTTCACCAATTATGCTTTGATAGTCAGTGAATTCATCCATGCATTAGGCTGTCAGTACAGTCATTAGCTAACCCATTAGCCTTAACAATGCAACCTCCACCCAGAATTTGAAAAACTTGAATGGCCTTCTAATATAAGAAGGTTGACACAAAATGGAATGGTAGTGTTCAACCTTTACCAGGCCATTCCAAAACCAAGAAAGCTTGATTGAACAATCGACATGTCCAATGTACGGTCTACCCTCTCATTCCACCAAGTAAATGGAATGCCTGTAAAATAAATCACAGGAGTTGACACAAAAAGCAAAGTCCTCATATTCTTGAGGCTAGACGGAGAATGACATTGAAATCTCTTTCCACCAACAAAGGCAAATTCATATTTATACCGAGGTTATAAATGTCATGCCACATACGTTTTCATCACACTTGGCATAGACAAATTAAATGTGGTGAGTAAAGGTTGTCTAGTCTCTTTGAATTACAATTGTAATGATAATTGTTGCTCTGAATATATGATAATACTCCAACATTATGATGGTAATTAGAATATTGCATGCCTAGTCTCTTTTTGTATTTTGTGAATTTGTCTAACACCTTAAAAATCATTTTATTAAAGTAATAATGAAGAACCAATAGTATCTATGAAAAATCTGAATTCTGTGGAATGAATTTTGAGATATAACAAAACTTACATTCTGTACTAATGTCTTTTAACTTCATTTAGTAATTACTTTCACTCCCCTATTATGGTTTACCCTGATAGGTTTGTTTTCCGCCTTGTTTCTGCCTTTGGTGGTGCTAGTGTATAGTTGAGGATACAGAGCAGCATCTATCAATGCTTGGGTCATGTTATGATTATCAAATTCTTCAGAGAATTATCTACTTGCCTTTTATGTTGGCCTATTTCTCATTGTCTAGTGTTAGAAATTCTCAAATGTGAGACCAGATCATGTAATGTTCTAATTGGAAGTGTTTCTGTGCAGGGTGTTATCAAGGTTGGAGTTGGGACTCTAGCTTTTAAAAGACCATAAATGCCAATTGTGTGTGAGCTAATCTTAGGCATATTTATAGGCCTAGAATGCGAAAAATGCTCGTATTCAAGTTTAATTTGAATTCAATATATATGTATCGAGTTGTTTGTTTATTTATGATTTATCAACATGATTAACTATGTAGGCAAGCTTAATGGAAGAAACGAGCACTAAGGGACAAATGAAGAAATTTGAACATTCGAGTCAAAAGAGCGTAGGGAGGAAGTTGAAGAAAATGCACCAAGGCATTTGCGTGTAATCTCCGCGTAACGAAGAGGGAGCAGAATCTTAGTCGCGAGAATTCACTTTGTGATAGAACACCTCGTGTCGTTCGCGTGTCGCGCAAAAGGAAAAATTCTTGGACTTGGAATTTGGGAGGCGTCACGCGTCACACGTCTCGCACCTGAGTCCTAGAAGTAGTTGTTTCGAAATATAGTATAAATAGGGTTTTATTTTATTTTATTAAGGATTTTTTCTGGGTTTTGAAGAATGACAACTTTGGAGATGTTTTCTCGAATTTGAGGGTTATTTCTCAACCTATGTTTCCTTTCAATCATTTGGATGATTCATAACCATTGTATGATTCATTTTTGGACTATCCATTGTATGATTCATTTTTGAACTATGAGTAGCTACATACCCTAGTTTTATGGTTGTAGCTACAGTATGAATGTAATATCTTGAGTTTGTTATTGGTTTTATCATTAACTATCATATGAATCTCTCCTATGTTCTTTTTTATGTATTTCATGCTTTATCACCATAGAAATAAATTCATTGTCCAAATTGAACTCGGGAGAGGAATAAGAACATAGAACGTGGAATATAGGAAGCTTGTTAAACTCTAAATAGCTAGGGTTGATTGTTTCTAGGATAAAGATATATCTAGAAACCTCGCTTGGGTCACCATACAAGAATATAAATTAATTCTCGATATTTGATCACTCTATCCCCGCTCAACGATGTAGTTAGAGTGTTAAGTATTATAGGCAATTAGAGGTTGGGATACCAAAATCATACATCTAACCCTGTGATTTATTGATTCGATAGTTAGTAATCACCCATTTAAAGAATATTGATTTCATGATTCCTGATAAAAGCTACAACCCTAGACCTTTCACAAATCATTGTTTGAAAATGTTGGATTATTAAAAAGTAATCAACAATGAGATGTGTACCTTGTAATTCACAACGAAAGTCGTTGATCTGCTTCTTTGACATGTTGGTGCTCAAGTCCATCTTTAAATCACTAGGAAACAAAGATCTTGTTTACAAACTAGAAGTCTCCTTTTGTGTATTGATGAATTGGCCTGAGAAACTCAATCCTTTGTTTCTTGACTGAACGCTTGGTTTTTTATTTTCTTTTTTTTACACACTTTCCTCTTTATTTTCACGTTTAATGTTCCACTGCTCACTCATATCTCGTATAAACTGCTCCCACTAGGAGTCTTTTAAAGAGAATTTATCCTAATTAATTAATTAGATAAGACATTAAAGCAGATTGGATCGGGCCGGTCGGTCCACATGGGCGACTCATGACCCTAAAACTTACAGAAAACCTTGAAATTGAATCGTGTCAGTTATATCTTGTTTAAGTAGAAATAGAAAATAAAATAACTTTTGAAATTTGGAAATACATTTGTGGTTAACTGAAAGTTAGGAGAATTAATTGTTTCTAGTCGTAAGTCCTTGTGGGTACGATATCCGGCTCTCAAAAAGAGTCACCTTACTACTTGTACGACCACGTGCACTTGCCTGTGCGATTTGGACGCAACATGAGTTGTCAATCTTCAAAAGTTTTTAACTACTGCTGAAATACTTCATCTTTTTGGTGATTAACAATCATAAATCCTTTTCTCTTTCACCCTTTTGATGTTCTGATTGTGTTACAAGTATGCTTTAATCTTTTGTACTCTAGTGACATTTGTTCTTCAACATAGTCCGAAAGTTCAATAGAACTTTAACTTATACACAACTTGGACTGGTTCTATTGATGATAGCCATATCTAGGTGGATTGTCTTTCGCATTGCATATGCTAGGGAAAATAGAGATTCCCTCACAAAGAAGATTGGGAGGAGGTTTGGAAAGGATATCCATGCCATCACTTGTGTGGTTTCGTCTTCCGGTTTGAAGTTTGCATAGTAGAAGAGCTTTTGAACCCCATAACCATTGCACTTAACTCTTCACCTTGTGTTAACATGTGTTGACATTAATATAATATAATTTTCTGATAAAGTAGTGTCACTTGACACCCTTCAAGCAAGGGAGTTCCGCTCCTACCAAATCCCTCCAACCCGCACCCCCAAACTCTCACTCTCAATCCTATCTCATTCCTCCTCCATAGAGTTATTTTGTATAACATATCAATTCAGTTGGAGAATATTTTCTTGCTTACTTACCATAGACAAAAAAATAAAAGTAAAAAACCCTCTTATTTCTAAGAAAACATTTTATAGGAAATCATTTTTTGTGAAAAAATAATTTTCTTTATACCAAATACACTCTTAGTTTGAAGTTTTTGGAGGTCGATATGGGGTTGTGTCCCCATAGCATCTTTCTAGGTCTCTTCTCCTTTTATAGGGTCGATTCAAGTGAGGATTGAAAACCTTGGCTAAAAATTATATAAACACAACTTTATAGGCTACAATAGATTGGTATTATTTCAAGTATAATTTAAATAAATATCATAGTGTTAAGAGCTATTTACATTATTACTTCACTCTTTTCCAAATTATAAAAATCTCACAAAATTTATGGATTTCGAATACATTATTGGACTTTCAGATATATCAATAAACATCTACACGCTCAAGGTGTACATCCGAGAAGGGAGTGATTTATTAGAAAGGGAATAGGACATCCGAATACATAGGGGAGAGATGTATCACATAGGGATAGGATTCAGATATATAGGGAAGGGTTATATCCGAGAGAGATAAGGATGTATTAGCAAGAGGGTACATCAGGGTTATATCCGAGAGAGATAACGATGTATCAGCAAGAGGGACGTGATGTACCCGGGAGGGGATTTTTGATTTTTATTAAAAAATGGTAGGAAATTTTAGTAATTGTGGTAAAATAATATGCGTAATTGGGTAATTTTTCCTTAAGAATTATAAATATAACTAATAAAATTACTCTCACCTCATGCGGGAATTTAGTATCACATAATTTATAAATAATACTTAAATCCTATCAGTCATTGAAACTAAAATACTATATTATCTTACATACAAGATTACATACTAACAAACATTAATAATATAAGGAAAATGATAATTATAACAACTTATCATTTATCCTTCAATCAATCATCTTTAATTAGATCTTATAATTTATATTTTTGCTAATGGGAAGTGTTGCTATTTGATATTTTTTGGGAATCAAATGAACATCAACATGAGATATTAAATTTTCTGATAAATAAACGGAAAAGGGCCCAAAATACCCTCCAAGTATTAGAAATGGTACAAAACTATATCTTTCATCCACTTATTGGCTCCAAAATACCCTTGTCATCAACCTTTGGATCCAAAATTGACCACTTATTTAACTATTTTAAATTTAAGATATTTAAATATATATTTTAAATATGTGGTATTCAACTACTAATTATAATTTAATTAATTGATATAATTTATAAACTCATCCATTACTAATTATATCCAAGACACCCCAAATCCACCTATAAACAAAACCATCAAAACTGTATTTCAATTAACCCCTTTGTAATATGGCCATGGATCACCAAAATTAGAAATACAATGTGGTTGTTAGCCTTGTCTCTGCGGTGCCTCGGGGTGAGGGGTAAGGGGCCTTAAGGCGTGGAGTCTCGAGATACGGGTTGGGGGGCCTCGAGGCGCAGAGTCTCGAGGTAAGGGGGTTTGGGGGCCTCGAGGTAGGGGTGGAGGGAGGGAGCCTCGGGGCACGGTGCCTCGAGGAGGGGGTGGGAGCCCCGAGGCGGGAGATGAAGGGGACCTCGGGGTGTGGTGCCTCAAGGGGATGGGGGGCCTCAAGGCATTGTGCCTCAGAGTGGGGGTGGGGGCCTCAGTGCATGGTGACTCGAGGCAGGGGTGGGGGGTCTCAGTGCACAGTACCTCGAGGCGAAGGGTGTGTGCGGTGCCTCGAGATGGGTGCGGGCGGTAAAACGAAAATTAGGAAAAAAAAGATTTTTATTATTTTGTGATTTGTGTGAAATGCCAGAAGTGGCCTTTTGTTCAGTTTCTTGAGAATTCCAAGGAAAGTTTCGTGGATTTTTTTTGGTAGAAGGTTCTAAAGAGTGGAGTAATTGTGAAGAGCACGGTTGAAGTTTTTTTTATGTGAGTGATTTAGACCATGAAGTTTAAAAATGAAGCAATTGAACCACACAAATTAATTTTTAACTATATCTTTGACATTAAAAATATTTTTTTTTAATATTGTTGAATTCTAAAAAACGTTAAATACATGTGAGTAAGTTAGAATCAGTTTGAATTAACTTTTTTTTAGAAAAAATTAAGTAACTTTTATAGAATTAAGTATGATTAAGAAACACTAACTTTTCAATTTGGGGGAAAATCCCATAATCCTATTTTGAAATCTTCGATTTTGAAGAATGTAGAAGATAGAGTTGGTAGAAAATCATTTAGAATCAAGTTAGGCGCTTGCCCAAGCTCTCAAATTATTGAAAATGGTGAAACAATAAAAAAAAAAGAGAAATTTTGTCAGAAAAAGAGCTGTCAGCAAAACAGTGTGTCCAGAAAAACAACAATCATAAAACACCTTGATTGGACCCTATGAAACCCATTGTAAACCTTTATATATGATCTTATAGTGTAAATTTATCATAAAACATGTAATGAACGAATGAAGTCATAAGATTTCTGGAAAAAAAAGGATCGTTTAGTCAAAATTATCCCTCTGACTCCTTTTAGGAGTTTCATCCTAATGATCATTTACACAATATAATCTTGGGACCCAAACTAACCACCCTACTAGCCTAAACTCAATGTTCCAAAATCAACGAAACTGATAGAATCACTATCTGATGGTCGATTCTAAAATATTGATTAAAGCCAACTCTGTCAATATAAATCATCCCAAAAGTCTCTAAACCTCTAAAACACTAATGAACACTTTGAGGACCGTGTCAATCAACCTCACACAAAAATAAAACATAACACAAGTATGAAAAAAGACAAAAAAGTCGTTTTGTAGAAAAAAAGTATTATTTTTTTGCGAGAAATGTTACACTAAGATACCTTTAAGTATGTGTGGTGCATTGATACTATACTTGATGTACCTTTTTGTTGGGTGCAAGTATCTTTCAAGTTGTTCGAAGCTTCTATCTACACTTTTCTCAAGTGGAAGTTCTGTTTTTTTTATCTTATTTGTATTCTACGTAGAAGCTCTTGTACATGTCTAGATTAGATCTTTGAAAAATGTCAAGAGGTTTTTGTAAATTCAAACTAGTGTTTCTTTCTAGTTGATATAATATGTGTATTTTAGATGTATTTCTTTTTTAAAAAAAAATTATAAAAGGGGAATAAGTTGCAAAAATTTACCTATTGGATTAAAATCGAGTAGTTGCTAGCACTAATCAATAAATTGAGTTATGACTATACATTTTCCCCTCCTGCACTACGAGATAAAATAATTAGGAAGAGAAAGAAAATTAAATGTCAAATAATGAAGAAGCCAAAATTGTGAACTTATTTTAAGTTGGTAAATACACATAGAATTTGGAGTCTTAATTTGATATTTAGATTTGAAATAAGTTTTTGTGTGTAAAACTATAGTTTCAATTCTTAAGTTCTCTTGAAGAATAAGATTTCAAATATCAAATTGTAGTTTTAATCATTTTTTAAAAAAATATTTAATTTGACCCATTAATTTTATTATATAAAATCAGATATAAATTGTAGCTATAGATTTGTTTTGTATGCTTGCTAAACCTAAAATTTACTAAATAAATACTACTTAAAAATTCAATTATATATTCTAATAAAATTTCAAACTTTAAGTCACTAAATTATAACCTACCTCCAAACAAGCCTACAAGAGAATTATAGTCATTATGTTGATAGTTATTGATTTATTTGTAAATAAATTAAGTAAATAATAATATAATACTTTAAATTATTGTTAGTAAATTTAGACAATCAACTATGCTTATATATTAGTTTGTTTTTCATAGATATTAACTATTCTAATCTGATTACATTCTAAATATCATATGCTAATGTTTTTCTATGTATGCTTTACAAGATCATTTAACAAAAAACTGAATCTTGAAATTATTCAATAAATTTGTATATTTATGATTAGGTTTGTCAACTGATATCTTCGTATACTAATTTAATTAGAAAGGGAAAAAAATATCTATAAAAACAAACTTGATGTTGACATTGGAATATATTTATTTTTATTCACTATATAATTGTGGACCAAATTGAATTATTTGCCTCGAACAAATATCATATATTTTCTTCACCTTGATTTGTTTGTTCTATTATTCTTATAAAATTTCACCTAAAAAAACTATTATTTTCTTTTTTTAGTAACCATTTAATTCATTTTTTCACATAACATGTTATGTTTAAGATTACAAGATTAATGAATATTTTAACTATAATTTTATTGTATTTAACATAATTTTAATTTAATATTACAAGGTTCAAAATTTTCTTTGCCTTATTAAACTCGTATCGAATTCAAATATGATAAATGAATTGAAATGAAGAGAGTAACAATAAAAAAATCTAGTTACTTGTTCACAAAAATTATTGATCTTATGTTCGGATTGAAATATTTTTCTTTATCTGCTATCAATTTTTTCCTCTACATAGTTACGTATCAATGAATTATTGCAGAGAAAAATATTGAAAATACCCCTAAACTAAATGTGAATTATTTATTTTATTTCAGATATAATTATGTGTTATCCATATAATTACATTCAAATTATCCTAACTATTTACTTATGTTGCTTATTTTTATATTCCATCAATATCTTCATATATAATGGACAAAATCGAATTATTTTGAAGGATATTTATGTATTTTTTCAAACTACTATTATACACCCTCACCCTTTACATAAAGCATAAAGTATTAAAAGAGGTTATCATTACTCAAGAAAAGGTGAAAACACAAACCTTTTAATATCTCATAATCACAACAATGCGCCTAAAGTTTTTCTTTTCCAATTAATACTTCTCCAACTTTGAGTTTTGTTTTTTAATTTTTTATCTGGTGTCTTTAAAACCTCACTTCTGATAAAAAAAAAGGGGTGTCAATAGTTGTAATAAAATTTTAAAAAAAATTATAACAAAGCTAGTAAAGCTTAAACACGGGACCTCGTAGATTTTTACAACTTCTTAATCAATAGAGTAAATCTCATGTGTGTGTATATGTATATACAAGATTTGATTTATATATATAATTTTTCGGCAAAAGGGTGTCGCTTGATACCCCTTGATCAAGGGTGGTTTCAATTCCTGATAATCACATCTATTGCACCACATCTTTTAATGGTTCCAACTTGAGTTTTGATAATTTAAAACTTGAAACCAATACTATACTATGCCTTTTCATTGATTGGTGAACCTAAAGTATATGCTCATCTTTTTTTGAATATTGATTTTATAACTTTAATATTGCAAAGTGGAGTACAAGCTAGATTATTTGTGTTTGTATACCCCACTTGTTTTTTTTTATTAAAAAAAATGGAATAGAATAATTTAATTAGTAATTGATTAAGAAATTTATCAATCATTCATATTGATCAATGAAAGAGCAAACTATTGATTTTTTTTTTGTGTAATGGTATTTTATGGTAGTGGATTACTAACTGATGTTGGCATTTTCCACTATATGGATATATAATTTGTATCAACATGGTTGCTTAAAAGGCAATTTATGTTTCTTTAGGGATATTTTACGTGTCATTTACCTTAGAATTAAACCGCCACCGCAATAAAAGCATTTGAAAATTTTCAAAGCGTTTTTGCTTTTCATATATGGTGAGTTAATTCTCCACTTTTACCCTTTCTAGAATGTAGAATTTTGTATAATCTTTCTTCGTTCAAATTACAATGAGATTTTAATGGGTGAGTCAACTCTTCCCTGCAGCAGAACTATGTTAGATATTTGTTTTATAGTATTTGTTTGATTTAGTCAAATAAAAGTAGTTTAAACGGAGTCAATATATATCCTGGTCTTTAGCTAGAAGTTGCAGTTTTTAGTGGTCTATTAACGTGATATCTGTTAGCCTACTTTGAGCTATTTCAGTTTGTGTACAGCTCTATGAGAGCTCCTTTATGTTGATCAATAAAGTGAGAAAAAATTTCAATTCCCTTTCGTGCTTTCTTTTACTGATATACACAATTACTTTCATCAGTGGTATCAGAGCTTGAATTACATATAATAACAGCTAACATTCAATGACTTCCTCATACAACTTCGTACAACCAGCTATTCTGCGCTTCGATGGTCACTATGATCATTGGAGCATGCTCATGGAGAAATTCTTGAGGTCCAAGGAGTATTGGAATGTTGTTGAATCTGGAGTAGCAGAACCAGCAACAGGAGATACAGAAGCTCAGAAAAAAGAATTTGAAGTCTTTGAAAGATCTTAAGGCTAAAAATTATCTGTTTCAAGCTATCGATCGTTCCATTTTGGAGACTATTCTTTGCAAAGAAACCTCCAAGAAATTTTGGGACTCCGTGAAGAAGTATCAAGACAATGTGAAGGCAAAAAGGGTACAACTCCAAGGACTCCCAACTGAATTTGAGACTTTTGCGTATGAAGTCAGGAGAGGCAGTTGCAGATCTCTTTTCAAGAACTATGGCAATTGCAAGCAAGATGAGAATCCATGGAGAGCAAATGCAGGATGTCACCATTGTTAAGAAAATTCTTCGATCAATGACACCGAAATTTAATTTTGTTGTCTACTCTATCGAAGAATCGAAGGATATTGATGAACTCTTCATTGATGAATTGCAAATTTGTTAGTTCATGAGCAGAAAATCATCCAACAGGACAAAGAAGAGCACGCACTGAAAGCAACCACAGATAATCCTTCTAAAACAAGTGGAGGTCGAGGTAGAGGCAGAGGTCGGAGTAGGGGGAGAGGAAGCTATAGTCGAGGTAATCAACAGTACCATCAACAGAATGATAATTAGTTTCAAGGAAGAGGAAGGGGACGTGGAGGACATGACTCAACAACTTAGAAACCAAAGTCAGTAGACAAAACAAATGTTGAGTGCTATCGCTGCCATAGGTATGGTCATTACCAATCAAAATGTCGATCAAATTTAAATAGACAGAGTGCAGAAGTATATAACTTTGCAGAGAAGGAAGAAGAAGTTTCTATCTTGATGGTGTGTTATGCAAGTGAAGAAGCTCGACAAAATCTGTGGTATTTGAACACCGGGTGTAGCAACCACATGTGCGGAGACAAGAATGCATTTTCTGAATTGGATGAAAACTTCCGCAATACCGTCAAGTTCGGTGATAACTCTGTTGTATCTGTCATGGAAAAAGGCAATGTCACTTTACATGAAAAAGAAAACTCTTTTCACACAATTTCTAATGTGTTTTATGTTCCAGATTTAAAGACCAATTTACTTAGTATTGGTCAACTACAAGAAAAGGGTTATGAGATATCCATTAAAAATGGATTATGTCGAATTGAAGAATCAAGGCTGGGTTTGATTGATCAAGTTAGCATGACAACAAATCGTTCCTTTCCACTTCAGTTGCACAGTTCGAGATCTTCCTGCTTCTCGGCCAACGTAACAGATACATCGTGGTTATGGCATTTTCCTTATGGCCACTTGAGCTTTGGTGGCTTAAGCACTTTGCAACGGAAGAATATAATCAGTGGCCTCCCTCAAATTGCAGCTCCTTCTGAAGTATGTGAGGAATATACAGTTGGCAAGCAGCAACGTAATCAATTTCCTAAGGGAAAATCATGGAGAGCCAAAAATGTGTTGGAGCTGGTGCATTATGGTCTTTGTGGCCCAATTAATCCACCTTATTTGATGATTTTAGTTGAAAGACATGGGTCTATTTTTTGCAGGACAAATATGATGCTTTTGAAGCTTTCAAAAGCTTTAAAATTATGGTGGAGAAAGAAGCAGCAAGCCAGATCAAAGTATTTCGCACAGATCGAGGCGAGGAATACAATTTACAAGAATTTGCAATTTTTTGTGAAAGCAATGACATTAAAAGGCAACTGACAACAGCCTATACACCCCAACAAAAAGGTGTCTGTGAGAGCAAAAATCGTACTATAATGAATATGGTGCGCAGTCTCTTGACAAGAAGCAGTGTTCCAAAAGCTTTCTGGCCTGAAGCTGTTAACTGAAGCATTCATATTTTGAATCGAAGTCCTACATTATCTGTTCAAAATATGACACCGAAAGAAGCTTGGAACAGTCGAAAGCCTAATGTTGATCATTTTAGAATTTTTGGGTGCATTTGTTATGCCCGTAATCTAGATTAAACAAGAACGAAGCTTGATTACAAAGGTGAGAAATACATTTTCCTTGGTGTTAGTGATTGTTCCAAAGCTTACAAACAATATAATCCTATCTCCAAGAAAATTGTCATTAATCGAGACGTAATATTCAACGAAGAAAATTTCTGGACATGGAGTTAATCTGGTTCTCAACGACAAATTCCAGCAGACTTTGATGGGCAAGATGAAGCTGAAAATCAACATAATATTGTGGTACTGCAACAACCAATCACTGCTCAAGATGAACAAGTAGTGACTCAAGTCTCACCGGCAGTTGTAAGAGAACCAAGAAACAGAAAAATACCAATATGGATGGATGATTATGAAGTAACGGAAATTGGTCAATCTGAGAATCCAACTGTTCATTTTGCTCTTTTTGCAGATTGTGATCCTGTAACCTTTGAAGAAGCAGTAAAGCAATCAAAATGGAGAAAAGTTATGGATGAAGAGCTTGCATCTATTGAAAGAAATAACACATGGAAGCTGATTGAGCTTCCGAAAAGTCAGAAAACAATCGATGTGAAGTGGATTTTTAAGACAAAGTTGAAAGATAATAGTGAGGTGGACAAGTATAAAGCTTGCTGGTGGCAAAAGGTTACGAGCAAGAATTCGGTGTAGATTATGAAGAAGTGTTCGCTCCAGTAGCAAGACATGATACAATCATATTATTGATTGCATTGGCAGCATAAAATTCGTGGCCCATTTTCTAGTTGTATGTCAAGTCGGCTTTCTTGCACAGAGACTTGAAATAATAGGAATTTGTCAAACAACCTCCTGGTTATGTTAAAGTTGGATATGAATTCAAAGTGTATCAGCTAAAAAAGGCTTTATACTGTTTGAGGATGATTTTGAACAAAACTCTCTGGATACTGGGTCGATGGTAATGGCATGTATGCAGTACTTTTACGTTAACGAAGCATAAGTTGCTATGTCAAAGTCACTCTTGGTATTTCAGAACCCAAAACAATATAGCAAACATTAATTCAACTTTAAGTTTTTCTAAAGAGGAGATGGTGCTAAATTTAGGTCCATTAATGGTTCTTAAAGGGTACTTGACCTAGAAAATACAACATGTTTGTTAGTGTGATTTATGTTTAAGAATCAGTAGTAATATCTTATAACGCTCTTCTGAACTATAGAAATAACTGATGGTCTTTTATTAAGTACTTTCCTAACTGTGTGCATTTGAGCTATGTGGCTTGCTCATTTTTTAATTTCTATCAAAAGACAATGCATAAATCTTTGGAGTTACATCAGTTAACACCTTATATCGTTTATATATGTGTATGTTTCACTCGAATAATATGCTTGATGTTTTAAATTTCAAGCTATCTCAATATGAACTTGCACCACAAAAAGATGGAGACAAACACAGAACAAAATAGGAAATTCAACAATTTTCACACCAAACAACTCTATGATAATAGGCTTGGACCAAGTGTAGCTAATTCTTCACATCCGCCTTTGCCTTTGAAAAATGTCTAGAATGAAGCAAGATTTAATATTATAAAATTATTTTTAGTATTTTCATATTAAATTACCACAGTATCTATATATGCAATTGAGCATCATTGATGTGTTGGTGAATCTATAGATATTCTTTCTAAAGAATTTACTGTAATTTTCAGTTTTTTTTTTAACTGTCATTATTTATAAATAGTAATTGCTATATGGATTACGTTGTGTTAAATGAATGAAATAATGTAATACAGAGTAATCACGTAAATTATATTAAGTTTTTCAGGCCCGTGCTCTGCATAGGCAATATTTATTTAGTATAAATTAGAAACATCACCACCTTTAAGAAGACAACATTATGATTATTTTTCTTTAATCATAATGTACATTGCCAAAAGAATAATGTACATTGGGAAATGGGAGGTCTACCTAAATATACTAATTTACCCCTCTTTCTATATATATATATATATATATATATATATATATATATATTATTTGAAGATCCAAAAAAAAATATCTTAATTTAGTGAAATTGAATAAAAATGCTCTTAGTTATTAATTTGGTCTAAAAAATATCTTAGTGTTAATAGTTTGATCTAAATTCTCTACTATTAATAATTTGACTTAAAAATATCCTATTGCTACTTAGTAGGTTAAAAATACTTTTTTCCTAATAAATATATTAGTATTCTTTTTCTTTTAAACATACTCCACTCCTAATAAAAATATTACAATTAAAGAATTCAATTCTTGTTTCTTTTATTTTAAAATCATTTTAACTATTAGTAAATAAGTAGAAAATAACTTTTTTTCTTCTTACTCACTTTAACAATTAAAGCAGAATAGTTTTACATAATTTGAATTGAAGTAAGATAAAGTATTTTAAAATTAAAAAAATCATTAAAAAATTATTTTTTGTAAAAAAGAAAGAAATATTATAATATTAGAAAAGGGGCATTTGATAGAGTGCTCTTCATTTGTACTTCACTCCTATTATATATGAGGAATCTGATAACCTACTTTTTCCCAACACCAATAAACATAACATATATATCATATACTATATTTTTTGTTAAGTGCTTAAGGAATTTGTGGACCAAAATAACATTAAAAAAGTCAATAGTGTTAAGTTTCAAAAGGTTATTTTAATGTGAATGATTCCAAGAAATTATTATAAGCTTATATAATTATAGTAGAACTTATTGACATCTAATGTGTAATTCTTATTTTATTTAGTTATCATCATCGATGAGTGATGACATCATATGATATGGTTGTATGTTATATAATTACTTACTATGAGTCTATCTAGATTGAATTTCGATCAAGAAAATGAAGAGTTATCATTAATTTAGTTAAGCCAAATGCCTTAAAATAGAAAAATCTACTCAAAGAAAGTGAATAGCTTAGTTGATCAATCATTCACATTGCATGATAATGAGTTGAAAATGCTTTTATATAAATTTTTACTAATATTAACTTCAAACGAGCACCCTCCTACAGTAACAACAATTATATGGCCCACAGGCCACAATCTAGAGGGATGATTTTCCTAAGGCTAAAAAGAAAATTATTCATGAGGTAAGTTTTTTATCTAACTTCTTTATTTATTAAGCCGTTAATACTTTAGAATTGTTAAAACTATTGCTAAAATTGTGTCTTAGAATCCCTAGGTTCATGAAATTGTATGGAAAATCTTATCACCTATAGAATTGCTTCTAGTTTGTAAACTAATGCTCCCTAGCAAAGAGATTATTACTCTAAAAAAAGGGAATTGTGGTGATTGAGAATCTTGAGTTCAATAAAGATGTGACATTTAGTATAAAAATTGCTTTAAAATAAGTAATTGGGGGTAATAACTCCGTTAATTGAGATCATGCGAGTACCGTAGATCCAATTAATGCGTGAATGACCCTTGGGTAATATTGTAGATCATGAATAATGATAAAATTAGAGAATTTGAGTTCTCAAAGCATTTCTTTGAAGAAAAAAAAGATTAGTTTCTCGTATAGTTATTTGTTTATTAAAAATTCAACGTTTAGAGACATGATTTATTTTTATGTAAAAACTCTAATAATGACATGTAGATTCATTGTAGAATTGATGGGAACAACATGAATAGACGACCTATGGACATGGTATTTCAAAAGACAGTATATATCTTAATTATTTAATTTAATATTATTTATAATGATTTTTATTTATTTAAATTAAATTTTTATTTTTAAAATTCAGTATAATCTTGTTATCACATTTGTGCAATTAAATCACACTTGTAATTATACTATGACAAACAAATAAACTGATGTAATTATAATTTATATTATTATTAAACTGATAATTACTACTCTAATAATTACATCACTCTAATTATTTGGTGACTTTTCAAACAAAACCCTTGATTGAATTGGAAAGGGAGATTTATAAAAACAAACTTGATGTTGACAGTTTAATATTTATTCACTATAATATATGTGGACCAAATTAAATTATTTGCCCATAATAAATATCATATATTTTCTTCATCTCAATTTTAGTTGTTCTACTTTTTAAAAAATACTACTTAAATTTTTTTTCCCCAGCAATTCTATGATTTAAAGTTTTCTGTTTATGATTATAAGATAAAAGAATATTTTAATTTATATATTTATGTATTTAACATAATTTTAATTTAATTGTATAAGATTTAAATTTCACTTTACTTTATTAAACTCATGCCAAATTAAAATATGATAAATTAATTGAAAAGAAAAAAATAAAAAAAATTTAGTTACTTGTTCACAAAAAATATTGATATTATATACAGAATTGAAATATTTTTCTTTATTGACTACCAATTTTTTCCTCAAAGTAGTTACATATCAACAGATTGTTAGCAAGAGAAATATTGAAAACACCTATTTGTTTCATTCCTTAAACTATTAAGAGTCGTATGTCCTTACAGGAATTTGAAAATCACTTCCTATGTCATGTGGCAAATCGAGGATGATCGAAAGCGTACCTATATCTACTTAATCAAATAGATAGATATTTTTAAAACCGCTAATAATTAAAGATAAAATTAATAACTTACACCTTATTTAGGTTGTTTTCAACACTTCTTTGCTTCAGCGTCTAATTCCCTCTTATAAGAGAAATAAATAAATAAATAAATTTCCTCTTTTTAAGTTGAAATTTGAAAGAAATAAGTTATTGACAATGACAAAGACCAATATTTGTGGAGGGGTAGAAATGTAATCTTCAACCAAAAACAGAAAATGATTGAAAATGTTGAAGTTATTATTTGTGATGTGTTTATATTCTCCTCCTCCATTGAAAAACCAGAGTTGTGCTCCTCTTCTCAGTGAGGGAGAACCAGAAAAAAAAGTATAGAGAGAGAAACTTCTGCTTTCTCCCCTCTCTCTCTATTTCTCTTTCCTTTCTCTCTCTAGATGTATAGATAACTCTGTATTTAGTGAAGGATTAAAACTAGACATTGAGTATAGCAAGGAGATTTAGCAAAAACAAAAAATCCATAAAGATTCAGTTTTTTTTTCTGTTTTTGAGAGATTTAAGAGAACCCCATTAAATCTATTTGTCTATCTGGGTGTGGGTTTAAAATGGCTGAAAGGAAAGGAAACAAGAAGAGATTGTGTATAAATCTTTCCCTTTTTACCCTAACTGATAACAACAGCAGCAGCAGCAATAAATCTCCTAAAAAGTTTGAGGACCCAAATGGTGCTGTTGTTGGGCTTGGAATTGTGGCAGCTATGAATAAGGAGAGCAATAATAGAGCTGCAATTATTGCTATATCTCCAAGATCAACTACTTCAAACCCAATCCCAGTTTTTACTAGTTTTAAGAAGCCTAGTATTGAAGAAATGGAGATGTGTGAGGAGTATACTTGTGTTATTTCTCATGTTGGTACAAATTTGGTTAAGAAAAGAGAGTATTTTGATGGTCAATTTATAGGAAATAGCAATTTTAATGCCTACCAGAAAACTGTTTATCATACACCAAGTTTTACTATGGCTGATTTCCTCAATTCTTGCTTTCTTTGCAAGAAACAGCTTAAGGGGTTGGATATTTTCATGTACAGGTTAGAATTTCAACTTTGTTTTTTTGGTTATTGTAATGATTATATGTTACTTTTTGGGATATGATATTTAGCTGCAGATTATGTTTCATATCCAATTATGTTGCAGCTTTAATCTTGAATATATATGCTTTTGTTTTGAGTAAAATGGTTGAATGAACTTAGTCATGCTACATATTGAAAGGATTTTTAGGAGTAAAATGTTTCTTCAATTGTGGACCCTGCAGAACCTTTATATTTGATAAATGATATGATATCTTATCTTGTTTACTTTTTTCTGTTGTTATCATTGATCTATGCAAGTTGGAACATGTTGAGGAACTTGAATCTTTTGCTTTCGATTTACTTTGAACTGTAATTTTGCCTTTGTGAATCTGATCTGAAATTTGTGGTTGTCCAAGTTTGATTTCAGCAAGGCTTTGAAGAGTTGTACAGTTTGAAAAGAAGATGCTTTGGTATTAATGAGTTGATTAGTTAGTTTGGAGTTATGTGCTTAATAGTTTCCAAATAGAGATCTTAGGAATGAAATGATTATTAAACATTTGAGGACTATGCTAGGGAAGTCGAACGTTTTAATGAACAGAATATGAAAAGATTTTAGATTGTGTGAGGCGTCTCGTCTTAACTTTAAAATGTTACGAGGCATAATTTGTTAGATCCCTTTGGTGAGAAACCCGAAAGTTATTAGCATGCATTCTTGGAACTTTTGCCATGTCATGCTTCTTAACCCGCTTTGTGTTAGTCTGGTTACTTGAGGGCACGGAGTAGTCCATAAGATAATATACCTACGGGCTACATGCGTACTTCTTGCAACTGTTTCTTTCTTGATCAAATGTAAATCTTGCTTCTACTTAGGCATCGGTTGTGAACTCTGTAGTATTGATCTAAGTTGCTTGGACTCTTCAGAAACATCGACCGATGTGTGTCAGATCCTCCAAAAATTCACTACTTTTGGAGGATCCGACACGCACCTGTCGACGTTTCTGAAGAGTCCGAGCAACATAGGTATTGATCATAAAAGTCAATAGTAAATTGGATCCTTATCTACTTCCATTCTTGCTTTCTGGTTTCTATTTGTATTGTTCATCTTTATTAATTAGCAGTAGACTTGTCCCGTTGGCACTTCCTCCAACTTGCATAACTTAATGTTGTATATCATCTTTCCATAATATTATAACAAGAAGAATCTCTCTCATATGTTTTGGATTAGAGCATATTTGCTTGAATTACACACTCAAGTCATGTTTCTCTAACTGTCACTTGCTTAGAATCCACTCTATCGATATATCTATCACTAGTGACATTATTTTAATAGCTGAAATAGGCCAATTGCACTAGGGCCATAATTGTATTCAGAAGTCTCCTTTAGGTTGGTTCCTTCAAGGAACTGCAGAGTTGATTCTAAGTTTGAGATATCTGAATTTCGGTTTCGTAGTTTTAAGCAACTTATCTTGAATTGTGACCACAGGATGGTTTTAGCGGCAACATATTGATTATGTTCACGTAATGTAAGCTGTGTATTTTAGTTACCTGTTGCTTGCTTTGGCCTTGCTGGACATCTTTTAGTTATCTTTCTTTGTCAAACACGAATTTTTCATTTTTATAATGTGTGAAGCTTTTAGGTAGGAAAATTTCACATGTTTTTTGTTTGTTCACTAAATTTAGGCAGCTAATATGTGATAGGAATCTCCAATACATCTTCTTTCTATATGCATGTGGTCTGCATTACTTAATTCAAGGAATATCTTATGATCAAAAGATCCAATTTTTTTCCATCTTTTCAAGCTTAAAATAACTAACTTCTTCCCTTTACTATTTGTTGCAGAGGGGAGAAGGCGTTTTGTAGTGCAGAGTGTCGTTGCACACAGATATCAATCGATGAACACAAAGAGAAATGTGGTTCTGGAGCTATCAAATCACTTAGCGACTACTCTGTTTCTCCTTGCTCGGGTCCAATGCAGTTTTTCACTGGTGTAGCTGTGGCATAACTCAAAAAACTCGTATGGTGTACGTACCACCAACGTTGCATAATATATAAATAAATAAAAAGATATATCGGTTTTGAAAGGTACATGAATAAGAATTGTTGGTACCCGTCGGGTTAAGAAAGATGTTAGATATTTATGTCATGGACACATCCTGAGCAGGCAATCTTTGCAACTCAAAAGAGTATGAAAAAGAACATTTCTGGGAAAGAAAGCATGTAATGAAGTTTGTTATAAGCTAGTAAAGAAGGATTTTACATTTTAATCATAAGTTGGAAATCAATAACACACCATTTTGAGTCTTGATTTCTTATATATGTATATATTTTTTTTGCTTTTCATCTGGTGTTCGTATTATAGCTCGTTTAATCCAGACTCATGCCACATAGGGCTTCATTCGAGGAGAAGCATTCTCTACCGATTATTTTTTCATATTTAACGCTCAAATTTGAAATCTTTGGTTAAGTCAAAAAGTGACTTAACTACTACACCACGTTCTTCATTATAAGGCTTCATTCGGAGAGAAGTGTTTTCTATCGAGTATTTTTTCATACTCAGTGCCCAACTTAGAGATCTCTGGTTAAGTAAAAGAGCGGTCTCGTCTACTACACTAATTCATCATTATAGGGCTTCTTTCGGGGAGAAACTTTTTCTACCAAGTATTTTCCATATTCAAGGCCTGAATCAGGATCTCTGGTCAAGTAAAAAACAGTCTAATTTACTACACCACATTCTTCATTATAGGGCTTCATTCGGGGAGAAGTGTTCTCTACTGAATATTTTATCATATTCAAATTTGAGATCTCTAATTAAATCAAGAGCAGTCTCATCTATTGCACCACATTTTTTATTGACACTTTACTGTTCTTTTCACGTGACTGAATTCCAACAAACATATAAATGCTCGTTTGGTAATCTAATAATGCAGTAAAACTTGACTTTATAATCCTAATTATTTAATGTTTATTGTTATCCTAATTAGGCAAACTAATAATGATGCAAATGACTTGCTATAATCAACTAAGATATTTTTTATGAGTAAACGTGTTTTTATACGTTATATTTTCTGAATTTTAATTATGTGACTTACTTTCCTTCTTAATTAGTTCAAAAAAGAATGATATATATATATATATATATATATATATATATATATATATATATATATATATATATATATATATATTAAGTAACAATTTAACTATAAAATATACATTTTACCTTTAATGAAATGATTTACAGCCACACAAATTTCTATCATTCATTTTGGACGACAAGTTTTAAAAGGTTCCATTTCTTTCTTAAACTCTGTACCGAGTCAAATTACCTCACATAAAATAATGAGATGGAGGAAGTATACTTTAGTGTAAGTACGCCTCAATCAATAAAATTATATATGAAAAAAAATATAAATAAATAGTTTGACGTTAAGATGAATGTTAGTGTAAGAATTTTATTTGGGCAACTTTCACATATAGCAAATAAAAAATTCATATTTGTATGTTATAACAAAGTTTGTATAATTGCGCTCCATAGCAAACATATAACTGTATAATTCGATATACATATACAACTGTATTATTCGCTAGCCTAAATTGTATAATTCGCTGGTCTATTTCATTGCAATTGTATAATCTATTTCGCTGTAATATGGGTATAAAATTTGTTTTGCATACAATTGAATCGAAGTAAAATGTTTGTATATTGTATAATTATAAGTGTATAGGAAGAAGATATCTGTTTTTCTCTCGCTTTATACAAAAACAGAAACACACTTTATACACTTCTGTTGTATAAAGCGAGAGAAAATTATATTTCAATGCAATTGTATAATTCGCTGGCCTTTTTCGCTGCAATATTTGTGTAAAATTTGCATTTGTATACAATTGAATCGAAGTAAAATGTTTGTAAATTGTATAATTAAGTGTATAGCACGAAGATATATGTTTTTGCATGTGTATATACAATTTTCTCTCGCTTTATACAAAACAGAAACACAATTTATACACTTATGTTCTATAATGCGAGAGAGGCGAGCAAAGGGAGAGTGGCGAGCAAGAATGGGAGAGTGGCGAGCGAGAGTTTTGGGAGAGAGGCGACTGGCAAACTTTGACAAACTTTTGCTATGGGGCACAATTAAAATAAACAATAGCTACTCCATTTATTTTAGGTTATTAGTTTGTTATAATATATAATTATCCCATTTTATATAGAAGTTAAAAGTTATTTAAGAAAATGTGAACCTCTTACTTTTTTTTTTTGCTTATTATAAATTAAGATTTTTACACAGTAAAATACTTATTTTAAAGTTTTAGTTATTAGGACTTTTAATATAGTTCAAATATATATATATAAAAATTGGTAAATTCTAAAAAACAACTAAATAATAAGAGTTTTTATCTATTCCAAATAAGTAAATATTTAATAGTTATGAGTTAAATTAATTTTTAAAATAGAAATATAATAAATATTTAAATTAATTTTGAAAAAAAATAACAATAAATGGAGTAATAATTGTGTATATCATAAATCTTGTATATATATATATATATTCTCTAATAATTGTGGTGTACTATATATAATCTTGCCTTTTATTGCAGAAAAGGACATGTCATGTAATCTAGCTTGCCTTTTGTTGATTATTTTGGTAAAAAGTCGAATTGGGTCATCTTTTGTTGACTCTTCTTCCACACCCATTAAGCAAATCTTAATCATGGTTTAACTAGTGAGATTCTACTTAAAAAGGGAAAATTACAAATATATATTCACGATAAATTATTATAATTTAAAATAATTACAATTTATAGCTATAAGTAAAGTTTTACAGCAAATTTTTCTCTCCTCTCTCCCTCGAGTGCCACCTCTTGCCCCTCTCTTTCGATCCTAAACAATTGCATCTTAAAAACACTCTACGTAATATGATAATTGTATTTTATATTTTTGTATCAAATGTATTTGTATTTCATCAAGATGTATGATACAAATCAATTATATTTATGATAAAATTTGGTACAACAAATACAATATGCATTCATCCTTTTTCATCAAATGTATTATGTATCAATTATATTCAATTAAATATAGGTGAGAAATTTGTATTATATATCAATTGTATTCAGAAAACTCTATTTGTATTTTGTATTAATTGTGTTTGTAATACAACATGTATTCATCCTCTCTCCTCCCTCTCTCACCTCTCTCGCCTCCTGATATTTAGCCAATAGTTTTTTTTACACAAACAGTTGTATCAATTAAATTTATGATACAACCTGATACAACGAACACAATAAATATTCAACTTCTCTTACCTCTTTCCTCCATCTCTTCGAGAACTCGCCCGCATCTCTCCTCCTTCTCCTATTCTCGCTCGCCTTAATTCCTTCAAAACACGTAACTGTAATTAATAATTAATCAAATTATCACTATATATCTCTATTAAGTCCAAACTATAGTAATTTTTTAAAGTTTCCCACTTTATCATATTTGGCCCCCCTTAACTTTTCCTAACCAAAAACTGATTTTTAGAGGGATGTAGAACTGAGGCAATTAACATTAGATGACACATTGTGACGGTGTCAAGAATAATTGGAAGGCTCTATCAATAGGGAGGTTGTCAAAATATGCTAAATATAGGTAATTTGTAAAGTCATCCAAAAAATTAATGGGTTGAGACTTTGAGAACAAAGTTAAATTGGGTCAAGCTCGGCTCATTCAAGAATTATCTCATTTAAAAAGATCTTCAATTGAGCCTAATCTAATCTTTGATTCAACTTATTTTAAATCTATTTATTTGCATTTATGCAATGTAGAAAATATATGAATTACTATTATTTTTTTCATCGTGTATTATTCAAATAAAAATGAGCACATCGGCAATGAGATATGGAGGGTTAGTCTTCCCACTCCATCGAACCAGACATAAAAACAATGCTTAAGCAAGACAATCAGCAACCTAATTCGTATGATTTCTTAACAATCGACGAAGAGAAAAAAAAGTGAATCTTTGATACGAGTTTTACAATAAAAACTAAAGAATCAAAATAAAAGTAATTCACTAAAAATTTTTTAGAGATTGCTTCACAAGTAGATTATCAATTTTCACCAGCAGTCCTTTAAGCTAGATAAGAAACTCACGCACCCCTATGAATTATGATATTTCTTTCTCCTCAAAGTAGGTGTTCGCTCTGCAGCACGAACAGGTCGCGATGCGACGTCGATCACATCGGGTGGGGCCATTCTCCTAGAGCAGAGCTTGAAGCAAGGGTCAGAACTTTAGGCGGGGCCTCTGTCGATAGAGCTAAAGCAGTCATTCATTAATCCACCCTCGACATACTAAGCAAAAGGGCTGATCCAACTACAGAACAAATACAGACATAAACATAAAAAATACCGCACAGAGCGCCCTCGGTAGATAGATACAAGGCTAGATTAGTAGCTAAAGGATTCCTTCAAGAATATTGAGTCGAACCCCTTTCCTTACAGTCAAGTGGCCCAAGGGCCCCCTTTAGAGATAGGGAAAACATTTGCTTCAGGTTGCTAAACACCATTCGTGGCATTCTTGCCTTGGCTGCAATCAAAAGGTGGCCTTATTTCAATTTGACGTGCAGAATAGAATGCCTTTCAACAACATAAGGGAAGGGGGCTCTCAGCCAAGATACTATAGTTTTCCCATGCTTTGACACATCACTATCTGATTCTCAACACTTAACTTAGTCCCTCACCTTATCATCACCCCTGAAGTCTGAAATCGACACTTTAAATCTATGAATCATTACATCTTCTTTAAAGTAGTCTAAATTCTCTTTACTCTAATACTCGGGAGAAACTAATCTAATCTTCGATTCATTCCATTTTAATACTATTTATTTGCATTTGTGCAATGTATAAGATACATGAATTACTATCAAATAAAAAATGAGTACAACGACAATGAGAGATGGAGGGTTAGTATCCAACTCATCAAACCAGACACAAAAACAGATGCTCTAGCAAGACAATGAGCAACCTAATTCACTAATTTCTTAATAACCAACAAAGGGAAAAAATGTAACTCTTTGAATAAAAAAAACAAAAGAATCAAAATAAAAGTAGTTCACCAAGTATTTTTCAAAGATTGCTTCACAAATAGATTATCAGTTTTCACAACCAGCCTTGTTCTGCTGAATTGTTCCTTTAAGACAAATAAGAAACTCACACACCCCTATGATATCGGCCAAGAAATATAGTTTTCCCAGGCCTGGATACATCACTATCTGATTCTCAACACTTGACTTGGTCCCTCACCTTATAATCACCCCCTTAGGTCTGAAATCGACACTTTAAAGCTATGGATACATCTTCTTTAATCTAGTTTATAGTCACTTTACTCTAATACTTAGGAGACACTAATTTCATGACTATTGAACTCTCCATGTGTAGGTACTAAGATTCGTTCTAGGGCTTCTTTCTGAGATGTTTCTCTTAACTTCTTCGCGCTTCTATAAAAGTCTTTCTATAATTGATACCTGCATTGACTTATAACACCGCTTAATCTAACTCTTAATAATCTGACTTCCCCTTCTTAGCCCACTAAGACTATCATTTTGAGTTCATATCTACACTTCTAAATACATACTTCTAAATCTAGACATTTATACAATTATGAGATTATAACATCACAACTCACACTATCTTTCAGGTGAAAATACTACCCAAGCGCTCTAAAACATACTTCCATCATAAACGGTATCACCTGAAAATAAGGTTTAGAGAAAAAAATTTGGAAGCACATCTTGAATTTAACTCGAACACACGATTCATATTGATAAGGGTGCATTCTCTCTAAGCAATACAATTATGCACACTAATGAGCTTCTCTCAAACCATTTTGTAGTCTCTTAAATTTTTGAAGATCCTGATAGACCCTACACAAGCCACTTGACAGAGATATAATGATAGAAATTATGAAAAGTAAAGGTAGAAAATCACATATAACAATAATATAGTTTAACATAAAGAGGAAGTCTAATCATAGTCTCGACAAGCCATCAAAAAAGTGGTTGAGACTAACCCGTACACTACGTAAAATGTCTGAAAACTCAAAGTATAAAAAAGCAAAGTAAGTGAGGACTTACTGTTGGGTATGTAGCAAGAATTGATGGGAAATAGAGGGAATGAGAGGAATTTGAAAAGTTTAGAACTTGAAAGGTTGGGAACTTGAAAAGTCCTCTAATGCTTTAATGAAAAAGGCAATAGTCCCCCATCGGTAATGGAAATGAAAATAGGAGAGTTTAAATAAATAAACACTCCTATTAATTGTTAAAAGGGTTGGAAAGAGGGACCCCCCTCGCGCCGTCGTCGTCGTCGCTCGCTCGCTTCGGCTTTGTCTTTGGCAAATGATCGATTGAGAGATAATTTTTTGGACAAATTTATTTTAATTAATTAAATGGCCAAAAATTATTTTTCAATTAATTAGTTGATAACAGAAGTTAACCGAAATATTTTCAACTTTTTAGTTAACCCGACCCGACTCGGATCCGCGCGCGTGACCCGTTTTAAATTCCTTTATATTTAAAAATTTCCGCCATGACTGTTCTGAAAGGTTGCAACTTTCAGGAGCAGTCAATACCATTTGAAAGTTTGCAACCTTTCATTAATGGTCGTGTCAATTCTGAAAGGGTTGCAACCTTTCAGAATATATTCTTCTTGCCTATAAATACCATTCAGTTTTCAGAATATTTTCCTACGAATTTTCTGATCTTCCTTCTTCTTAAAAACACTATTTCTTCATGTACTTTCCTGTTGTGGATTGATTCACTGATAGTAGAGTTTTTGGTATCTATACTCTACTGATTAAGATCATTTTACCCTGGGAGGTTATATTCGAAATCAAACATCGGATACTAGAGGGGAATAATTTCCTTAAGGGGACACTGTGAATTCAGTGAACTTGATTTTCTTCCTAAATTATTAAAAAGAGTATTTCAAATTCTGGTAAGTTTTTACAGATTCAATTATTTTTTTACAAATAAATTTCTGTTCATATTACTTACTGGTTCTAAAAATCTCAGTTACTTCGTGTTTCTGAATGATTTATTACAACCAGTAATTTTTTATTTTAATAACACAGATTGGCAACAATCTTAAGGAAATTATAAATCTGTGTTTCTGGTGGAGACAAAAATCTTTGTGATTTTATACTCCTTTAAGTCTGCAATTATAGTTTATTGCTTACTTATATTGTATCAATTTTGTTTATTAGAAATGGAAAACACTGGTGTTACAGTGGCTGTTGTTGCACCAACCCGAACTCTTGTATCACAAGCAGAGAAACCGGGTAAATTCACAGGTGTGAATTTCAAAGGATAGCAGCAACGAGTATTTTTCTGGCTTACCACTCTTGGTTTGTAGAAATTTACAAGTGAAGATAATCCAGTTCCTGCTGATGATATGCCAGACAGGGAAAAATTTATGATTGTTGAAGCATGGAAACAGTCAGACTTCCTATGTAAAGGTTACATTTTGAGTGCTTTAGAGGATGACTTATATAATGTCTATAGTGCAATAACAACTTCAAAAGAGTTGTGGAATGCACTTGAGAAGAAATATAAGACAGAAGATGCATGCTTGAAAAAGTTTGTGGTCACAAAGTTTTTAGACTATAAAATGGTAGATAGTAAAACTGTTGGATCACAAGTGCAGGAACTTCAACTCATTCTCCATGATCTGATTGCTGAAGATATGGTAGTAAATGAATCTTTTCAAGTGGCTGCAATGATAGAGAAGTTGCCTCCTTCGTGGAACGATTTCAAGAATTATCTAAAGCACAAGCGTAAAGAAATGAAGCTTAAAGATCTTGTGATTCGGCTCAAGATTGAGGAAGATAACAGAAATGCCGAAAAGAAGTTGCGTAAGAGTTCAACAGTCATTGGAGTTAATATTGTTGAGGAAGCTCCTACCAAAGACAAAAAGAGAAAGAAGTCCAACGGGCAGAAGTCAGAACAGGCCAAGAAGAAATTCAAAGGCAACTGTTATAATTGTGGCAAGGCTGGTCATAGATCTTCTGATTGTCATGCTCCAACAAAGGACAAAAACAAAGGCAAAGGCAAAAGTCTAGCAAACATCGTGGAAAAGATGGAAGATGCAGATGACTTGTGTGCAATGATATCGGAGTGTAACTTAGTTGGAAATCCCAAGGAGTGGTTTCTCGACTCAGGTGCCACTAGGCATATTTGCTCTGCAAAAGAAGCCTTTGCAACGTACACTCCTGCTGAGTACAATGAAGATTTATTCATGGGAAACACAGGAACAACAAAGATTGCAGGAACTGGGAAAGTAATGTTGAAAATGACATCCGGCAAGGTGTTGACTTTGAACAAGAATGAAATGTTCATAGCAAAGGGCTACCTCAATGAGGGTCTTTTCAAACTAAATGTAATGGTTGTTGACAGTATTAATAAAAAATTTGCTTCCGTTTACTTATTGGAGTTAAGTGATTTATGGCATGCCCGTTTGAGAATGTAAATTACAAAGCCTTGCGAAAATTGATTAATCTAGAAGTATTGCCTGATTTTAAATGCGATAAGTCGAAATGTGAAATTTGTGTGGAAAGTAAGTTTATTAAACATCCTTACAAGTCTGTTGAAAGAAATTCTAAAACTTTAGACTTAATTCACACAGATATATGCGATATGAAGTCAACACCATCTCGTGGTGGAAAAAAGTATTTTATAACTTTTATTGATGACTGCACTCGATTTTGTTATGTATATTTGCTTAATAGTAAGGATGAAGCACTTGATGCATTTAAGCAATACAAAAATGAAGTGGAAAACCAATTGAATCTAAAGATAAAAATGATTCGTAGTGATAGGGGTGGAGAAGTGAATCTCCTTTTGCAGAGATATGTTTGGAATATGGTATTATTCATCAAACTACTGCACCTTACACGCCACAGTCAAATGGTTTGGCAGAACGGAAGAACAGAACATTAAAGGAAATGATGAATGCCTTAATGATCAATTCTGGTTCACCGTGAAATCTTTGGGGGGAAGCCATCCTTACAGCAAATAAAATACTCAATAGAGTACCCCATCGAAAAACACAATCAATTCCATAAGAGTTGTGGAACGGAAGAAAATCCAACTTGAAATATTTCAAAGTGTGGGGGTGTTTAGCCAAGGTAGAGGTTCCTTTACCGAAGAGGATTAAAATTAGACCCAAAATAATAGATTGTGTCTTTATTGGGTATGTTGTGAATAGTAAATCCTATCGATTTTTGGTTCACAAATCTGATAATCCTGAGATTCATGTTAATACGATAATTGAATCAGATAATGCAGAGTTTTTTGAAAATATTTATCCGTATAAAATTGAAAGTGAGTCAACAAGTGAAAGACCTAAATGACCACGAGAAGAATCAATGGATAATCAAAACTCCCCAGGGACTAGCATTATCTCAATCTCATTATATTGAAAAGGTATTGGATAAGTTCAATCACTTGAATTTCAATGTAGTCAAAACTCTGTTGACACCCAATTTTGACCCTCCTCGGTATAAATTAGTTCTCGAGCTTCGTAAATTTTTCAAACGGTATAAAATAATTAGTTTTATAAATTTTGTAAAAAAAATAATAATAATATATGAAATTTATGTTATTTTGAATACTTTTGTCATTTTTCTTATAATTTTTAGATAGCCTATATATTTTACATGAGTATGTATATAGTTGGTATATTTTACGATTATTTCTCAAAATATTTTAATTTCTAATAAGTATTCTATTAAACTAATTTAGTTTAAATTATGGTCATATTTTGAATCACTATTTTTACAATTAAAATAATTATATTACTAAAACAAAGAAGCTCGTTGATTAATTTATACAAATACATTTTATTTAAGGTTTAGCCACATTTATCATCTTAACTCAATTTGGCTATTTATTAAATTTAACTCATCTTCTAACTTAATTCAACTTTGGGCCCATTACCCATCAGCCACCCCAGGCCCAATTACTTCCTCTCTTTTTTTTTCAGCCCAATACATTTTCTTTTTAGTCCATTCCCTTTTAATTTAATTCCCAGCCCACTTTTCCCAAACCCAAATTAAAGTTTCAAGCGGCCCATCCCAATTGCTCCCTCAACCCAACCCAATTCCATTTTAATATCCCAAACCCGCCCCTTTTCCTTTGACCCGACCGACCGACCCACCTGCTACACCCTCTTCCTCTTCACAGCCCGCAATTCCCAGAAAAAACAGACCCTCCCCTCCCCCCCCCCCCCCCCCGTACAGCGCGACCTTCCTCTCTCCCCTTTCTCTCGTGCGAATAGTACATCTAGGTGTCAAAATCTCGTAGCTTCATCGTCCTTGCTCCAAGATCGAGTAGTTCTCCTTCTCTATCCGTTGGGGATTGGTATTCATTAGCTGGCAGCCTTTTCCTCCAAGGATTTTGAATTTCAAATTGAAATTCATTATGTTTTTCCCCCCTTCTGATCGAACCCTAGTAATTCCCTCTATAAATACCCTTTAAACCAGAAATTTTGAGGGAGGAATTTTGGGATGGGGATTTTTGAGAGGATAGAAGACATAAGAGCAGAGAAAAAGAGAGTTGGGAAAAAATCGGGGGTTTAGATTTCATAATAGGATTTTTGGGATAAGATTTTTTTTAGACAGATCTTCTTTTGGAAAATTTCTTGTTTATCTCTGTTGAAACAGAGCAAAATCTTTGGATTGGGGAAATTTTGTCGAAGATAAGGATACACATAGAAATATAGACGATTTAGTTTTTTTTAAGAACACTCAATAGGCTTTCAGTCCAGCCCTTTTTTTTGTTGGTGTTCATCGCTTGTTTGATTGCGAATTTTATCGGAGCTTATCTCGTCGTGGAAAGCCTCTGCTCTGCTCGCCTGTCCCTGTTTCGCTGCACCGAGAAAGGTAAATTTCCTTTTGATCTTAATTCATTTGTCAGCTGAATGTTGCGTTTAGGAATAGGATGAAGTTTTTAAATGCCCCCCTTATGAATTTTATGTTAATTTTATCCCTTTTTTCAATGCCTCTGTTTGTTTTACCTGTTATTTTCTCACTGATGTTGGATAACTAATAGACATTATAGCACAAGTTTGTGTGTGATTTGTTTGTTTGGGTATAAAGTGTATGCTCTCTATTGTCGGAAATTGCAGCCTTGAGATTCATGTTCAAGCAACCTGTTTTTGCTAATAGTAGTAATGATCAAACTCTATTAATGTCATACTGTTAAACATGTCGTGTTTTAGATCGCATTTTATTTTTTTCTTTGTGTTTGATGTCAACCGAAATGGTTTCCAGTAGCTCAGTTATGCATAAGGGAAATTTAGTCTATCAAAATACATCTCCGATCCATATGATATTTCTTTCCTTTCTTCTTGCAAATCATATTCAAATCATCCTCATGTTTTTCAGATATGGTAGTATTGATTTCACTGCTTTCCCTCTTTCCTTTACTGTTGATGATTTCTCTTACAAGCATGATAAATGAGTATCATTATCCCGTTAAATCTTGCTTTAAGTGACTGTCTATGTGACGTTATTAGTTTCTTCATTTAAATGGATTGACTTGTAGTTAAAATTGGTGGGGGGAAGGCTGTTGAGTTCAAGTTTGTTCATTTCCTTTTGAAATTATTATCACATAGAGATACACTTTGGCTTATTCGAGTGTTCTGTAGCCTGTGCTAAGAAGTTAATTAATTTGATCTTAAATGTGATCCAATGTTGCAGTTGTCAAGTTTGGTTTCGCTGATTTATTGATTATCTCTTGTTTGTGGCATTTGAACTCGTTCTTTGATTATGGCTTTAAATTTGCATATCCATTTGTTAAAAATGAGGTTTTGTAGTATAAGTGTTTGATCACTATGATTTCTCCCTTAATTTTCTTTCTCCCTTTAGCATTTGCCAAACTCATGATCACTGTCTGCCCTTTTGCTCTGTTGACGTGTTGTTTCCTTTATAGTTATTAGTTGTTGTTCGGTCAATCCTTTTATCGGAGGTTAGGAGATATTATTATTGGATGATATTGTTTATCATGTTATTTTTTTCTTTCTTGTGCATGTGAGCCCCTTTCGAGTCCATGATGGACTCATCTCTTGCATTTCCTTGAGTCTCTCCCGTCTTCAAGTCAGTCGAACTGCTGGTTCATGGAGCAGAGGAGCCACAGTAGTGTCGCTGGAAATTACAGTTGCAGATGTTGAGAAGCTGTATACCAGCCATATACATGTTTTATACCATGATATACAGGTAGAAAATGGACAGGAACTCCGAAATTAAAATCTGGGATGATGGAAGTGAAAATACACTGCTGAAAAGGAGTTTTCAACTTTCTAAAGTTGAAAAACAGGCTGATATACATCCTGTATACATTGATATACGGAGACGCTATACCTTAAATAGGTGTAAAAAATATGAACGGCAGGTTAACGTACAGGGACGCCAATTTCAGATGAAATACGGAAATAGTCAATGAACACGTACACAGGATACAGCCCGTATATATTGGTATACATCTTTTGGGCGATGATATATAATTGTTAAACAGGTTTAAAAATGATACAGGTACAAATACGCAGGAATGATAAGTGAAATACAGGGGAAATGGCAAAAATTCGAAAATGTGTATTCAAACAAATGCAGGGCTCAAAAGTCCAAAAAAATGGATTAGATATAAACCGTACACAGTAATATACATCTTGTGTATACTTCTTATTTCTTACAGGAAACGGGTCAGGTCCCTTTTCGGCAAAAATTTTTAATAGGCCCAAAAACCAATTTGTTTTGCAGAATTTGAATTGTTGAAAAGGGCCCAATTTGAATGATTTAGTTAGGACAGGTGGGCCAAAGCCCAATGGAATGAATTTGGGCAATCAAGCCCAAGTTCAAATTATTTTTCTCTTTATTTATTATTTGAATTAATTAGTGTTTTGGTAGAATTTTAATAATCTCCAAAATGGTAGCCATTTTTCATTATTTTAAATTTTACTATTTTTATTTATTTATTTACTTTTATCACATTTAGTTTTCCTTAAGTTAATTTCCTTTAAAAGTTTCCCTTTAATAATAATAAAAAAAATGAAATAAAAAATATTAAAATGAATTTTCTCTTTACTTAACTAAAAAATTTATTTTAGAAGTCATTTAGTCAAATCGCCGGTCAACCGCGAGTTAGCGGGCATCCCGAGTGCCTAATACCTTCTCGGGATGTACATTGAACTTCGAACCTCTTCAATCGATTTTTGATCTGTTTTTAAATCTTTTGAAATTTTTCTTGATTTTATCAAAAATCAAGTGGTGACTCCGTAATTTGGAAAGTCGATTTTTCTTAAATAATAAGATTAATTGATTTTTCGAAACCTAGTCAATTTTTCCATTTTTAAACCAAATATTTTTTTAAAAAATAAAACAGAAATGGTGACTCCGCTGGGATTAATTAAGTTCTAACCATAAGATTTGACTGTTTGACTAAGTGCTTTTAATTGTTAAAATATTGTTTGTGCTCAATATGTTTAAATTTTTCATAAATTGTCATTGCATTCATGACATATTTTCGATATATATGTACAGTATATTAAAGGACGGTTTGCGGAACCACAACCGGACTTTTTTATACTCACCTTTTTTCGAAATTAGCAACAATTTATTGGTTCGTTAGGCGTCCAATGATTATTGCGAGTTTCAGCCCAAATTGTCCATTTGGGTTCCCGGTCCTTTCAAGCCACTCCTAGTCAACTAGCGTAGAGCCGAGCCAAATCCCGAATTCAGGAGCATTTGCCTAAGATGACCCAATACCCAAGGCGTGTTGGGCCCATTAGAAGACCACCTTGAGTCCAAAACGGCCCATGGCCCAAATGGACGTTCATACTTATGTGTTTAAATTTGAAGGATGTATACGTTGTTATAGAAAATCATTGTCTCATAGGGTAAGGATTAGATTATAGTTTATATAAAAGCTTTCAAAGCTACTGGTCCATCCAAAGACGTTGGCACTCAAAGATTGCAAAAGTCAAAAAAGAAGAAGGATCTTTCGTGGAGGCATAGTTTAGGGTCGTACCCCTGCGTGAGACTGATTATTTTGTATACCTTTCCCGATTATGTATCCCCATTAAGTTTTATTCATAAAATTTGTATAAATTTGAGTTTTGGAGCAATGAAATATTTCAAATGACGTATACATCCCTCAAATCGCTAGGCCCACCCTTGGCACAAAAGGGTCACATATCTGTGTAGAATGCGCAATATTTGTTTATGTGTTATCACTGCTTATGTGTTTACACCTATATGTGATATCTTGTATTATTTACCACCTCCAGACACTAACATATTGGTCTTTTGAGTTTTTTCATTTGTCAGGTATTTAAAACTGATCTGTGTTGATAAGTTGGTTGATCATCCGTATTTCACAAGGTCTAAGTCCCCTAAAGATTCCTTCCCCAATCAAATTTGCAAAAAAGGAAAGACAACAATGGGGGATAACAATGATGAGATTGACATAAATGATGTTGTCGTGGCTCAACCCGCCGCCGCTGATAAAAATGAATTAATTATGCAGTTGATGCAATAGATTGCCGAAATGAGGGTCGAAATGCAAAGAATGCAAGATGTGTCTAATCCAATTTCATCCTTCAACCCTCCAAGAGATGGAAGACCTCCACTTCACTTTCCTCCCCCAAGCAAGGAACAGGTTCAGAACCTCTTCTCTAACCCCACTCAAAATCCTCCAACCATTGACTTAACTACCCCCAATCCATGTCACGCCACCACATCGTGTCAAGCACCACATCATCCTCAAAATACCAACTTTCAATCCTCCATCTCCATCAAAACCAAAATACGAACAATGCACAAACCTTCCCCCATCTTCAAAACCAAAATACCGATCCTCAAACTTTCTCTCAAAATTATCAAGCCACTCAAAATACCCAGAATCCCTCCATTGTTCCACCCATACCTCAAAAGACTACTTTCCAAATTCCCACTTCAAATGAACGTTATGCCGACTGTTTCGAGCTTGATCACTATAAGGAACAGGAGAGAGAGTGGAGGTCAAAGAAGAAGTAGTCAAGTTGAATATGAAAGAAGAAATCAGGAAAACAATGAAGGAGTTGCACTATATTTCCGAAGTCGATGGATTGAGCTATAAGGATTTATGCATCCATCTGAATCTCGACCTCCCAGAAGGGTTCGAAGTGCCAAAGTTTGTCACTTTTAACGGAATAGGAAATCCTCTAGCACATCTTAAAGTTTATTATGATCAACTCGTGGGAGTTGGCAAAAATGAAGCATTATTGATGCCTCTCTTCAGTCGAAGTCTAAGTGGAGAAGCTCTAGAGTGGCTTACATCACAAGAGTTGAAACAATGGAAAATTTGGAATACGCTCGCAAAGAGTTTCACTGAAAGATTTGGACATAACATAGAAGATGCCCCAGATCGCTACTACTTGGAGAAGATCAAACAGAAGTCTACGAAAAATTATTGAGAGTACGCTCTTCGTTGGAGAAAAGAGGCCGCAAGAGTTCAACCTCCCATATCCGAACGTGAGATCACTGAAATGTTCATTCGTACTCAAGAGCCTGAGTACTATGAAAGAATGTTGTGTATGATGGGACAAAAGTTTGTCGAGATTGTCAAAGTAGGAGAAGCTTTGGAAGATGGTTTCAACACTGGAAAACTCACCAAATTTACCGCATTGCAATCTAATGGAAAATCTACTAGAATTAGTGATATGGATAAATCAAAAGGAAAAGTGGAGGAGGTAAGTATGGTCACGGCTACCCATATAAGGCAAGCTTCTCAAAGGGAATATCAAAATCATAATGTCAATTAGAAAAAATTTCCTCGCCCAAAATTTAGGAAAGCTCCTAAAGTATTTACACCATTAAGGGAATCTCAAACTCAACTTTATGAAAGGTTGAAAGCAATGGGTATGCTCTATCCTATAGAAGGAAGACCCGCCAATCCTTTGGGAAATTTTATAGAGCTGACCACATGTGTGCTTACCATTCAGGAGCCGTTGGACATGACACAGAGAATTGTTTAACTCTGAAGCACAAGATACAAAACATGATCAACAACAACTTGATCAATATTGAGGAAACCACCTGAATGAATGACATATTGGATGCTCAAGAGTGAGTACAAGACATTTCTGAACTGAGTCATTTGAAGATATTCATTCGAGAAAAAGAATGCCCAACATTGGCCAAAATTTTACATATGAAGTTCTGTTACCTTTCTTTTGAAAATGTATCGCACATTTCTGGTTTAAACTACGTTCCACCTGATTTCTCAAGAATAAGATACGTAGGCAGCCTATGTCGGCCTCGGTCATTTCTATATCAAAACTTCCTATTTTGGTTAATCCTTGAGAGGGGAACTACGTTTGACCTGATTCCTGCTCCAATGGGATACGTAGGCGCCACAACGGCTCGATCATATACCCAGTAAGATTTCAATTTCTCTTCATAATGGAAACTGGGACAGAAGTTTTGAGAGGATCTCAAAATTTCATTTGAAGTTGGACTTCTTTAACAAGTCAAAACAGAAGACCAAAATTCTGCGGAGATTAGCCTTGGGTGGATCTCGAAAATTATGATAATCTAGTTTGCAACTGGGACAGAATTTTTGAGATGATCTCAAAAATTCCACAAATGTCATTTGTTACTTAGTGAAGTAAACTGGGACAAATTTTGAGGAGGGCCTCAAAATTCCAGAATGAGCAACCTCAGAATGAACAGAACAAGTTATGAGAGTTCTTATATATTTTAAACCGGGACAAATTTTTTGAGGAGGGTCCTCAAAAATTCCATCAAATATGCCATACAAAGACGGGCGAGCGTGTAAGCCAACAACAAGAAGAAGCATGGAGACAAGACCAACACAAATCAGTTTTTCAAACTAAAAAATTTTCTTTGAATGCAGGAACATTGAAGTCACAAAAATGGCTATATAAAGCAGTCAAGAATGACAAAAAGGCGTCACTTGCACCCATCGTGGACTCATCAACAAAACCTAGAAAATCTTCCATCTCATTTTATCCCTATTTCTTTATATTGCCTCAAGTGATTTATAAACAGTTTCTTTTTATCTTGCAGGAATATTATCGAGTCATCCACCTCGTTACAGTTGGATTATTATCGAGTCATCCACCTCGTTACAGTTGGAATATTATCGAGTCATCCACCTCATTAGAGTTGGACTATTATCGAGCCATCCACCTCGTTACAGTTGGAATATTATCGATCCATCCACCTCGTTACAGTCGGATTACTATCGAGCCATCCACCTCGTTACAGTTGGACTATTATCGAGCCATCCACCTCGTTACAGTTGGAATTTTATCGAGCTTCCACCTCATTACAGTTGGACATTATCGAGCATCCACCTCGTTACAGTTGGAACATTATCGAGCATCCACCTCGTTACAGTTGGAATATTATCGAGCCATCCACCTCGTTACAGTTGGAACATTATCGATTCATCCACCTCGTTACAGTTGGAACATTATCGAGCATCCACCTCGTTACAGTTGGAATATTTATCGAGCCATCCACCTCGTTATAGTTGGAACATTATCGAGCATCCACCTCGTTACAGTTGGAATATTATCGAGCCATCCACCTCGTTACAGTTGGATAGTTATCGAGCTAGCTATCTCGTTACAGAGATCTCCAAAGAGTAGAAAACTATCCCAAAATCAAGGGTTTTCCTAGAAGCAAGAGGCATTTATATCACTTACGTCAAAGACTTGGGAATATGAATTGTTTATTTCAATCCAGTTCCAACAATATGAAATTTACAAAGAGCGTTTAGCCAGATTCAAAGGTGAATCAAACGGGAATCTTCAAGGAGAGGTTACGATTTCTATAAAGGACGCTCTTTGCATTACATTATCGAACAAGATAGTTATTGTCAATCAAGACAATGCATCACCCCAGGGGGGATAGTTGTTTTATTATCGATCAAGGCGATATATTATCTGGAGGTCGTCTTGCCGTTATCATCAATATAGACGATATGAATATTCATGCATCGCGGAAATCATGCATCGAGGAAAATCATGCATAGCGGAAATCATGCATCCCGGGAAATCATGCATCGCGGAAATCATGCATCGCGAGTCAATAATTATGCACGACGAGGAGATTTCATGCCTCGTCAAAATTTATACATCGCGAGAAGATTTCATACCTCGCTGAAATTTAGACATAGCGAGAAGAGTTCATACCTCGCTGAAATTTGTGCATCACGAGAAGAATCCATGCCTCGTTGAAATTTGTGCATCGCGAGAAGATTTCATGCCTCGCCGAAAGTTATGCATTGCGAGAAGATTTCATACCTCGCAGAAATTTATGTATCGCGGGAAGATATTCATGCCCCGCAAGAAGACATACACGGATAAAGAAAGGGAAATCGTGTATCCCAAGAGGGATATTTATCCATTGGCCTCAACTACATTATTTTATTATGATAAAAGTAAACATCAAGAAGAACATCAAAGAAGACGTCAAAAGAAATACCAGCATCATATCAGCATTTATTTCTTTTAACATCAAATGAAGAGTACATTGAAGATTATATTGCAAACACAAGACATAAGCTTTATTTGTTGTACGTTAGACCGATCGAGTCGACGTCGAATATGAAGGAGAACAATGAAGTGTCGACGAGTCTTTCTCGAGAGCATACAAGAGGATGAATTCTCAAACCAAACCACAAGTGCAGACGACATCAACAAGGATGCAGCACAACGTGGAACTTTTCTTAACAGCGAACTTGGACACGATCCAAAGAGGAATGCCAAACTCTTAGGACGCGAGCAGAGGAGCGACTTCCACCACAATCAAACCACACCCCTATCTTAATACATGTAGGTTCTTCTTTAGTTTTGTCAGTTTCAGTCTCGCATCCAAAAATTTTGATTTACCAGAAGCAAGTTTCCAATCTGAGTGACAATGCGCCAAGAGCTTTGGAAATTATGTCCGTGTAAGCTCTTAATTATGGGTGTGAAGCGCGCCACATTCATGGATAAGAGGTTAAAAGCCTCATTTTCATACTCGTTTAATTTGTCACTTGTCCAAAACGAAGGTTATCTAGCATAATGGATTGCCTTTTCAACCGATCGAGTCGAACTACACAGCCTGATTCCTGAAGGTTTAAGGATATGTAGGCGTATTCAATGTCGAAAAATCAGTATTCCAACATCCGCCCTCCAATTTTATTCTCGAGCATTTCGATACCTTCATAATTCGGTATCAAGGTGGCTTTTGAATTCTTTCAAAGTCGTGCGTTTAATCAAGCTTATCGAACTACAAGTGGCCTGAATTCTCATATAGCATAAGATATGTAGGAAACCCGTTTCAAGGGTTCGTCCATAATTCCTAGACCCTTTGCCCAATCCTGCCCTTAAAGATGAATGGGGTTGGTCAAAATTGGTTTGGTCAATTTCATTTTCCTTGATTTGTTTGCATCAATCCAAGTAAAATGAGGGACAGTTGTTGACACCCAACTTTGACCCTCCTCGGTATAAATTAGTTCTCGAGCTTTGTAAATTTTTCAAACGGTATAAAATAATTAGTTTTATAAATTTTGCGACAAAAAAAATAATATATGAACTTTATGTTATTTTGAATACTTTTGTCATTTTTCTTATAATTTTTAGATAGCCTATATATTTTACATGAGTATGTATATAGTTGGTATATTTTACGACTATTTCTCAAAATATTTTAATTTCTAGTAAGTATTCTATTAAACTAATTTAGTATAAATTATGGTCATATTTTGAATCACTATTTTTACAATTAAAATAATTATATTACTAAAATAAAGAAGCTCGTTGATTAATTTATACAAATACGTTTTATTTAAGGTTTAGCCACATTTATCATCTTAACTCAATTTGGCTATTTATTAAATTTAACTCATCTTCTAACTTAATTCAACTTTGGGCCCATTACCCATCAGCCACCCCAGGCCCAATTACTTCCTCTCTTTTTTTTTCAGCCCAATACATTTTCTTTTTAGTCCATTCCCTTTTAATTTAATTCCCAGCCCACTTTTCCCAAACCCAAATTAAAGTTTCAAGCGGCCCATCCCAATTGCTCCCTCAACCCAACCCAATTCCATTTTAATATCCCAAACCCGCCCCTTTTCCTTTGACCCGACCGACCGACCCACCTGCTACACCCTCTTCCTCTTCACAGCCCGCAATTCCCAGAAAAAACAGACCCTCCCATCCCCCCTCCCTCCCCCCTCCCCCGTACAGCGCGACCTTCCCCTCTCCCCTTTCTCTCGTGCGAATAGTACATCTAGGTGTCAAAATCTCGTAGCTTCATCGTCCTTGCTCCAAGATCGAGTAGTTCTCCTTCTCTATCCGTTGGGGATTGGTATTCATTAGCTGGCAGCCTTATCCTCCAAGGGTTTTGAATTTCAAATTGAAATTCATTCTGTTTTTCCCTCCTTCTGATCGAACCCTAGTAATTCCCCCCTATAAACACCCTTTTCTCCAGAAATTTTGACGCAGGAATTTTGGGATGGAGATTTTTGAGAGGATAGAAGACATAAGAGCAGAGAAAAAGAGAGTTGGAAAAAATCGGGGGTTTAGATTTCATAACAGGATTTTTGGGAGAAGATTTTTTTTAGACAAGTTTTCTTTTGGAAAATTTCTTATTTATCTCTTTTAAAACAGAGCAAAATATTTGGGTTGGGGAAATTTTGTCGAAGATAAGGATACACATCGAAATATAGACGATTTAGTTTTTTTAAGAACACTCGATAGGCTTTCAATCCAGCTTTTTTTTTTGTTGGTGTTCATCGCTTGTTTGATTGCGGATTTTATCGGAGCTTATCTCATCGTGGAAAGCCTCTTCTCTGTTCGCATGTCCCTGTTTCGCTGCACCGAGAAAGGTAAAATTTCCTTTTGATCTTAATTCATTTGTCAGCTGAATGTTGCGTTTAGGAATAGGATGAAGTTTTTAAATGCCCCCCTTATGATTTTATGTTAATTTTATCCCTTTTTTCAATGCCTGTTTGTTTTTTTACCTGTTATTTTCTCACTGATGTTGGATAACTAATAGACATTATAGCACAAGTTTGTGTGTGATTTGTTTGTTTGGGTATAAAGTGTATGCTCTCTATTGTCGGAAATTGCAGCAGCCTTGAGATTCATGTTCAAGCAACCTTTTTTTGCTAATAGTAGTAGTGATCAAACTCTATTAATGTCATACTGTTAAACATGTCGTGTTTTAGATCGCATTTTTTTTTTTCTTTGTGTTTGATGTCAGCCGAAATGAGTTTCGAGTAGCTCATTTATGCATAAGGGAAATTTAGTCTATCAAAATACATCTCCGATCCATATGATATTTCTTTCCTTTCTTCTTGCAAATCATATTCAAATCATCCTCATGTTTTTCAGATATGGTAGTATTGATTTCACTGCTTTCCCTCTTTCCTTTACTGTTGATGATTTCTCTTACAAGCATGATAAATGAGTATCATTATCCCGTTAAATCTTGCTTTAAGTGACTGTCTATGTGACGTTATTAGTTTCTTCATTTAAATGGATTGACTTGTAGTTAAAATTGGTGGGGGGAAGGCTGTTGAGTTCAAGTTTGTTCATTTCCTTTTGAAATTATTATCACATAGAGATACACTTTGGCTTATTCGAGTGTTCTGTAGCCTGTGCTAAGAAGTTAATTAATTTGATCTTAAATGTGATCCAATGTTGCAGTTGTCAAGTTTGGTTTCGCTGATTTATTGATTATCTCTTGTTTGTGGCATTTGAACTCGTTCTTTGATTATGGCTTTAAATTTGCATATCCATTTGTTAAAAATGAGGTTTTGTAGTATAAGTGTTTGATCACTATGATTTCTCCCTTAATTTTCTTTCTCCCTTTAGAATTTGCCAAACTCATGATCACTGCCAGCCCTTTTGCTCTGTTGATGTGTTGTTTCCTTCATAGTTATTACTTGTTGTTCGGTCAATCCTTTTATCGAATGTTAGGAGATATTATTATTGGATGCTATTGCTTATCATTTTATTTTTTCTTTCTTGTGCATGTGAACCCCTTTCGAGTCCATGATGGACTCATCTCTTGCATTTCCTTGAGTCCCTCCTGTTAGGACCGAAAATAAGCAGGTGTAATGCGAAAGCTAGCAAAGCAAACTTCGAAAGACCACGAGTAAGAAGACAACGAGAAATATACCAAAAGACACAATGATTTAACGTGGTTCGGTCAATCGACCTACGTCCACAAAGAAGATGAGCAATCCACTATAAATATGAGAGTACAAAATACAGAGAGAAACAACCTCAACCAATTCACTCGGAATACATGGGAGGTTCACACAAGTGATAACGTATCAAGCTTGTGACCCACAAATTCTCCCTCTAACCAAAACTCTCAAAGCTCTTTAAGACTACATTGTGAATGCTGATTAAGTTAGAAGGAACATTCCTCTATTTATAGAGTCCTAAACCTTTTCCTACAAGAAAAGGATTAGTCAATTCAAAATCTTTTCCTTAAAGAAAACCTATTTATGTTAAGAAATTTAGGACAAATAAAACCTAACAAATCTCCCCCTTGGCCTGAATTTCTGACAAAATAAATTTGTCCACCTTCTTTACTTAATCTTCAACAACTTGCTTCTCTTTTCCATAATCTCCTTTGCAAAATTTATGTCTCAACACAGAGAACCTCTCTGAAACAATTTGTCCAACAAAATCTTCATTACTGTCAAAATGGTTGCGGCTAGAACTACACCCGCCAAGATGAACACCTCTTTCTAACTTGGTTCAATCATCGATTATCGAACCACTGAACCTGACTCCATCATAGAATCTGACTCTGATACCACTTGTTAGGACCGAAAATAAGCAGCTGTAAATGCGAAAGCTAGCAAAGCAAACCTCGAAAGACCACGCGTAAGAAGACAACGAGAAATATACCAAAAGACACAATGATTTAACGTGGTTCGGTCAATCGACCTACGTCCACAAAGAAGATGAGCAATCCACTATAAATATGAGAGTACAAAATACAGAGAGAAACAACCTCAACCAATTCACTCGGAATACATGGGAGGTTCACACAAGTGATAACGTATCAAGCTTGTGACCCACAAATTCTCCCTCTAACCAAAACTCTCAAAGCTCTTTAAGACTACATTGTGAATGCTGATTAAGTTAGAAGGAACATTCCTCTATTTATAGAGTCCTAAACATTTTCCTACAAGAAAAGGATTAGTCAATTCAAAATCTTTTCCTTAAAGAAAACCTATTTATGTTAAGAAATTTAGAACAAATAAAACCTAACATCTCCCGTCTTCAAGTCAGTCGAACTGCTGGTTCATGGAGCAGAGGAGCCAAAGCAGTGTCGCTGGAAATTACAGTTGCAGATGTTGAGAAGCAGTATACCAGCCATATACATGCTTTATACCATGATATACAAATTGAAAATGCACATGAACTCCGAACTTAAAATCTGGGATGATGGCGGTGAAAATACACTGCTGAAAAGGTTTTCAACTTTCGAAAGTTGAAAAATAGGCTGATATACAGCCTGTATACATTGATATACGGAGACGCTATACCTTAAATAGGTGTTAAAAATATGAACGGCAGGTTAACGTACAGGGACGCCAAAAATTATTTTTCAATTAATTAGTTGATAACAGAAGTTAACCGAAATGTTTTCAACTTTTTAGTTAACCCGACCCGACTCGGATCCGCGCGCGTGACCCGTTTTAAATTCCGTTATATTTAAAAATTCCCGCCATGACTGTTTTGAAAGGTTGCAACTTTCAGGAACAGTCAATACCATTTGAAAGTTTGCAACCTTTCATTAATGGTCGTGTCAATTCTGAAAGGTTCGCAACCTTTCAAAATATATTCTTCTTGCCTATAAATACCATTCAGTTTTCAGAATATTTCCCTACGAATTTTCTGATCTTCCTTCTTCTTAAAAACACTATTTCTTCGTGTACTTTCCTGCTGTGGATTGATTCGCTGACAATAGAGTTTTTGGTATCTATACTCTACTGATTAAGATCATTTTACCATGGGAGGTTATATTCCAAATCAAACCTCGGATACTAGAGGGGAATAATTTCCTTAAGGGGACACTGTGAATTCAGTGGACTTGATTTTCTTCCTAAATTATTAAAAAGAGTATTCCAAATTCTGGTAAGTTTTTACAGATTCAATTATTTTTTTACAAATAAATTTCTGTTCATCTTACTTACTGGTTCTAAAAATCTCAGTTACTTCGTGTTTCTGAATGATTTATTACAACCAGTAATTTCTTATTTTAATAACACAGATTGGCAACACTTACTAACTCTTGACCAAGCTAAGTATAGTTAAAAACCTTAAAAAATAATCATAAGTGATGGAGCCAACCTTCTATTAGGGGCTTCTGCGGAAAATTTTACTAGTTATACATGGATAAAACTATTTTTTATGTATATATAATAGATGTTGAACTTCCTATGGTTAGTTCGTGTATCAAGTTCTTCAGATACGAACCCCCTTATTAAAAATTTTAGATTCGCCATTGATCATGAATATGATTAATGCACCTTAAAATCTCAAAGAAAGGAGAACTTATACGTATAATGAGGATATTAGGTCATAAGATAGAGTTAGGAAAGTTAGTTGAGGGTAAAAGGTCAAAAATAAACTAACCTTTAAATTAATCCCACCTGGAAGTCCCCTTGCCAAAATATTTGACGGATCAAGTATATGTTTGCCATTTTGGTATGTCAAAGGACATTTTTCCATAAAATGTTTTCGTAAGAAGGTTATTTTTTTGTATTTGGTTACCAAAAATATTTTCTATTGTAATTATTATAAGAACATAAACGCAGAAAATAGTCAATTAACAAATGTACGAAGTGTTTAGACGCACAAAAAAAGACAATTATTTTAGTTAGTACTAATACACTATCTAAAATGATAAATAAATATATAGTAGTAAAGAATAGAGGCAGTCTAGAGACACAAAATTCTCCATGTATCTCACCACAAACCCAAAAAGTAAATTTTTATTAGAATGTTCTCTCGACGGACCTACAGTTTGGACCTATGACCTGTAGCTTGTACTGATCAACTCTAGAATCAATTTTAGAAACCCAAAATTTAGTCATTTCTCACAGACCTTTCTACGGTCCATTGTCCAGTCTACCATCTGTAGAACCCAACTTTTGATCCAAAATTTCACTAAGTCAAAATCAGTCCAATGAGACTATCCTACAACCGTAGGTTAAACTATGACCCGTCAAACCCTCCCGTAGGACTGAGGTCTTAAATCAAGTCTCTGAATTAATTTTACGAGTTTCATCTACAACTTGTCAAAATTCGTACGGTTCATCCTGTCAAGTTGTAGGTCAAACTTCATAAACTTAATTTTCCAAAACTCAATTATGGGTTCTACGATTCAGTACTTCTCACGGCCTGTAGGACTTTCTTATGATCCCTAGGTCGGACTCGTAGAATGCTATCTCAACAAAAAATTTACGTTTTTCTTTCTTTTCAACTTTCCAATTTATGAGGTATTGTATTTGTCACGGCTCGAGCTTACACCATGGACATGACCGACACTCAAGAACCATTGTTGATCCCCAAGTGAACCCTCATTTTTGTTGACTACAAGCAAAAAATTAACTCAAGCAATAGTATGTAAATCCATAATTTTCTTTAAAATCTATATTCTTCATCTCTATTAAAATTGCTTTAATTTTTTTTATCATAAAATCTCTTTGCAAATTTAGAATAATTAGACAATTCCTATAGCTGTACTTGCCTCAGCCTAAAGAATTTTTTTCAAGACTAAAATTGATTAAATCGTATTAAAGATCAACAATATCTCAAGAAAGTTGATTGAATGTATTAACTATATTATCAATTGAAAAGGAATTACTGAAACAAATTAATTGTAAAACAACAAGTAGTGGTTTCACATATAAACAAAATTAGAAAAATTGATTTCTAATAAAAGTACATAAGAAGAAAAAAATAACAATTAGGATAACTCTCTAAATTTCGTTTTAAGCCTCCATTCTTATTGAGTCGATCATAAAAATGAACTGTTGGTCTAACATGGCATTCTACATGCATTTATCTCTAAATGAATTCTAACATGGTAACCATATTCATACTATATTCACTAGCATAGAATTCCTCTATACTTACCAATCAATCTATCAACTGAAGCAATTAATTCACGTAAATCTAGGGGGTGACAAATTGGTGGATTGAATTAGATTAAATATAGATTGGATCACGATTCACTCATATAAAAAATGAAAAATTTTCAAAATGTCAATATTTTGACATTTGATAGATTTTCTTAGCCACACTTTCAATATTTATCTAAAATGTTAATAATTTAGTTTGTTATGTATTTTTTATTTGTTTGATTTTCAAGATTACAATTATTTAGTAAGGGGAAAATCAAAGGAGATATATTGTTTAGAAAAAGGAACATATCACTTAAAATTCTCATCAGTTACATTTTCAAAAAAAAATTATTTTTCATTCTATTAGGTCAACTTTCATTTTTATTATGTTTTCATTATAATTGTATATCAATATTTTTTAAATTTTATGTGCTCGCTTTACCATTCAAATTAAAATTGATTTTTTTCTTTCAAACTATAAATTGTATTACGGTGATCAAAATTTGTATTACACGATTGTCAAATAAAAATACAAATGATGACTAGAAGAAAAATAATTGACAAACAAAAATTAATACGAATACTATTCTGGTATGAATATGATTTCACAACCTTCTTCTTTGACTCTCTCTTTCTACTTCGTCTGCTATGTTTCTTTTTTCCAATTTTTTTCACCAAATTCAAATTTGAATTTGTGTTTAGTTGTGCATTAGTAACCCTATAAGCAAAATTTGAATTATTAAATATGAATATTAAAAAAATCAAACAATATATTATGTATGAATGCTAATGTGGATTACTACAAATAACAATCTATTAAATCTCAAATATGAAAATAAAACAATAAAAAAATCAAAAATAGTGTTTCAAATACTAAAAATTTCGAAATACATAAATATTTGATGAGTATGTTAACAAACTCATAAATCACGAAAAATCTATAAAACATACAACCCAAAATTTAACATAATTTTTTATTTTGAAAACAAAATCTCATGAAATATCGCAAAATAAATGATGATTTCGAAAATACCTTTATGTATTGAAAGATTTCTTGAATTAATAGATGAATCTGAACAAATTGGTATGCACTTGAATAATTAGTTCTTCTTCAACAATGAGAAAGAGAATAATAATGAAAATTTGGTAAAAGAGAAAAAAAATTTAAAACCTGAAAGATGGAAATTAATTTAATGGTATTAAAGTCTATGAAGAAGTCTAAATGGATAGTGAATGTATTTAATGTTGGAGTGTTCTGAGAAATAAAAGGAAAGACAAATAATAGTATTTGGATACAAATTATTTTTTAAAATATTGACATTTTGACATTTTAAACAATTATTTTAAAGTGTAGATATTTTTACTAATTAAGTTAGGATTGTGACTAGTTCACTAATTTTTTCTATGAGTAAATGTAAATTTGGTCAAATATAATTTGAGTAAAATGATTGTAACTCACTTTAATCTCCTAAAGCCAAAAAAATAAAAAAATAAATCAAAGCTAAATTGTTAATGCCTTAACCAATACCACCCCACCTCACCCCTATAATTATTTTTTAAAAAAAATATAGAAAAAATTATATTTTTCCCCACCAAATATTTTTTTTTCAAAGAAAAAATTATTAACGCTCCCAAAAAAAAAAAATTTAAAAAAATTATATTTGTTTTGAAAAAAAATTGTCAACCCTACCCAACCCCCAGCCAGGGACACCTCCCACCCATACTCAAAAAAAATTGCCCCCCCCCCCCCCCCACCCCCACCCCCACACAATTTTTTGATTTTTATTTTAAAAAACAAATAGTGCAATTAGAAATTTTTATTATAAGTGAGTGATACATGGGGTATATATGGATTCTTTTATTTACTCATTTTGTCCATATTTGTATGAAATTAAATAGGTTGAAGTTTAAATTTACCCATTGAAGAAAATATAAATGATCCATTAAATTTAATATAAAAAAAATTAATTCATTTCACTTATATGGGCTGAAATTGACACGGGTACATCCTTCCCCACAAGTCATTAAACATATACTAATTAATAAAAGGGGAAAAGGGTTAAAAATACCCCTCAACTTTAGTTTATTAGTTGATTATACTCTGCCGTTAAAACAAACTTATTTATACCCTTGCGGTTACCAATTTCATCATTTATACCCCTCAATTGACAGAAATGTTAGGTAATGGAGCCTGATTAATTTTAGGTTTTCCTATTTATTCTCTATTTTAGGCTTTCCTATTTATTCTCCATTTTAGGTTTTCCTATTTATTCTCTGTAACAAAAAATACTCTGATTTATTAATATAAATATACCTCACCACTGTGGAAGTTTACTCACGGGGTGTTACCACGAAATATTGGGTTTTTCTCTTTCTCTCTCTAGATCTCTCATTTCTTTCTCTTGAAAGTTCTTGTGTTCTTCATTCATCTAGTGTGTGTGCGTGAATTCGATCCTAACAACTGGTATCAGAGCTAAGGAGATTCAACACGATCACAGAATATGGATAGTTTGAAGCTTGGAATCGAGAAGTTTGATGGATCCGATTTCAATTTCTGGAAGATGCAGATCGAAGATTATCTATACCAGAAAGATTTTCACGAACCGTTGACCGGGGTGAAGCCGGAATCCATGACAGAGGAGAAGTGGAAACTCAAGGATCGCCAGGCTCTAGGGTTGATCCGGTTGACTTTGTCAAGAAACATGGCGTTCAACATCGTGAAGGAAAAGACTACGTCCGGTCTGTTGAAGGCACTATCAAACATGTATGAAAAACCATCGGTTATGAACAAGGTATATTTGATGCGTAGGTTGTTCAATTTACAGATGTCTGAGAATGGATCCGTTTCTGATCATACAAACGAGTTCAATATGTTTGTGAGTCAACTCAATTCTGTGGATATTAATTTTGAAGATAAATTAAGGCATTGATTTTGATGTCATCTTTGCCCGAGTCTTGGGATACTGTTGTTGCTGCGATTAGCAGTTCCCGTGGATCTGAGAAACTGAAGTTTCATAAAATCCGTGATGTTATTCTTAGCGAAAGTATTCGCAAACGAGAAGTGGGAGATTCATCGGACAGTGCTCTCAGCGTTGATCGAAGGGGGAGAAGTAAGACGAAAGGCCAAAATCAATATGGTCGATCAAAATTAAAGAATCGAGGAAAATCCCTGAACATATCAAACTTGACTTGTTGGAACTGTGGAGAAAAAGGGCACTTTCGGACGAACTGTACAAAGCCAAAGAAGAAACAGAATAAGAAATTTGGAGATGACAATGATTCTGTAAATTCAGCAGAGGACATTGGGGATGCTCTAATCCTTAGTGTGAACAACCCGGTTGAATCATGGATTTTTGATTCTGGTGCATCTTTCCATTCGTCTCCAAGCAAGGAGTTGTTCCAAAATTTCAAATCTGGAAATTTTGGAAAAGTATATCTTGCTAACAATAAAGCCTTAGAGATTGAAGAAAAGGGGGATGTTTGCATAAAGACCACCTCGGGAAACCAGTGGACATTGGAGGATGTCAGATATATTCCTAAGATCAAGAAAAATCTGATCTCTGTTGGTCAGTTGGATAGCACGGGATATGCAGCAGAGTTTGGGAAAGGTTCATGGAAGATCGTGAAAGGTGCTATGGTAGTAGCTCGTGGCACCAAATCTGGAACCTTGTACACCACTGCAGGGTGTATAAACATGGCTGCTGTTGCTGAAGGTGCTTCCGGTTCATGTCTGTGGCACAACATACTTGGACACATGAGTACTAAAGGAATGAAGATGTTGGTTACAAAAGGAGCATTAGAGGGTCTGAAGTCTGTTGATATGGGTCTTTGTGAGAGCTGTGTTATGGGCAAACATAAAAGAGTAAGCTTCACAAAGACTCCTAGAGAGCCAAAGAAAGTGCGGTTGGAAATGGTTCATACAGATGTGTGGGGACCATCTCCAGTATCATCACTTGGAGGATCCAGATTCTATGTTACCTTCATTGATGATTTCAGCAGGAAGGTATGGGTTTACTTATTGAAGCATAAGTCAGATGTGTTTGAAACTTTCAAGAAGTGGAAAGCTGAAGTTGAGAATCAGACCGGTTTGAAAGTCAAATGCCTAAGGTTCTACAATGGAGGAGAGTACGACAAATCAGAGTTCAAGGCATTCTGTGCAGCTGAGGGGATCAGATTGATGAGAACAGTTCCTGGTAAGGCAAGGCAGAATGGAATTGCTGAGAGGATGAACAGAAGATTGAATGAGCGTGCAAGGAGTATGAGGATACACTATGGGCTACCCAAAACACTTTGGGCGGATGTTGTGAGCACAACTGCATACTTGATCAACAGGGGACCATCAGTTCCTTTAGGGTTCAAGATTCCAGAGGAGGTGTGGACAGGAAAAGAACTCAAGTACTCACACTTGAGGACTTTTGGTTGCACTGCTTATGTTCATGTTGATCCAGAAAAGAGAGACAAGTTTGATGCCAAGGTTGTGAAGTGTTACTTCATAGGATATGGTTGTGATTTGTTTGGTTACAGGTTTTGGAATGACAAGAACAGAAAGATCCTGAGACATTGTGACGTGACATTTGATGAGTCTGTCCTGTACAAAGACAGAGAGCAGAAGGTTCTAGAGATTACAAAGCAAGTGGGAGTTGAGGTTGAGTTGGAGAAGAGTAACCCCAGAGATGTCGAAGCAGATACTCAACCAACTCCTACTGAAGAATCTGAAGTGGAGCAAGTTACACCTGAGCAGGTGTTAAGGAGATCATCCAGATCCATCAGGGCACCATATAGGTATTCACCTTCATTACACTATCTATTGCTGACTGATGAGGGGGAACCAGAGTCTTTTGATGAGGCCCTACAGGTGGAGGATTCGATCAAGTGGGAGCAAGCCATGGATGATGAGATGAGGTCACTTGAGAAGAATGACACATGGGTGTTGACTGAGTTACCTGCAGGGAAGAGAGCTTTGCTGAACAAGTGGGTGTTCAGAATCAAGACTGAACCAGATGGCAAAAGAAGGTTCAAGTCTCGTTTAGTGGTTAAAGGATATTCACAAAGGAAAGTTATTGATTATGCTGAAATATTCTCTCTTGTTGTGAATTTAACCTCTATTCGAATTCTGTTGAGTATTGTTGCATCGGAAAATTTGCATCTAGAGCAAATGGATGTAAAAACAGCATTTTTACGTGGAGATCTGGACAAAGAGATCTATATGCAGCAACCGGAAGGATTTGTGGTTCCAGGAAAGGAACACATGGTGTGCAAGCTCACCAGGAGCTTGTATGGACTAAAGCAAGCACCAAGGCAGTGGTACAAGAAGTTTGACTCCTTCATGACCAAGAGTGGATTCTGCAAAGCTGAAAAGGATCCTTGTTGTTACTTCAAGATATACAATGATTCATATGTCTTTCTACTCTTGTATGTGGATGATATGTTGATTGCAGGATCTAGTATGAGGGAGATTAACAATCTGAAGACAAGGTTGTCTGCAGCGTTTGAGATGAAAGATTTGGGACTAGCAAAACAGATTTTGGGGATGAAGATTTCTCGGGATAGATCTACTGGCACTTTAAATCTATCTCAGAAGTTGTACATTGAGAAGGTGCTGAGCATATTCATGGTTAATGATGCTAAACCCAGGACTACTCTATTGGCAAATCACTTTAAATTGTCAAAGGAGCAGTCACCCAAGACTGCCGAGGAGCGTGATCACATGGTACTTGTTCCATATGCTTCAGCAGTTGGTAGTTTGATGTATGTTATGCTCTGCACTAGACCTGATATAGCACATGCAGTGGTAGTAGTTAGTTGGTACATGGCGAACCCTGGGAAAGAGCATTGGGAAGTTGTGAAGTGGCTTCTGAGATATCTGAGAGGTACATCCAGTACTTCACTTTGTTTTGGCAAAGGCAAGGTGACTCTACAGGGTTTTGTGGATGCTGATCTTGGTGGGGATATTGACTCGAGCAAGAGTACATCCGGGTACATTTACACCATAGGTGGAATAGCAGTGAGTTGGATGTCCAGGCTTCAAAAGTGTGTTTCTCTTTCATCTACTGAAGCTGAGTATGTGGCAATATCTGAAGCTGGGAAAGAGATGATATGGCTGGCAGATTATCTTGAGGAATTGGGCAAGAAGCAGAGCGAGAAGATTTTTTACTCAGATAGCCAGAGTGTCATACAATTGGTGAAAAATCCAGTCTATCATTCGAAGACAAAGCACATCAGAAGGCGATACCATTTCACTCGCAGGGCAGTGGAGGATGGTGATATGTGCTTGGAGAAGATAGAGGGTGCAAAGAATCCGGCAGACATGTTGACGAAATGTGTTGATGTTGGGAAACTGAGGTTATGTAAAACCTCGGTTGGTCTTCTGTAGTTGTTGCTACAGATGTTGCGGTGTGGTAAAGATGTTGATGATGAAGAGATTTTTTTTGAGAATGTATTTTTTGGATGACTGAGTCAGTCTCCAAGTGGGAGAATTGTTAGGTAGTGGAGCCTGATTAATTTTAGGTTTTCCTATTTATTCTCTATTTTAGGCTTTCCTATTTATTCTCTATTTTAGGTTTTCCTATTTATTCTCTGTAACCAAAAATACTCTGATTTATTAATATAAATATACCTCACCGCCGTGGAAGTTTACTCACGGGGTGTTACCACGAAATATTGGGTTTTTCTCTTTCTCTCTCTAGATCTCTCATCTCTTTCTCTTGAAAGTTCTTGTGTTCTTCATTCATCTAGTGTGTGTGCGTGAATTCGATCCTAACAAGAAATCCCTAAATAAGCAAAATTGACCCGATTTCATAAATTCATACCCGACCCACGTAAATACCTTCAGTTGTGTTTGTATTGTAATGATTTTGATTGAAACAATGAAGACAAACTGTGTTTTAGTTTAATTTGATTCCTAGTTGTTCAAATGACTTGAAGTAAAATACAATTATTCTCGAACAGTTTCACTATCAATTGGACGAATGAGTTCTAGAACAATATATGCATCATCTATCAATACCCCTCACAAAATCTGGTTTCACATTAGTCAACGGTGTTTAAAATGAACAAATTATGAGTTGTAATGATTTTCAATAGGATAATAGCATAGTTGAGATACCTGAGGAAAAAACCAAACAAGTTTAGAGATCTGTTTATGTATTTAAATTTTGGCATATATATAAAGACTAAAATATTGAAGTGGTTAAAGAAGCACAATCAACCGTATATCACGCCCATAATGATATTAATTGATATCTCCCAAATTGCTAGAGCCTAGAGATATTAAAATCATCAAGTGAAAGCTAACACCAATACCAAAATCTAACAAGATTTTATGCAGCTTAATTAATCTAAATAAAAGATATGTCCAAGTATCATTACATAGATAAAGTTAGCTAATTAGAATATATCATCTTTGTTATTTATATATAATAGTCTCGTATAATCTTAAGTGTGTTTCAATTGATATTAAAGTATATAATTAAAGGAGATATAACATATTTTATTTACTTAACTAAACTACCTAATAAACGTTTGAGAATACGTGCAAAATGAATTTCAAAAATTAAATCGAAAGTATTTAATAGAAATATTTTATTATGTATTTAGATGCTCAATTAAAATAAATTGTAAATGTATCTTGTCTTGTTTAAAAGGATTGATTTAAAAAGATTTAAAGCTCGTGAGATATCACGATTTTATTGTCAATACTACAAAAGACCCATCTAGTGAATGCAATATAATGATGATGGATTGATGGTGCCATTGCTGCATAATTGTGGTAAAATCCTTTATTTATTATATGAGATAATGCACAAGTATCTCCTCAATCTATGTTTGAAATCTTATAGACATATTTATATTATACTAAGGTCCTATTACCCCTGAACTTATTTTATTAATAATATTCTACCTCTTTTCGGCCTACGTGGCACTATCTTGTGGGCTCATTATTGACTTTTTTTTTTCAAATTAGTGTTACGTAGAACGAAAAAAGGTAGAAATTACTTATACAATAAGTTTAGAGGGTAATAGGACCTTAATATTATATAAGTGTGTCTTTAAGATTTCGGGCAAAGATTGAAGGAATACTTGTGCATTTTCCCTTTATTATATTGAAGTGAGGTGATTAATTACTAACTATTAGCAAACATTTTTTAAGAAATTAATAGTCAGACAATCAGTTGGTGAGAAATCTGACGATCAAATCTTAGACAAAATAGATGACTATTTAGAAAGATATTATTACTTATTATAAGAGAGAAAATATAATTGAATACATACGTTTGCCGTTTTGGCATGTCAAGGGGCATTTTTCAATAAAATATTTTCGTAACAGAGTTATTTTTTGTATTTGGTTACCAAAAATATCTTCTATTGTAATTATTATTACTTTTAATTTAATTAAAAAACATAAATTTATTTTTTTTTAGGAGAAAAAAATTATTAATGACTCATTGATATGTGAAATTTCTTTAACTAAATAATTAAAAAAATAACCAATTTTAATAAAAAGAAAGTTATATGCACACCTCCGCTCCAAATTGTCTTCTATACTACCCCAATCCCACCTCAAACCCCAACCCCTTTCTCTCACCTAGATTTTCTTCTCCACCCACCATCACCGTCGCCCCTCCCTCATCCAAATGAAAAATTTTACTGTGTATGAGGTACAATTAGTACAAGTTGTATGAGATATTAGTTTATTATATTTTATTTTAACTGGTGGGACCTACACTTTATTTTTTTTCTTTGTCTCTTATTTCTCGTTCTTGTTTTGCTCTTTCTTTTTTTTTTCTTCTCATTTTCTGTTTTTTATTTCTTTAATTAACTTTTAAACCAACTTATTTATGAAACCATTTAATTAACTCTCATTTTGTACATATGAATTATTTTTTTTTACTTATTTGTTTTAATCATTTCACGGGGTTTCTTATTTTCCTTTTTCACTGGATTTTTTGGTCAATGCAAATCAAAAATTGTTGTTTTAGTACATAAATATGGAGTTCCAATCTTTCTACTAAACATTATATAGCCTAACTATTTGATTTGAACTTTTTCCGTGATTATGATGTAAGAAGGCATACAAATGAATTGGAACGCTAAAATTGTTTATTGTGAAGGTAGGATTTGATAATTAAAAATATGATTTCCTTCCATTTTTTTACTGTGTTTTTTTTCTTCTTGAAATTTATGTTGATTTTTCTCAAATTATTTTGAGGAGGAAGAAGGACAACTAAAAGTATTTAAGCTTCAACATTTATGGGTGCTAGAATTCACTTTTTGTTTGTGGCATCGTTAAATTTTTTTCACCATGCAAAAAGTTTAAATTTGAAAAACGATAGCCAAAAAATGGAGAAAAGGAAGAAGAAGAAAAAATATTAAAATTTGATAAAAATGAGGCTTTCACACTCGTTCAGTGAGTGTATCATACTTGCTATATCATCTTAATAGAAAGTGTCAAATTAACACAGTAAGACATGACATGAGGTGTTTAAAATGAATAAAACTTAATTAATGTGTCTAAGTAAAAATTAAAATCAACTTTAAATGGTCACCAATAAATTTGGCCAGTAAGTTTTCTTGAAATTTGGAGCATAGTAGGCATTTTTTATTTTCCATTATCATCAATTTGTTGTTGGATTGTTATTGGATTTACAATGATGATGTGAAATTATTTTTTATAGTGTCATTATTTTAATTTATTTTTGCTAATCATGATTCGAATCTGTAAACTATTGTCTTTATGTGCTTCTATTGTCTTTTGTACTATATTTTTTTTTATGGTTCTTTTCTTTTTCAATTTTTTGTTTCTTTATATTTTATATCTTTTGACGTGAATTTTCTTCGCATTTTATTCTACTACCATTAGTTTGCTGAATGTGTCAATACTCAAGGCAATCAACTTTTAGGTTAAAGCAAAAAAAAAAGAAAAAAGATAAGATAAAAACTTCTTTTCAACTTGTATTTGATATTATAAGTTTAATTTCTCACCTAATAAATTATTTTATTTTCACTATCAAAAATTTATTATTGTCTGTTGACGAGTTTGAAAATAAATTTTCCATTTAAAAGGTTAGGGTAAAAGACGGGTTAGGTTTTAGCATTCTCATTTTAAACTTTTTTCATTCATTTATTTTTAATTTTTTCTTTTTGATTGTTATTGTTCTTGACTACGTTATTTTTATTTTTAGTGATTCTAATATGGTAACCAATTCATGTGAATGAACATAAAAATTCAAATATTTCTTTGATATGTTATATGTTGAATAAAATAATAATGTGACTCTTTTCTCTTTTATCAGGATTATCATTTATTATTTCATTAAATTTTTATTTTTTTTACATATATAAAATCTGTAACAAAAAAATAAAGCTCAAGTCATCGATAGACCCTTAAAGTTGTTCGCATAATTCACTTAAACACCTCAACTAAGGTTTGTACCTATTGAACACTTTGACTCTTCTAAATTTGAACTATTCAGACACTTTGTGCACACGTGGCACAAAAAGTGTATCCTACCATTTTTAGGCGCGTGAATCATTTAATCAGTGTCTTTTTAGTTTTTTTTTTGTTTCTCATAGTATTTTTTTTTAAAATAAAAAGAACAATTCTTCTTTCTTCGTTCTCTTCCAAAATTGCAGACCTGGTGCCATCAATTATTCATAACAATAAAATCTATCATCTTACATTTTTTTTTATAGATTTACTTCTTCTGAATTTATGCTTAAATTTAATAAGATATGTGAAACCTTATTTCCTTTGTTATAAAAAATGAAAGAATATAATCTAAATTTTCTTGCCGGAAAAAATAGAGATCACCATTTTTATTTTACCGAAAAATATGGAGGCCACCGGAAAATATAGAGGTCACACACACAGCCTCAGGTTCACACCCTTTCTTTCTTCATTACGAAACAAGAACAAAAATTAAATTTAAATCAAAACAAAAAGACACTGAACATATTCTTTTTTATAAGAAAATATACTATCAATTTTGAAATAGAAACAAAAAAAAAACATAAAGAGAAATAAAGAAAAAAAAATTAAATAAATTCATACTTATATATATTAAAATCTCTATTTGGAAAATAACAATGGTGGAAAAGAGGTGATTTTAGTGAGAGAAGAAAAGGAAAGATTTGAGGTGGTGAAGGTGCAGGTGGGTGTGAGGGTGGTAACATGAATTTTTCTTTTTTTTAAAAAAGAAAATTGAAAATCTTATTTTTTTATTTAGATTCTTTTTAAAAAAAAAATTCATTTGTAGAATTATTTTAAATTTAAATGCCACGTATCTTCATTTGATTTGCTATTTTGCCACATCAGTTGCATGTGCATTACACGCACTTTCTCTTTTGATCAGGTCTTATAAAAATGTTTGATAGGTACTTATATTTTAAGGTTTTTGAGTGTCTAATAGAAAAATGGGCATGTTAAGGTGTCGAAGTGAATTTTGCGGACAATTTTAAGGGGCCGCAGATGACTTAAGCCAAAAAATAATAATTTAAAACATCTTATTTATATCTCCTCAATGTTACTATAATCTATTACTTTTTCTCTTTCTTCATCAATAATATAAGGGAAAAGACTCAAATATGTCATTGAAATTTAAAAAAATGCTTATTTATGTTATCAGTTAAAAGTTTGGTTCATTTATATCATTACTTTTAAAGAAAAAACTCATTCATGTCATTATTTTTTAACAACAATTTTGCAAAATCATTTTTGCCATTACTATTAAAAAAAATGTTTATTAATGACATATTTCAGCTTTTTCCCATAATATAATTTGTTACTTTCCTTAAATTATTAATGTGACACTTCTATTTTTATAGTTTTCTAACACAAATTTTTTTTTATTTATCTATCTTTTTCTAAAACATAAAGACATTGTATTTTACAATTTTCCTAAAATAATATATCATATATATCTCTCCTTCTTATTACCATAAACTATTCTTCTTTTTGTTAATTATTCTATCAATCAATCTTATTTAATCTATTGCCATAAAAAAATTGTAAAAAATTTAAAGTATTTTTTTTATTTTATCATTAATATTATTAATTAATTTTACGGAAAAAAAGGTCTAAATTATCCTTGAAGTATTGAAAATGGTACAAAATTACCCTTCATCCACCTATTGGCTCCAAAATGCCTTTTTCATCCACCTATTGGCTCCAAAATACCCTTGTTATCCACCTTTGAGTTCAAAATTGACCACTTATTTAATAATTTTAAATTTAAACTATTTAAATATTTTAAAATAGTTGATGTTCAACTATTGGTTATAATTTAATTTATTTGTATTATTTATAAACCAACCCACTACCCACCCATTACTAACTAAACCTCACCCAATTAATAATCAACCTATAATATCAAAATCGTCATAATCACTACTAAAACACGATGAAATTATAGATTAATTAAAATGACATCCAAAATTATTCGAGTTCGAATCAAAGCCCCAATTAAATTTATGTTGAGCCGCTTATTTAGGAGGACATTTTCAATTTGATTCTCTTTCAAGATTGAATTAGAAATTTATGATTAAAGGTAGAGAAGTAATATATCCCGAATTAATTCATGCACTTTTTTAAAATATGATTTTATAAATATTTATGATTTGTTTTAAAACTTTTAATATATTATTTTGAAAAAAGGTTACCTATGAAGTAACATCACATAATTGAGACGTAAGAATAATTAAGATGAACATAGTCAGACTTTTAAGTTTATCGGTAATTTTTATTTAGACACTTGAATGTATGATAATTTACTTCTATAGATATTTTCGTCTCAAATTTTTAAAAACACTCAATTGGCAGTAGCTTTTCTGTTGTTCCAGTAATAATGTGAGTGATTTATTAATTTGGAGGGTTTAATTAGTAATGGATGGATAGTGAATTGATTTATAAATTATACTAATAAGTTAAATTATAATAAATAGTTGAGCTCCATGTATTTAAAAAAATATTGAAATATAAAACTGTTAAATAAGTGATCAATTTTGAACCAAAAGGTGGATGACAAGGGTATTTTGGACCTAATAGGTGGGTGAGAAGGATATTTTGGAACCAATAGGTGGATGAAGAGTAATTTTATACCATTTCCAATACTTTAAGGATATTTTTGATCCTTTTCGGTTAATTTTATTGAACCCCTTCACCTTCTCAGGTATTTATTTTAATTATTAAAAATCTCAATGGAATTTATTTTTTATTAATTGAATTTACTAATAAGCATTATAATTACAAATTGGTTACGAACATTTTTACTTTTCTTCCTTTATATATACATATAAACGTACATCTCACTCTTTGATTTACAATTAAGAGTGTCTAAATTTATTATCAGAAATATGTAAACAGTGATTAGTTTGTAGCAAATATTGATAACATGAAGACAATATATAGATAAACATGTGAGTATATTAGTTGTTTTGTAGAATTTTTTTTAATTTAATGGTCTTTATTTTCATTACTTTGTTAACTTTTTATAAAATTATACTTTTTAAAAAATATACAATTAGAGTAATTATTTTAAATATATAAATTGATCACATTTGCTTCTATGTTTGCTCTGTTTTTGATTCATTACCAACTTGTACAAATTTTCAGGTATTCTACCTGATAGAGCTTTTTCTGCGGCATATTAAAAGCTATATAGTCTCTTGCTGATCAATTCTTAAGTCTATCAATGGTTTCAATCTTTAAAAAATTAAAATTTATTTTTTTCTATATAAAGAATTCTTCAAGTATTTAGAATCTCCAACCCTTCAATATTATTTTATCTTTTTAAAATAATCATTTTGTTAAATTGTACACTTTAAATAATTGAAATTAAATATACATAGTCCAATAATACACATTTTTATTGTAGAATAATTTTCATCACATGAAACACGAATTATGGAGAAGCTAAGAGGTCCCTCTTGGTCATCCTATAATTCTTCTAATTTTATGTTTTTATATAATTGATTGATGATAGCATAAGGATGATCCAAGTTGTTTTTTTTTATAATAAGAGAATATTATTATTGTTTTATAAAACATGCTAGTATTATTATTGTTATTATAGTTTTTTGTATTTGCCAAACTTGTCTATATAAACTCTAGGATTTTATATCCATGCACCAAGCAAATATCAATTGTACCTCTCTTGAAGACATGAAATCACTTTTTGCTCTCATCCTCCTCATTTCACTTGCCTTGGTAAGTTAAAAATTCTATATCATGCACAAAATATATTTAAACAATTAGCTTATTTTATAGTAATTGTACCTAACTCTATTTAATGTTGGTTATGGAAGAAATTCAATCACTATTAGAAATAGATGCTTTTTCATGGCAAATCAATGAGTATCTATTTGAGTTATAAAATAGGGTTTTCTTCATCTATTTTTCATCGAATCAATTTATTGGAAAAACACATGGTGAGAAATAAATTCACACCGAAGAATTGAAAACTTTTTAATTTTTGCATGTGAAAACATTATTATTATTATTATTATTATTATTATTATTATTATTATTATTATTATTTTACCGATTCAATCGAAATATAAGTGAAAATGGCCACTGAATATTTTTCACTAAAAATTTTAATAGAAAAATAGTGAGTTTTTTTGCAACGTATCTAAAGCAATAATTTATTCAACGTAATCCAATAATTAGTTGGGCCTAGAGATGATAACATGTTGCCATTGGGCAGATCTTATCTTTACTTTGAAAGGTTAAGATGTTTTGTTCGGTACTTTGTCGACTCAAGAAAATAAAAGAAGTGAACAAATGAAAATAAAGTTACCTAATATCTAAAAAAAAAGGTATATCAACGATGCATAAAACATGAACTACTCTATTTAATATATCGGAAAAGGGGATACACCTAAATTTTGTTATCTAGAGTTAATATATCTCTCGTTGTGAAAGTGGTTCATGTAAACATCTATTACTATACAAATGGATATATCTCTCGTTGTGAAAGTGGTTCATGTAAACACCTACTACTATACAAATGATCCGCATATATCATTTTCCTTCTACGAAAGTGAAAAATTTAATTTAATTTTTTAATTATTTTTTTAAATAATATAATCCGGCATATATTAATTCCCCTCACACATATTTTTTTTGACTTTTTTTTTTTGGTTCCAATGACTATTTTAGTTTTAGTATTTTTATGATCAAATTTATTTATGTTCACTAATTTTTTTTGTAAAATTTATTCTAGACCCAAATACAAAAAACTAAAGCAACAATATAGTCGAAAAAATAGTTTTAAATTATAATATAGACAAAAAAAATTAGTATAATTTTTTTTATTCTCTTTACACTAAAGAATGAAAGAAAAAAAATAAAATAAGAATAAGAAACTCAAATAATAATAACAAAAGAAGTTATAACCGATTTATGCATAAAAATAATTAAAATACACCTTAAACTTTTGTATAAAGATCATATACACCCTACATGATTTTTTTTTTTTTAAAAAAAAACTAAAAGTCAAAAAATATAAATTTAAAACTATTTTTCTCAAAAATATAAATATTCTACCTGAAAAGAATCTTTGCATATCCATACTAAATGTTTATGTATATTTGTATACTAGATACAATATGCTTGCACATGTTTAATATATTTTGTCTGATGTGTCTTAATATGGCACACGCATAAAATTTGGAAAGTCAAACTAAAATTTTACATAAACTTTTAAAAATTCCAAGTTGTTAATTATTGCAAATCATAACACTGTTTATATACTTTTCAACCAATATGTTATTCCCTCTATTCCAATTCCTGTTGCACAAAAAAAATATTGTAAGTTGAATAATTTTTTAAAATATTATTATAATTTATAGTACTATTTTTTGAAGTTTTTAAATAAATAACATATACAAAAGAAACCAAAACAAATAAATTAAAACGAAGTTAGAATAGAAAATCAACTGACCTTGTATGTATTAGTAAAAATAAAAAATGAGTGAACATGTAACATAGAATTCATCTGTCATTTTTGTGTAGTATGGTAGCAGCACAGATGCAAGAAGAGACCCTGGAGAATATTGGAATATTGTGATGAAAAATGAGCCCATGCCTATAGCAATCAAGCATCTTATGCCTCGGTATGACGTTCCTTTCGAGCCAAGGCCAACTACAACTTCTTACCATGATGATGAAGTCAGTCTTAAAGAAGAAAAGTCTTTTGAACCACGACCGAGTGTAACTGCATACCATCATGAAGATGTTGGTCTCAAACAAGAAAAATCATCATTTACTAAAGATTTCGAACCACGGCCAACTGCAACTTCTTACCATGATGATGAAGTCAGTCTTAAAGGAAAAAAGTCCTTTGATCCACGACTGACTGTAACTGCTTACCATCATGATGATGTTGGTCTCAAACAAGAAAAAACATCATTTACTAAAGATTTCGAACCAAGGCCAACTGCAACCTCTTACCATGATGATGAAGTCAGTCTTAAAGGAGAAAAATCTTTTGAACCACAACCGACTGTAACTGCTTACCATCATGATAATGTTGGTCTCAAACAAGAAAAATCATCATTTACTAAAGATTTCGAACCAAGGCCAACTGCAACTTCTTACCATGATGATGAAGTCAGTCTTAAAGGAGAAAAGTCCTTTGAACCACGACCGACTGTAACTGCTTACCATCATGATGATGTTGGTCTCAAACAAGAAAAATCATCATTTACTAAAGATTTCGAACCAAGGCCAACTGCAACCTCTTACCATGATGATGAAGTCAGTCTTAAAGGAGAAAAGTCTTTTGAACCACGACCGACTGTAACTGCTTGCCATCATGATGATGTTGATCTCAAACAAGAAAAATCATCAGTTACTAAAGATTTCGAACCAAGGCCAACTGCAACTTCCTACCGTGACAATGAAACTAGTCTTAAAGGAAAAAAGTCTTTTGAACCAAGGCCAAATGTTAGCATGTATAATGATTGATATGGCAAAGTCATTGTGTGTCATTTAATCTCTCTCCGTTCGTTGTTATGTGCGCTATGGAATAAGGATGGATAAACATGATTTGTACTATAGTATGTCTTGAGTTAAATGTAATGGTTGTTTCATCGTGTGCAATTTTTCCTTATTCTTAGAGCGTTTAGTATTGGATCACTTCTATTTAAAGGAATTACCTGATCACAATTTCTCTTCACTTATTTTTATTTGTATCCTCATACCTATAACAATGTGTTAAATATGTAAATATAAAGTAAGAACATCAAATAAACTTTCATAAAAAGTTGGTGTGTGCTTGTATGTGATTTAATTTTGTATTAAAAGCCATGTCATTTACCTCTTCCACCTACCCCTCTCTCTTCAATATGCCTAGCTAAATCATGCTAATTATTTTTATATCTATCCACTAAGATTGAGAGGGATCAGTCCCCCTTCTTTGATGTTCCCGGAGGCTACTAACCCAATCTGGTGTTAGAGTTTTATGTCTCTTATTAAAACACACAAGATTCGATGGAGCACACAGTCCCCATAATTGTGTTGATCTTCTATTCTAAGGGGGAAAGAAATTGATATCAACCCAAGCCATCAACTCCATATGTAATATAATGATTCACAAAAAGTCATCGGTTTCAATGGGTGAATAATACTATTATGGTTGGTCAACTAACATGAGCTCTAGACAATTATTCAATTTTGAAGCAGAGTTCTGGATCAATTTTGTTTGTTTTGGCCTCCTGCCTTTGAAAATCATCAAAATGTCAACATAATAGTTGTCATCCTAATTGTGTGCATTATGTCTGATATTCTATGTGAATTTTGGAGAAGTGGTTGCATTGCCAATTAAACCTACCCTCTCTATGCCCTTTCCTGTGTTGATTATCAAGTTGAGTGCTAAGGTGAGAGTGACCTATTTTTAAATTGACTAATCTTGCGTTGCTATTGGAATTACTGATATTGAGAAGAAGCGGGATACTAATTCACCCAAAATCAAGAAGTGGAGAATGCAATGCTTGGGTGTGTTTGAGAGTGCAAACGTATATAACCCTGTGGGTACTATTGTTTCTTTGAGTGAGACCTTCCATTTAAGGCATGTTCTGGATGTCTGAAAATGCCTCTGACGAAATGAGGCCTCCCAGTCCCTCACTCCCTTCTTCTACCTCTAGAGAAAATGGCCTCGAAAAGATGGCAGAAATAACATATTCCAATGAAAATCAACTCACTAAATTGGGTAAGTCACTTCCAACTCTCATACAAAAAGCTCTGAAAAAAAATGTTATGAAAGATGCCTTTAATAGCCTAAAAAATTGTGCAAATAATTTGATGTTATTGATGGGGAAAATGTTTTTATCTGAGAGGATATGAATACAATGAAAGGAAAATCCCCACGCTTTCAAGTATATAAGCTTCTTAGATAAAGTTATAATTTCCCAGCGGAAAGCTAGAGGCTAGGTGGATACCTTAATAGGCTAAGATGGAACTGCGCTAGGCACGGTCTAGGGACAGATGAGAATGGATGAGGTGTAATATCTAGGCTTGCTTGTTATTTCTTGTAGATAAGACATTAAGGAACTCGTAGTGCTTCACAAAATCATATTCGAGCAAGTAAAACTCTAGATTTTGAATTCAACGTGAAAAAGAGAGTTCATGCATCAAAAGAATGAGGTATGTTGTGAAAATGAGATTTTTCAGGGATTTCTAAGTCTCTGAAGGTTACATAGTTTGCTATAGCGGGAGGCGTCTGCTATAGAAGGCTTATGCAGATCGCGAAAATGGGGGCAAAAATGGAATTTTATGCTGAAGCAACGCCAAAAACTCCTTATTCAACACTTTTGTTATGAGAAGATGGTAGTGCTTAGTGTTACACATTTCTTGAATGGGGGTTTCTTGAAAAGATGGTAGAGCTCAGTGTTACGCATTTCCTACCAGACCATGGGATTAGGAATTAGACGTTGTGATAACAGGTACTATTCTTGTCTATGATTGGATGGCTATTGTATTGTTTGATTCGGGTTTCACTTATTCCTATTTGTATGTTAATTTTTCTATGGGACTTTATTTGAATTGTGATACCTTTGATGCCCCTATCTATTTGTTACTTTTGTTGGAGAGTCTTCCATGTGTACTTATTTTTACGTGTTTCTTATGAGCCTACAAACTCGGGTAGGTTTAGTCATATTGAATAATCTACAGTTTGATGTGATCTTGGGTTTTATTTTTTTGTCTCCTTATTTTGTTGTAGTGAATTTTAATGCTAATAAGTGACTCTAAAGATCCCAGATTGGGAAGGTTAGAGTGAAAGGGGAGTATAGGCCTAAGCCATTAAAGATAATAGCTTTCTTCCGGGCTAACAATCTAGTAGGGCATGGTTGTTTGGCGTATTTAGCTCATCTTTGGGATGTTGGTGGAGAGTCCCCTATTATCGAGTCTATTCATATGGGTTTTAAATTTTCGAAGGTGTTTCTTATAGATCTTCTTGATATGCTTTGAATAGATACATAGACTTTCGTATTGATTTGGAGTTGAGCACTAGCCCAATTTCTATCCCTCACTATCGCATGACTCCAACAGAGTTGAGAAAACAACTCAAGACTCAACTTGAACATTTTCTTGATAATGGGTTTGTTTGTACTAATTCTTTTCCTTGGAATTCTCTTGTGTTGTTTCCAAGGAAAAATGATTATAGTATGAGAATGTGTATAGATTAACTGAAATTGCATAAGGTTACCATCCTAAATAAGTATCTCTTACCTATTACAAATGATTTGTTTGACTAGTTACAAGGTGCTTTCGTATTTTCTAATATTGACTTGAGGTTAGGGTGCCATCATTTAAAGATTAGGCTTGAGGACATACCTTAGAAAACTTTTAGGACGCGGTATATGCATTATGAGTTCTAGATGATGTTATTTGGGTTGACTAATGTGCCTGAAACATTTATGAGTTTCATTAATGGGGTGTTCAAACCATTCTTGGATTATTTTGTGATTATGTTTATATTTTATATCTTGATTTACTCCAAGGAAAATGAGAAGCATGCAAATCACCTTCGTATTATTCCGAGTATCTTAAATTGTATGTCAAATTCTTTAAGTGTAAATATTGGATTCCCTTAGTTAATTTTATCTGGCATATAATTTCAAAAGAAGGGGTGATGGTAGATCCTTAAAAGATTGAGGCAGCAAAGAATTGGGTTTGGCCTAGCTCTATGACATAAGTTAGGTGTTTTGTGAGTCTTGCTAGCTACTACCGCAGGCTTGTGAAAAACTTCACTTTTATTGCTGCACACTTAACCAAATTGACTAAAAATGAGGTACCATTCGAGTGGTCAAATAAGTGTGAAGACATTTTCCAAAAGGTGGAAAGCTCAAGTATCTTTTGACTACACCACATATCCTGACTTTGCCGATGGAGGATAAGGATTCCATTTTTATTGTGATAATTCTCATTTGGAATAGGGTTATGTGTTAATGTAGGAAATGAACATCATATCTTATGCTTCAAGACAATTGAAGGGTGGTGAGAGGTACTACCCCACACATTATTTGGAGTTGGGAGCAGCAATGTTTTCTTTCAAAATCTTGTGGTATTACCTTTATGGGTTTAAGTGTAAGCATGTGAGGTATTCACTAATTATCGTAGTCTTTAACATGTTCTAACTCAGAGTATCATTGTTAGTGATTGTTGTTGATGCCAAGGTCATTACTGGCAAGTGTTACTAATGTCGAGGTCAATGTCAGGCCAAGGTCATTACCATCAAGCTCATGGATTATGGGTCTTGCCCATGAGTCCCAATTGACATGTGTGAATGATAATCTTGATATTTGTGTTTAGTGTACTTGATTATTTTGCTTGATGATCTTGATACTTGTAATTGATGAACATGATACTTGTGATTGATGAATTGTAACGGGTAGACTATGATTATGGAAACTTGTGAATTATGTATTATAAATAGTTAGGTTGGGTTGATTTATGTGTAGATTGTAGTTTTGGTGGTTCGGTTGGGATGAATGGAGTTCCTGTGTCTATCTATTCTTATGTTTAGTTTATTGGGTTACCTACAGAGTATGGTGTTTTTTGGGTACTCATTCCTTGTTTCTACACTTGTGTAGGTTCCGATCCCGGGTTTATGTGATTGTTCTCCTTCTATTTATATTTGAGGCTTTCTATGGACACCAGAGAGGTAGTTGTTTGTCATTGTGACGAACCCTCTTGTTCTTTATTTATGTTTTGTTCTATTTGAGAGACAAATATATTAAGATTTATATTTATCTTTTGAACTATGTATTATTATACTAATGACTTGAACACGTGACAACCAAGTTTTTAAGGTATTTTATAATGACTAAGTTTCCTTGTTTTTGTTCTTATCAGATTATTTCTGCATCCCTTTCTTATTGTTGGCTTATAGATTGACTTTTCTAGGTAAGATTAGATGAGTGTCATCACATCCATTTTTGGATCGTGACGAAATTTCATTGCATTCATAACGTACATCTGTCAAATGACATCCATTTTATGTATCTTCATGATTTTGCAATCTCATGACTACATTTTTTTATGCATAAACCTTTTCAAAATGTGTGATAATTTATTGATATGTTACACGTCCAATGATTGTCATAGTTCCAACCCAAGTTGTCCATTGAGCCCTGGTCTTTTCAAAACCAACTCCTAGATACTAGTGTAGAAAAAACCAAATCTTGTTTACCACATGAACCTTGGACGACTTATTATCCAAAGTGTATTAAGTCCATAAGTAGACCAATGTGTGTCAAAATTGTCCATAGGCTAAAAGACACTTCATCTAATTATGCATATTTGATTGAAGAATGTTCGTACAAGTTAAGAAGATTATTTGCTCTTAGAGATCGAGTAGCGCTAATATTTTTCTTCACGGATATGTTAATACCCAATTTGAGACACATGGCCCACACATTGAAGATATAGTGGTTTGATCCTGAGCTAATGTCAGAATTGAAAGAACATTGGATACAACAAAGATAACAATGGAGTTAATGAAAATGTGGGGAAAATATTGATTGGAGTTGGAAGATTAGGCTATAATAATGGAAGAAAGCGGTTATCGACATCATTTATTTTTATCTTTGGTGAACTTTACATCATGATGTTAGTATCAATCTTTTTCTTTTTGGTGAACTTAACATTTTTCTGAAAAGCCTCAAATAGAGCTTTACATTGATTATTTATATGACCTGAGTTTCCACAATGAGTGCATAAACTTTTAGACATGTGAATAATGTGTGCTATAAGATTATTCTTTTTTCTAAAACCTATCCCACTTCGACTAGTGATTTGCCTTTCTTGAATTTGAGTAAAAATTTAAGAGGACCTGTTCCACCTAAGATTTTGTTCTAGATCAAGTTTGGTATGATCAACATTTTCTTGTAGCAACATATTTCTTTCAGTTAAGGCCTGACAATTTATGGTTAACAGTATTATTTTTCCTTTCAAAGGTAATTGAAGTTCAGTAGCAGAGTTTTTGCCCTTGTGACTTAAATTTGAGGTTTGAATCTATCTTTTTACTTTATTTAGAAGACATTGATTGTTTTACTCAAGATTGTCGTTTTCTCCTCTTAAAGATGCATAGTTTTTCATCATTTGTTCTCTTTCAGAACTGATTGAATGATACGCATCTATAAGAGTACTCAATAGGAACTCTAATTCCTTTTTAGAATATGACTCAATATTTACTTTAATGTGATGAAAAGTTATCATACTTTGTTTGTCATCTTCTTTATCATCTTCAGAATCCGTTTCAGCAATGAGTGAAAGACAATCATACTTATTTGTTTGTTCTATTGCTAGTAGTGATTGATTTTAGAACCCTCCATCCTCAGATTCTTTTTCTGATAAGTCCCCCATAGAGATCAACTTCTTGATCGGTCATTCATCTATTTTGTGAAATGTACTTATCATTCTTGATTTTCTTTTCTTTCTATGAACTATTCCTCTTTTTATCTAGAGATTTTAATGGACAAAACTTGACAAAGTGATCCGGACTTTCACACTTGTGACATAATTGATCTATTAGATTTTCAGTGAGTTTTTGAGAGTTCCTTCAGTGGAACACTTGTCCCCTTTTAAACATTTTTGAGAACCTTTTGTTCATTAACGCAATGTTTTCGTCCTCAAAATCTTCTAATGTTGTGTTTGTAAGAACCATGTTCTTTTCTTTTCCTTTGCCTCCAATTTTCTTTTTTTTCTTCTTGAGTTCATAGGTCATAAGATTTCCAATGAGTTCATCCATAACTAACTTATCTAGATAACGTGCTTCAGTATAGACTTCTACTTTGCTTTCCCAAGATTATGGAAGAACACTGAAAAGTTTTCTGACTGCTTTTCCATTGGGAATTATTTTACCTAGTGAGTAAATTTCACTAATGATAACAGTGAACCTGGTGTGCATCTCTTGGATTGTTTCATTTTTTGCCATTCAAAATAGTTCATATTGTGTGTTCAAGTTATCTATTTTAGACTTCTTTACCTGAGTTGTTCCTTCATGCGCAATTTACAAAGTTTCCCATATTGCTTTTGCAACTTGACATGATGAGATTCGATTGTATTCATCTGGACCTATTCCGCATATCAAGATATTTTTTGCTTTAGCATTGTTCGGAATTGCAAGTTTATCTGCAACATTCTATTCTTTCCTATCCTTTGGTACTTGAGTGGTTCCATCAGTTTCATTCTTCATGGTATGATTGGACCGTCCAACACAACTCACATAGGTTTGGATTTTCTCCTAGTAAGTGATCTATCATGCGATTCTTCCGCCATCCACAATACTTTTCATTACACAGTGGTGGTCGAGTTTGAGAAGCACCTTCCTGTGGTGTAGGTGGTGCAACCATTGATCTTTTTCAAGATGTTAGTCTTTTAATGAAAAGACCCGCTCTGATACCAATCGAAGAAATCTTACCTTGATACAAGAACAAGATTCTTGTAATTGTGTCGCAACACAATAAAACAAATATTTATCGTGGAAACCTTCCTAACTCAAGGAAGGGAAAAACCACTCCGAATTTTTATATTAATACAAGATTTACAACTAAGTTAATCAATGAATCTAACTTTAAACTTCTACCTTTTTCAATTAACTATAATCGAAAACTCTCACCACTCACCAAGAAGTCAAACTCGCTTCTTGTTTACAAAAACTCTCAACTCTTCTTAAATCTAACCACCCAAGAAGTCACAACCTCTCCCCCAAGAAGTCAAACCCACTTCTTGTTACAATTCTCTCATGACTCTACTCCCAAGAAGTCAAACACATTTCTTGTTACACAATCTAGGAATTATTACAACTCAATAATAAACCTAGAAAAAATCAACAAAGACTAATAACCCTAGATTTTAATTGATTAGAATTCAACATTCAATAGTACAAAGTGGAACAGAAATTGTGAACTTGGTCCTTACGTTATTGTGATGAAGGCTTGCATTTTTTCTACATTAAATAATGCTCTCAATATGATATATTTTGTGAATATGCAATAGCTATCATTCTGGCTTTGCTGGAAAATGCCCTCGATTTGTGTATATGCAAAAACACTTTTTTCCTTCAACTTCTTGATCCTTTTATAGAGTTTGATTTGCCTTCAACTTCTACAAGGAAAGGAAGTACTAATCCTTTTCCTTCTTGAATTAGTCTATATTTACTTCTTTCCTTATTTGACTTGAGTTGTAACTTCTTCATTTCATTCTTTTTTTTACTTGAATTGCTAATTTTTTGTTTCTTTCCTTCATTATTTCTTTCCATATTTGTTTCCTTCTTTATTTCTGCATTTTTTTCTTCTTTGCCGCAATAGTTTTTCTTCTTTGCCGCAATCTCTCATAATTGTATATGTCATTTGCAGATAGAGTACGCATACGACAACAAGTAGTAAACCATGCCTTCACTTTATCAATAATCAAAACTACTTTATATGTTCTCCTACTTTCCAACAATATTTGCATCCTTGAAATTGTTAGGCCCACCTTTGGCACAAGAGTTCATAAGTTTAGGACGTGATTAAATTGTCTATGTGCTACTTGTGCTATAATTGTCTTGGGTTTTATATGTTATATTTTAAAGTAGAATTAATTCACTCTTTTTTAAAACTCTTTAAGCATACATGAAAATACACAACAATGTTTGTCCAAAATAGTTTTCAAGTTTTGTCCTTAACAAGAGTAGTATTAATAAAAATAACATGTATGTATAGGCATCATAGGTCGATCCTAATCCAACACATAATATCATGCAATTACAAGAAAGAAAACATGAAATATAAGAATTGCCCAACCCAAACTTTAGCTGCACACTCCTACTATATCGGATCTAATAATCATGACTCATAGACCTTAAATCACCTCACCTCCTTCCGGTTTAAACTTCACCATCCAGGCCATTTCACCCCTCCCCCATCTATCACATAAAGACATTTCAACCACTTAATCTATTAATATCTATAATTCCTCTATTGTTTTCATTCGTGAATCCAAGTCTACTACTAACTCTGGTAATCAGGCTACTACTTTTCTTCAACATCTCATGACAAATCCTGACCCTTGACAAACTGCAAGACTCTTACTAAATTTGATTTACTCAAATCCGTATTATCATATATGTCCTAGACCACCCATACTGACAACTATAGTGCAAGTTAGTAAATAAGAAAGATTTTTGTTCAACATCCTGACTTAACAACTATTTGAAACATGTCCAAAATCATAACAATCACCCATATCCATTTTTTCACACGGTTCAAATAATATGGATCATCATAAATCCTTTAGACATCATTTAACATGTAATCCTAGTCTACACAAGGACCACTCAAGCCTTTAGCTCAAATCTTAGCCATTCATAAACCAACATGTGACAATAGCATTATGAAAAAAGTAAATGTAGTCCACACATAAAATTCACACACAAACAGTCATTATACCCAACGTGGTATCAAAGTTAATCATATAGATATCCTTGTAAAAGGCATAGTATTTAAGCCAATGGTGTCACAACCTAAAATACATCCTAGATGTGACATGACGTATAATTCCATGAGAGTCACTACACAAGTCACTTAACATACATATACACAACATAATAAGGAAAAACAAGAAATCTTATAAAAAGTCATATAAGCGAAAGTACATCAATATTTAAACAAGCCATTTATTACATCAAAAGACTGATCTGGACGTAACTGGTACACCGTATACAGAGTATAAAACTAAACATAAGTAAAGCAATAAATGTGACATTATCCTCAAAGAATGAGGACTCGTCTTCAAAATCTCTAAGTGCTCACTAGCCATAAGCGAAGGTAGAAGATTCTCCACGCTCTATATTGGTAAAAAAACTTAAGGTATAAGTATGCATTATTACATGGAATGCACTAAGTATGAGGAAAATGAAATAAAACATGAAGCATGATCATAAGGAGACATAATCAAAAACATGAATTCAATGACCAAGCTAATGCAGTAAATTATTTAAGAAAAATCATAAATAATGAACATGGTTGATGCATCATAAAAGCTTAAAAAAAAACTTCAGAAAACATTTGTAAGTAAATTAGTTCATTTTGTGGGATATTAGCTTTAACCAAAAATAGACCATGCGAGCTATAACATGGGATCTGATGTAACTCCCACACTGAGAAGAGTGAGTCCCCTTGCCAATGTAGAACTCCATATCATAACTTGTGCTATATGTGGATCCCCTATCTAGGTCATTTAAGGAAAACCCATGGGGGCATGTAGTTTGAAAATAGAGGTTGCTAGTTGAGACTATCCTATTTGAGCCTCCAACTCAAAGTTCTCTCGGTGCTAAGTTAAATCCCAACAAAATAGTCATTTTCATAAATTCATCATCATTCATGGAAAATTATAATACAAGCTTAAACATCATAGAGTAGCTCATTAAGTCTTGAATCAAGTCTAAGTGAGAAAACCTTTCACCAAGTCATGATCCTATAATATGTGAGAAAATTCTTTCCCAATTCATTGATGCTTATCTTAAAGCTAGTCTATTTTTTTTCATATTCAAGCTTATATTCATAGTATAGATTAGATAGATCAATATCTTCTTTCATATTCAAGTATAAGTTCATAAAACATATTTATAGATTCAAGCTTCTTCATCAATGTATGTAAATTAGGGTCATAGTAAAATCATGATCAATGCATGGGTTCATGGGATTTCAACAAGAAAGCATGCAATTGAGTTGAAAATATTATAACAAGATCAATTTCAAATAATTAAATCCATATAAATAGATTCCAAGAAAAATTCAATTAAACATGAACCAATTGAACTAAAATTAAATTGGAGAACTGAAGAATCTTTAGGGACTCATTGATGAACTCCTACATACCTTGAGGATCAAAGTCTAGAATCAATGGTGAAAATGAAGCTTGAATTTGAAACCCAAGCTTTTTATTCCTTGCTCCTTGGGAGGGTTTGGGGATTTTTGGGAGAACAATTTGAGTATAGATAGATTAGGACTAAACATTTGGTTATATGGGCTTATTTATAGGTGAAACAATGTAGTACAGGAATTTTGTGCGTAGGAAAAAACCAAGATACCTTTTAAAATAAATCTTAGTCAGTTCTAAGGTTGTGACATACATCCGCACTGTTTTACTGTAGAGCCAACTTCCGAAACTAAATTATTCAATCATTTCCGACGAAATCATTCTATGGTCGATATACAGTCCGTAGACTCTATATGTAGAACCCAAGTTTCACTCCAAAATTTCAATAAGTATGAAATATTTCTACGAAATCTTCCTATGGTCCGTAAAACCAATAACGACCTGTAAAAATCTTTCATGGAACTGGGGTTCTACATTAAATTTCTGAATCAAACCTTTGAGTCAGTCGTACGACCCGTCAAAGATCATGTGGTTCTTCCGGTCCATCCGTAGGTCAAACTTCACAAAATTTAATTTTCCAAAACCAATCTCAAGGTCTACGACTCATTTCCTATAGCCTATAAACATTCAATGGTCCGTACATTGGACTCATACTTTCGGTCAAATTTCTACATTTTCTTTCCCTTTTGACTTTCAGACTTCCACAAACCATTAGTATGTACAAGGCATGGTACTCGAGCCAACCTAGTGATACCATGTACCAAGCGTGATTTTTGAGTTAACCATTAGTATGTATCAGGCGTGGTACCTTAGTTAAACAGCAATCACACATCACAATCACAACCATTATCACAATGAATACAAATCACACTTTTACAACAAATAAACACATTTATTACATGCGATTGTTAAAATATACATCTCAGTTTATACTTATCCCACTTCCCTTGCCATACGCTATATAAATAATACTAATGAAAAATTAACAAACACATATAACATATATGGGAATCAAAAAATCATTACAAGTTTAACATTAACTAATCGAGTCCGTTATCAGTCTAAACTACAATCAACCATACATTAACTATCCAAACTTCGTGTCCCAAAGGCCTATGTTGAAATCTCCCTATAATTTACAAGAATGAGGTATAACTATTATGTTAAGAGTATATCCTACCTGGACTCCAAGCAGATGCTGAAGATGTAACGACCTGTTTAGTCGTTTTAAGCAGCAGATTTTATTTCTGGAAAAACTGTCTGAGTCGACGGAACCCACGATGGACCGTCATGGGCACGACGGGCCGTCGAGGGGGTCTCGTTCCAAAACACTTAGAATTCTGAAATTTGGGTACTGAAATCGACTCTCTGAACCTCGTAACGGAATGGTAGGACGGACCGTCTTGGGCACGACGGACCGTCACAGACCCTTTAGTGGAATTGAGTCTCTGAACTCTGTGACGGAGCAGCAGGACGGACCGTCGCAGGCACGATGGGCCGTCACAGACTGCGTAATCCCAGGCTGAGTCGGATTTCTTTAAATGTTTTAAGGGGCGTTTTGGACTATTCCTGCTTATAATTATAAAGTTGGTGGTTGAATATTAATAATCCAATTTCTGGAGGGTTAAAGGAGATAACCTTAAATTAATTAGTGGGTTATTTTGTCATCTTTTATACTTAATTATATACTAATTAGGGTAAAAGAAAGAGGGTTTGAATAAGAAAAATAGAAAGAACAAGGAGAGGGAAAGAGAATCGATCGAGAGAGAGAGGAACGAAGATGACAACAGAGCTTTGGAGAATTAGCTTGTTTGATCGCAATTCTTCGGTGGAGGTAGGTTATGGTTTTTATGCTATTCGTAGTAAACTCTTAATAGCGAATGATATGTATTGAGTAGTATTGTAAACCCTTCTATATGCTTAATTGTATGCTTGTATGAATGTGATTACAAAATTGTGATAAAATAAGAATGATGAAGCTATTGAATCTTAATCTTGAAAGAAACCCTAATCTACCTTGTTAATGAGAATTGATGATGTCTTGGTATAACAGAAGGCTTGATGAACTAAAGTGATGAGATTAGTGGAACGGGTGTCACGAACCGACACGTAGAATTAGTGGAACGGGTGTCACGAACCGACACGTAGAATTAGTGGAACGGGTGTCACGAACAGACACGTAGAATTAGTGGAACGGGTGTCACGAATCGACACGTAGAATTAGTGGATCGGGTGTCACAAACTGACACGTAGAATTAGGGGATCGGGTGTCACGAATCGACACGTAGAATTAGGGGATCGGGTGTCACGAACCGACACGTAGTATTAGTGGATCGGGTGTCACGAACCGACACGTAGAATTAGGGGATCGGGTGTCACGAACCGACACGTAGAATTAGTGGATCGGGTGTCACGAACTGACACGTAGAATTAGGGGATCGGGTGTCACGAACCGACACGTAGTATATGGAGCGGAGTGTCACGTACCGACACGAGAGAAATAAGCATAATGAATCTGAAAGACGTTAATATGCTCAATCTAATGAACCTAATTTCCCAAATGGGTATGGCATTGAGTCTTGAGTCCTCATGGGTGAACTTGGCGGTGCTTATTAATGAGTATAGAACTTGTTGTTGCTACATGTTGAGTATTGTAGTTGATTTATGATATTATTTGATATATACTGTTTTCTATTTTAAGTTGGCCGATGATACCTACTCAGTACTCGTGTTTTGTACTGACCCCTACTTGTATGTTTCTTTCTTTGTTATATGTGGAGTGCAGCAAACATACCGTCGTCTTCAACTCAACTGCAACTCTAGCCAGTCTTCATTACACCGGATTTCAGGGTGAGCTAATGCTTCTAGCTTGGACTGGATCTTCTTCCTCATGTCTTGATGCCTTGAAGTTCCGGCATGGACTAGCTTTTGTTTATTTTAGCTTCTTAGAATAGTTTTAGTTTAGTAATTTGAGGATAGATGTTCTTGTGGTGATGACTTCCAGATTTTGGGGGAATAATAGATGTTGAATTTTAAAAGTTATTGAATTGGTTTTCATTAATGAGTTTTAAGTCTTCCGCATTATATTTTGCTATTTATGGTCGAAATGTTGGGGTTTGGATTGGTTGGTTCGCTCACATAGTAGGATAAGTGTAGGTGCCAGTCGCGGCCCGTTTTGGGTCGTGACAAACTTGGTATCAGAGCATTAGGTTCGTTGGTCTCATTACACAAGAACAGGTCTAGTAGAGTCTTAAGGAACGGTAGGGGGACGCCTTTACTTTTCTTTGAGAGGCTATAAGACTTTAGGAAAATTCTACTCCTTCTTTCTTTCGTGCTATTACTTGGATCCAATTGGTATCTAGATGATACCAATTGGTATCTGACCATCTTCACTCTATTTCGCAGATGGTTAGAACTAGAACAACGACTACGTCAACACCAGCACCAGCGGGACAGGGTGCGTCTGAGCCAGCCACTGGGGCTGTAGCTCGAGGAGGAGCAGCGACAAGAGGCCGTGGTAGAGGTCGTGGGAGGACGTCCTCTAGAGGAAGAGGACAAACACCTGCCCCATCTGGTACTAGGGCGGTGACTCCTCCACCGACTGAGGAAGTAGTAAGAGAGGGTGAGGAAGGGGAAAGTGAGCAAGTGCAGGGAGTGTTAACACTTGGGGGTCCACCTCAGACCGGTCAACACTTCTCTGAGAGACCTATGCTTGACTCCAGGGAGTGTTATGGATGTGGGGAGACTGGACATATTAGGAGGAATTGTCCAAAACAGAGTTATAGACCCCAATAGCTAGAGGTAGAGGTGGTCATGGTAGAGGCCGTTATTCTGGAGAACGCGGTGGCCGAGGTAATGGTGGTCACCAAAATGGCCGGGGTAACGGGCAAACTTGAGCCACTACAGCACAACATGGTAGGGGCAACGAGCAGACAGGTGATAGGGCCCATTGCTACGCTTTCCCTGGGCGGTCTGAAGCGGAGGCATCAGATGTTGTTATCACAGGCAATCTTTTGGTTTGTGATTGTATGGCTTCTGTATTATTTGACCGTGGCTCTACATTTTCATATGTATCTTCCGCATTTGCTAATGGTCTTAATTTACATTGTGAATTGCTTGACATACCTATTTGTGTTTCTACTCTGGTGGGTGAGTCTGTGATAGTTGAAAAGGTATATAGGTCTTGTCTGGTGACTTTTGTGGGGAGCAATACTCATGTAGACTTGGTTATCTTAGAAATGGTTGACTTCGATGTAATTCTAGGTATGACTTGGCTCTCTCCAAATTTTGCAATCTTGGATTGTAATGCTAAAACGGTGACGTTAGCCAAGCCTGGGACAGATTCGTTAGTGTGGGAGGGTGACTACACTTCCACTCCAGTTCGTATCATCTCCTTTCTTCGTGCTAAGAAAATGGTTAGTAAAGGGTGTTTAGCATTCTTGGCACACCTCAGGGATGATACTACCCAAGTACCTTCGATTGAGTCGGTTTCGGTAGTTCGTGAGTTTCTGGATGTGTTCCCTGCAGACCTTCCTGGTATGCCACCGGACAGGGATATCAACTTTTGCATTGATTTGGAACCGGGTACTCGTCCCATTTCCATACCCCCTTATAGAATGGCTCCAGCAGAGTTAAGGGAGCTAAAGGCCCAACTTCAAGAGTTGTTAAGTAAAGGTTTCATTAGGCCAAGTGCATCCCCTTGGGGAGCTCCTGTTTTGTTTGTGAAGAAGAAAGATGGGAGTCTTCGGATGTGCATAGATTACCGGCAACTAAATAAAGTAACTGTTAAGAACAGGTATCCTTTTCCTCGCATTGATGATTTGTTCGATCAGTTACAAGGTGCTTGTGTCTTCTCTAAGATTGACTTGAGGTCTGGTTATCATCAATTGAAAATACGGGCAGCAGATGTGCCAAAGACTGCTTTTCGAACCAGGTATGGGCATTATGAATTCTTGGTAATGTCCTTTGGACTAACGAATGCCCCTGCTGCTTTCATGAGCTTGATGAACGGGATTTTTTAAGCCATATCTGGATCTCTTTGTGATCGTATTTATTGATGATATACTGATATACTCCAAGAGTAAGAAGGAACATGAGGAGCATTTGAGAATTGTGTTGGAAATGTTGAGGGAGAAAAAGCTTTATGCCAAATTCTCCAAGTGTGAGTTTTGGCTAGATTAAGTGTCTTTCTTGGGGCACGTGGTTTCTAAGGATGGGGTGATGATGGATCTTTCTAAGATTGAAACAGTGAGAAATTGGGTAAGACCTACTAACGTGTCGGAAATAAGGAGCTTTGTTGGGCTAGCAAGCTACTACTGTCGATTTGTCAAGGGATTCTCTTCTATTGCCTCCCAACTGACGAACTTGACTAAGCAGAATGTTCCATTTGTATGGTCGGATGAATGTGAGGAAAGCTTTCAGAAACTCAAGACCTTGCTGACTACTGCACCTATCCTTACCTTGCCAGTAGAGGGTAAAAACTTCATTGTTTATTATGATGCATCCTATTCTGGTTTGAGTGAAGTGCTAATGCAAGAGAAGAACGTAATTGCTTATGCTTCGAGACAATTAAAGGTGCATGAACGTAATTATCCGACCCACGATTTGGAGTTGGCTGCGGTAGTGTTTGCATTAAAGCAATGGAGACACTATCTATATGGGGTTAAGTGTGAAGTCTATACGGATCATCGTAGCCTACAGTATGTCTTTACTCAGAAAGATTTGAATTTGAGACAGAGAAGATGGATGGAACTACTGAAGGATTATGATGTTACCATCTTGTATCACCCAGGAAAGGCTAATGTTGTGGCAGACGCCTTAAGTAGAAAAGCAGGGAGCATGGGTAGTTTAGCCCACTTACAAGTTTCTAGCGCCCATTGGCTAGAGGGGTTCAGACTCTGGATAATGACTTTATGAGGTTAGAAGTAAATGAGAAGGGAGGATTTTTGGCCAGTGTGGAGGCAAGATCTTCCTTTCTTGACAAAATTAAGGGAAAGTAGTTTACTGATGAGAAACTGATTCAGATCCGAGATAAGGTGTTGCGAGGAGAGGCTAAAGAAGCAATAATGGATGAGGAAGCTGTTTTGAGAATTAAGGGAAGGGTGTGTGTGCCCCGTGTTGATGATTTGATCCACACTATTCTTACAGAGGCTCATAGTTCTGGATATTCTATACATCCTGGTGCAACCAAGATGTATCGTGATCTAAAGCAACATTTTTGGTGGAGTAGGATGAAGCGTGACATTGTTGATTTTGTTGCCAAATGTCCAAATTGTCAGCAAGTAAAGTATGAACACCAGAGGCCCGGAGGAACACTTCAGAGAATGCCCATTCCTAAATGGAAGTGGGAGAGAATTGCAATGGACTTCGTGGTTGGTCTTCCAAAGACATTGGGCAAGTTTGATTCTATTTGGATAATTGTGGACAGATTAACTAAGTCTGCTCATTTCATTCCGGTCAAGGTGACTTACAATGCAGAGAAGTTAGCCAGACTCTACATCTCAGAAATTGTTCGGTTGCATGGAGTTCCACTTTCAATCATATCAGATAGAGGTACGCAGTTTACTTCTAATTTTTGGAGAACATTGCATGCTGAATTAGGTACTAGGTTGGACCTTAGTACTGCATTTCACCCTCAGACCGATGGGCCGTTTGAGCGAACAATTCAGGTGTTGGAAGATATGCTTCGTGCATGTGTGATAGAATTTGGTGGTCATTGGGATAACTTTTTACCCTTAGCAGAGTTTTCATACAATAATAGCTATCACTCGAGTATTGATATGGCTCCTTTCGAAGCATTGTATGGGAGGAGATGTAGGTCTCCCATTGGTTGGTTTGATGCATTCGAGGTTAGACCTTGAGGTACTGACCTTTTGAGGGATTCATTAGAGAAGGTAAAATCTATTCAAGAAAAGCTTTTAGCGGCTCAAAGTAGGCAAAAGGAGTATGCAGATCGAAAGGTTAGGGACTTGGAGTTCATGGAGGGTGAGCAAGTCTTGCTGAAGGTTTCGCCCATGAAAGGGGTGATGCGGTTTGGTAAAAGAGGTAAGCTTAGTCCGAGGTATATTGGACCATTTGAAGTTCTGAAGCGCGTGGGGGAGGTAGCTTATGAATTAGCCTTGCCTCCAGGGCTGTCAGGAGTGCAGCCGGTATTTCATGTGTCTATGCTGAAAAGATACCATGGGGATGGAAACTACATCATCCGTTGGGATTCAGTTCTGCTTGATGAAAATTTGACTTATGAGGAGGAACCTGTTGCCATTTTAGATAGAGAAATTCGCAAGTTGAGATCAAGGGAGATTGCATCCATCAAAGTCCAATGGAAGAATCGACCAGTTGAGGAGTCCACTTGGGAGAAGGAGGTTGATATGCAAGAAACATACCCACATCTGTTTACAGATTCAGGTACTCCCTTTTGCCCTTGTTTTTCTTCTTATGATCGTTCGAGGACGAACGATGGGTAAATTGGTATCTATTGTAATGACCTGTTTAGTCATTTTAAGCAGCAGATTTTATTTCTGGAAAAACTGTCTGAGTCGACGGAACCCACGACGGACCGTCATGGGCACGACGGGCCATCGAGGGGGTCTCGTTCCAAAACACTTAGAATTCTGAAATTTGGTTACTGAAATCGACTCTCTGAACCTCGTAACGGAATGGCAGGATGGACCGTCTTGGGCACGACGGACCGTCACAGACCCTTTAGTGGAATTGAGTCTCTGAACTCTGTGACGGAGCAGCAGGACGGACCGTCGCAGGCACGACGGGCCGTCACAGACTGCGTAATCCCAGGCTGAGTCGGATTTCTTTAAATGTTTTAAGGGGCGTTTTGGACTATTCCTGCTTATAATTATAAAGTTGGTGGTTGAATATTAATAATCCAATTTCTTGAGGGTTAAAGGAGATAACCTTAAATTAATTAGTGGGTTATTTTGTCATCTTTTGTACTTAATTATATACTAATTAGGGTAAAAGAAAGAGGGTTTGAATAAGAAAAATAGAAAGAACAAGGAGAGGGAAAGAGAATCGATCGAGAGAGAGAGGAACGAAGAGGACAACAGAGCTTTGGGGAATTAGCTTGTTTGATCGCAATTCTTCGGTGGAGGTAGGTTATGGTTTTTATGCTATTCGTAGTAAACTCTTAATAGCGAATGATATGTATTGAGTAGTATTGTAAACCCTTCTATATGCTTAATTGTATGCTTGTATGAATGTAATTACAAAATTGTGATAAAATAAGCATGATGAAGCTATTGAATCTTAATCTTGAAAGAAACCCTAATCTACCTTGTTAATGAGAATTGATGATGCCTTGGTATAAAAGAAGGCTTGATGAACTAAAATGATGAGATTAGAGGAACGGGTGTCACGAACCGACACGTAGAATTAGTGGAACGGGTGTCACGAACCGACACGTAGAATTAATGGAACGGGTGTCACGAACCGACACGTAGAATTAGTGGAACGGGTGTCACGAACCGACACGTAGAATTAGTGGAACGGGTGTCACGAAACGACACGTAGAATTAGTGGATCGGGTGTCACGAACCGACACGTAGAATTAGGGGATCGGGTGTCACGAACCGACACGTAGAATTAGAGGATCGGGTGTCACTTAGATGACACGTAGTATTAGTGGATCGGGTGTCACGAACCGACATGTAGAATTAGGGGGTCGAGTGTCACGAACCGACACGTAGAATTAGTGGATCGGGTGTCACGAACCGACACGTAGAATTAGGGGATCGGGTGTCACGAACCGATACCTAGTATATGGAGCGGAGTGTCACGTACCGACACGAGAGAAATAAGCATAATGAATCTGAAAGACGTTAATATGCTCAATCTTATGAACCTAATTTCCCAAATGGGTATGGCATTGAGGCTTGAGTCCTCGTGAGTGAACTTGGCGGTGCTTATTAATGAGTATAGAACTTGTTGTAGCTACATGTTGAGTATTGTAGTTGATTTATGATATTATTTGATATATACTGTTTTCTATTTGAGTTGGCCGATGACACCTACTCAGTACTCGTGTTTTGTATTGACCCCTACTTGTATGTTTCTTTCTTTGTTATATGTGGAGTGCAGCAAACATACCGTCGTCTTCAACTCAACCGCAACTCTAGCCAGTCTTCATTACACCGGATTTCAGGGTGAGCTAATGTTTCTAGCTTGGACTGGATCTTCTTCCTCATGTCTTGATGCCTTGAAGTTCCGGCATGGACTAACTTTTGTTTATTTTAGCTTCTTAGAATATTCTTAGTTTAGTAATTTGAGGATAGATGTTCTTGTGGTGATGACTTCCAGATTTTGGGGGAATAATAGATGTTTAATTTTACAAGTTATTGAATTGGTTTTCATTAATGAGTTTTAAGTCTTCCGCATTATATTTTGTTATTTATGGTCGAAATGTTGGGGTTTGGATTGGTTGGTTCGCTCACATAGTAGGATAAGTGTGGGTGCCAGTCGCGGCCCGTTTTGGGTCGTGACAGAAGAACTCTGAACATGAGCTTCCGACTCTGTAGGGGCGAATCGTGACGAGCATAAATCAGAATTTCATGGATTTTGATCCTTTTTGTGTTGATTTTTCTCTCCTCTATTATTGGCAAGCTTAACTTCACTTATAAGATATTTGTAGTCGTCCTACCCTATTTTACCACTGAAGGATGAGGAGAAAAATTAAAAGAATTCAGATTTTAGAATTTATATCCTTTTAATCCAGCTGCAGAGGTTGATACGTTGTTGCAGTGGTGTTGTCAAAGTTGAAATATTCCCGCTATTGCAGGGGATGACGTCAGCCCGGGTCATTATTTAATTCCAAAAAAATTTATTATGTCACCCTTATTTTGAATTGGTGGTGTATTTTTAAAATTCATGAGATTTCACATAAGATGCCTTTGAATAATGATGTAGGTCGTTATATTTTGCTTTAACATAATCTCTTTTGTTATTGTTAATTTGTTATCAGTAGTTGTTTCATATTATTATGTTCATATATAATGTAGTTGCTTTCGCTTATCTTAATTTTAAGTGTGTTTTTTCAATACCAACATAAATTTAACTTAAGATACTATTGAAAAAATTCTATTCTCTACATTTAATTTTACTTATTAATTATTTGTATGGTGATGAATTATCGCATTTTTCTTTCAAGTGTAGTTTTTCTCTTAAAAAATTTAAGTTATATTTTTTTGAAAAAATAATACTTAATAATAAAATATACTTAGTGTAGTAAAAATATAGCAAATACTAACAATTCACAACCCTAGTTTTCACGACCCAGGAGTACCCTTAAATGTAACGAGGCGTACAAGACCTCGAGAGGCTTCATACAACCCACTTAGCTATAAAAGATAAGATAATAGAAATGAGAGGAAATTTAAAACATTTGCAACACAATCAAACTCTTTATAAAAACGAAACGGAAGTTCAATACACTTCGTCTCAAACCATCTAAAACATGAATATCTTGGAACACAACCATAAAATAATGTTCAAAACATAAAATGAAAGGACATAAGAGAAATGGTGGTCAAACTCTTGAATGCTACGAGGACTCACCAATCTTCAAATCTTGCTTCTATTAAAATCCTAGCCATGGAAATGAGAGTCGATATCGTCGAACCCTACATTTGGATAAGAAATGTAGGCAAGAGTATGTGTTAGTACAAACATGTACTAAATATAATAGCTTATATAAACATCAACATAAACATAGATATAAACAACATAAGTCATAAAAAATCATGACCAACACACGTGAATCTCATCTTAAACCATACTTACGATACTTCCTTGAAGTAACCTTGTTTCATCATAACTATGCTAATTTGATTGAGGAATAATTAATACTTAGTTGTTCTTATTATCCACGGAATGAATGTCATCTTACTAATCCAAGCTAAGTCATTATCCATGGAAGAGTACTACTTTACCAATCCAAGCTATTCATGAATGATGTCATCTTACCAATCCAAGCTATCCATGAAAGGTACTACTTAACCAACCAAGCTACCCTGGAGAAGCACCTCATCATGTCAATCCAAGATACCATGAATGGGTACCATGTCACCAATCAAAGCTACCACGAAGAGGTATCATATTACCAATTCAAGTTGTCATGGAAAGGACCTCTTACAATCCAAGCTACCATAAAGAGGTCTCATATTACCAATTCAAACTACCATGGAAAGTACTACTTAAAATTCAAGCTACCATAAAGAAGAACCTCATCATGTCAATTCAAGATACCCATGAATGGCCTCATATTACAAACTCAATTACCGTGAAAAGGTCTCATATTACCAATTCAAGCTACCATGAAGAGGTCTCATATTATCAATTCATGATACGATGGAGATGTCTAATATCACCAATTCAAAGTAACATGGAAAGGTGTCATATTACCAATTTAAGCTACCATAAATAAACACCTCAACATGTCAATCCAAGTTATCCATGGAGAAGCATCTTATTATATCAATCCAAGCTATTGATGGAGAAGCATATCATTATGCTAATCCAATCTATGTCTTTTTATCATAGTTCATAAATTCATTTATTCATTTTATGTGGGTAAGTCTTTCAACGTAGAATCATTTTATGTGAGTAAATCTTTCACATTCATGCATATATACATTCATAGGGTAAATCATGTGGGTAAATCCATTCCGCAACAATTCTATCTAATAATAAGAACTATTATATAAGTTTTACTCTCAAAGCCCTACTAATTATAATTCATCATATATGCTTTAATCTCAAGCAATCTATAATGTATCATATCAATCCTATATGAATACATCCATATCCTCAATTTTCCCTTTCATAAAATAAAACTCATTTACATTTATAATTATGGGTTAGGCATGGGTACATGTAAATTCATCATAAAAACATGTAATTATATCAATTCAATAAATAATCATAAACCAATCATTTGGATCAAATCTCATCAACGCCCATAACTTTGGAAGAAACCCTAACTCAAATTAAGGAATTTCTAACTCTCAATTGGGGAAATCTTAGTGGCTCCATGGATGGAAGGATTCTATGGATGAAAAGATATCATACCTTGTTAACAAAGACCATAAAATCTTGAGGATTGGAGACTTGACTTTGATCCTAACTTGAACTTTTTCTTCTTCTGTATGTTCTAGAGAGAGAAATATTTGAGAGGAAGAACTTTGGGATTTCTTTTGAGGTTTTGAAAATAATGACTTGAATATGTGAGTTTTGGGGTTGTAATGACCCGAAGCGTCATTATTTAGGAAGGACCAAATCTGAAGAAAATCTGGACCCTGTCCCGCTAGAGGGGGCTAGTTGCTGCCGGTGCGACGGCACTGCAGCGGGTTAAGTTGCTGCTACAACTGGATAGGCGAGACAACATATAATTACGAGAAATCCTATTTTTCTCCATATTCATAAAATACCTAGAAAAAATAGTAAATTACCTAAAAACCTTAGAAAAGTTGCTCTAAGTTGGGGAAAGAAGGAGTAGGTGTAACACTCTGAAAGCCTAAAACGTTATCTAGAGCCTCACATGAGTATATAAGGTTCATAACACTGTTTTAAAGTCAATAATAATGTATAAAAGTCATTTAGGAAGTTTAGAGTCAAAACGTCAAGGAACGTCCACGACGTCCGTAGACTAGTGCAAAAGGTGCTAGCGTGCCTTAGCCTATTTGACTAGATTTTAGGAGTCAAAATTTGACAAATTTGGTGGTAAGATGTATAACACATATTAGAGTTGGTTTAGGATTGAAACTTCTTGTATGACTCTCCAAGGACCACCCAAAGGGTCCTTGAGAAGGAATCTTGCATTGTGGCTAAAAGATGTCTTGAGATAGTAGCCATTGATGGATATAGGCTACGAAATGTGGCCTGATTGACGATATGTCGATGGTCACTTAGCCATTTTGGAAAAGGTTCCATTTCGGTCACTCTTTGACCAAAATGATGACTGCACAGGACGGTGGGTGTCTTGGCTGTCGACTGACCTACGGCCAGTTGGTCGGGGTCTCGTAGGTCAAGGCCACTATTTTTCTATCAAGTATTATTTACTTAGTTTAATTAAGTTAGTTAGTTAGGGGGTTACATAGTGTTTAGGGGTTGTTTAATTAGGGTTGTTAATTAATTATATAACCTACCCTAAGTCTAAACACAACTTAACACCTCTCAACTCCAAAAACACAATTTCTCTTCCTTTTCTCTTCTTTCTTTCCCAAATAGAAGAAATCCATTGAAGGGCTAGGTCAAGGTCCTTAAGGAAGCAAGAAGAGTAATTTTCTCCATAAATATTCAACAATTAACAAGGTATGGGATCCTTTCACCTTTGGAATTCCTTTCCCCAAGGGGTTCTTCCAAAATTGATTTCAAAAAGATGAGTTTCATGTGGGTTTCTTTCTAGTACGAATTTGATCTTCTAAATTGTATTGTATATGGTTTATTTTAGTTATTATACTTAGATTATGATGTATTATTATTCAATTATGCTAGTTTTTAATGAATTAACCTATTTATGTGAAGTAGATCATGAAATTGACCCAAGTTCCTTGCCCTAGGTTATGAACTAGTGATGAATTGATGTGTAGTGATTCAATTGACTTCATTATTGTATTAATTAATATTGTGTGATGATATTAGACCCATTGTTTGGTTGAATTGTATGGTTGATGGTAAAACCTTGGATGATGGCTTGTGAAGGAGATTGAGTAAGTCTTGTGATCTCAAACCTTTAATTCAATTATGATTATGTGTGTTTAGTGATGAAGTTACATTGAAGTATACCTTATGATAAGAATGATTAGGGTTGGTATGATGCTGAATTGAAATGTGTTTATTTGTGGCTTATGAGTGTTGGTCAAGATGTAATGATATAAGGTCGGTGATGAATTGCCTATGTGCCTTATTATGATATGATGATGTAGATGTACTAATATCACGTGAGTGAATTACATTGAAAGGAAATTATCATGTAATTAATTATGATCTAAAGACTATGACTATATAAGGAGTAGTCTCATATGACCTAAACTAAATTATGATAATTAATTAAAGACATTTAAAAAGGGACTCTAGCTTAGCACCGAGTTAACTAGAAGTGAGTAGTGTCTTTTCCCACGTAGAGAAGGTAGGTTCACTAATGTACTCATGAGATCGGAGACTATAATGCATGTAGTATAAAGAGGGTCCCAAGTACATCTCCTAATTCTTGAACTATGTTGCCCCCATAGGAATACTAGCTAGTGGATCCACATAGATGTCAAATTCATGTTTTAGTACTACCTTGGCAATTAGTCCACCTTCTTTTAGTGTAGGGTTCCATGACACCGAATTCCACATTGGCTCATTATATCAGTTAAGGCAAGATGTTCTCGAAAGTAAAATGAAGCAATAAAGTAAACTTTAACTATGATGACTTACGGGGTTTGACTTAGTCTAGGTAGGGTATGAGACTCTACCTATACATTGCACTAGTTGGTCTTGAGGGAAGTCTTAGGATGATGTTCTTATGCTTTATGCTCTTATAAAGTGAAGGAAATGTATGTGTTGACTTTATATGTTGATAATACTATATGATGTTGGTTTCATGTATGAACATGCTATTGGTCTATAGTGCTAAATATGATGATGATTACTATTGATACTATGTTATGAGATCGTAGGAATTGCTTATGATTCTTGGTTGGGTTTACTTGATTGAGTAAGTTTATGGGGCCTTACTTGGTCATTGCATTTGTGGACTTGATGGGGGTTATGAGTAAGGATCTTGTATGTGTTGTTATGACATAAACTCTTATATGTGCTTTGTTGACATAACATGATGTTGGAGTTATGTTGGTTAAGGTTCTAGTATGATATTAATCATGTTGACTTGGTTATACTTGATTATGTTGGTCTTGTGTTGAATATGTTATTGTCCCGAATGAATATGTGGTTATTGTCCTATATAAGTTCTTGATTCTGCATAAGGCTTTTCAAAGTAGCTTGACATGGTTCTGAATAAATGTCATTTTTAACATGATTTCGATACTGTGTGTGCATAAGATTTCATACTTAGTACAGGTGATGTGCTAACCCCATTTCTCCCCTTTTTTTCCAAAATTTTAGGTTCCGGTCGTTGAAGGGTTCGTGATCACTTTGAAGGAAGGCTTGGATCATTTCTCCAAGTATGGGTATGTCATCATGTTCCAAAGAAAATGCCTTTCTATCACTCTACCTATGTTATATTGCTATAGTCTACAGACAATCATTTCATTCTTTTTGTTTCAAGATATTGTTGTAAGCCCTAAGTGACATTTCTACAATTGTGCAAAGGCTTTGCCCATATTGGTGTATTTTGTTTAGATGGTTTAATATGAGACATCCTTATGAAGACTATATTATGTATATTATCTATGTGTGTCATAAAAATAGAAGACTATGTAATCTTCTAATACGTGGAGTCTATGTATACTCGCTATGAATATATTATGTGTAAGCGAAAGGCCTAAGTAAAACTCATGAAGTAGATGTAGAGGAAAAGTTTTAAATTTATCACACTTTTAGCCTATGAATGTAATGATGAATGCTAAGAGGCTAGTCTTATTCCTCTCCGAGGTCGATGACGTAGTTACGTCTAGGGGGTGATCCCCGAATGTGACAGAAGGATATTTCTAGTGTGTGTATGGTGGAATATTGCAAAGTCTTGTCCAAATAAACTCACCGTCTCGAATCTGGAAAAGCTGGAAAAAAAAACCGTACAACAGCTTGGCGTCCAGGTAGGCTAGGTTTTATGCATTGAGTAGTTTTAAATATGTGTCTACCATGTAATGTATGAAATCGATAGCATGGGTTAGTTATAGACCTTCGTGCACCGAGTGAATTCCGTGGAAAATTGTTATAATTTATGTAATTGGGTTAGTGCTTAAGTAGAGATTTTGATGACTTGTCAAGGTTTCTGGAATTGCCTTTTTGAATAGAATTGCTTCGAAAATAACGGTATCCAATAAGGTGGAACAAGATTATGGGTATATGTTATGTTCGACCTATTGAAGTTATGAAGATGGATTTGGGTTATTAGGATTAAACCCTAATAACGAACCCTAATGAATAACTAGGACTGAGTTTGGCCTATTGCATGTTAGGAATTGAGGGTAATTTATAGATGATGGTTGTGATGTTATGTTTGTGCGACATATGTTGTAATTGTTTCATTATAATGCATGTACTTATCTGAATTTGCATTATTGACTGCCCTAATCATAAATAAGGATAATTGAATAATTCTATGCCATGAAATAACCTCTTGTTGTATGATTGTGAGAATAAACATTGTGATTATGATTATGGTATGTGAATGAGATCGGATTTCCACGTTCTGGAAAGTTAACTTGGATCGGGTTGCAACGTTTCAACACAACTTTGGGATCGAATTGCCACGTTCCAGCAAGCTAACTGTTTGAGTTTGGGTTACATGAGAGGACCAACTACTTGCAATAAATGTTTAATGTGAAGCATGTTATATTCAATATTATGCATGTGTGAAATCCTTGTCGATCGGGTGTAGTTGTATTTATGCATATACATGTGAATATTTGGTGACATGGATGCGTTATATAGTGTATACTTGTTAGGAAATAGTGGAAGGTCAATGTGTTCTAATTGCGAGTGAGGAACAACGAGAGGTGTTTGTTTGGGTAAGTACCAAAATAGAGTGGGCTAAGGTTAGATCTGAAGGTAATGAAACTACATGGCCTTGGTTAGGCAAGGTGACGAGAATTTAGGGGTATGACACGATCGAGTGGTAGGAAATAAAGGTGGTAGTACTTGGGAATATTAGCTGGGGCTAGCATGTTTAAACTATGATCTAATAAAATCGGAAGTGTTAGTTGTGAGGAAAGTGGTTAGTATTCAGAGGTGTAAACCCACAGGTGTTCTAAGAGAGGACAAGGGTGGAGAAGCGAGTGGTTGAATGCATGATCTTACTATTTTATGAAGTGGGTGTCGGGTTAACCGATGATGCCTACCAGTACATGTGGTTTTACTGATACTACTCTTGCTATGTCTTTTGACATAGTCTTGATACAAGATTGGTGATGTCTCATTAGGTGAAGATAAATAAATTCTGCAACAGCTTCTATTCTTTTTTCTGTATGGTGGGAGTTGTGTCTTTTGTTATTTTGTCCAATTTTTATTCTTAGTAGCTCTTGTACCTGTTAGACTAGATCTTTAGGGTTGTTAGTTACTTTAAAAGTCTTAACTAGTTCGTTGAAAAATATCCCTTTTATAAAGATTTTGATCTCTATTATATCCGTCCTTCGTTAATTTTTCCGCATGTTTAAATCTTTGGGGTATAAAGATTCTCCTACTTAGGTGTTAGAGCGGGTATCCGCACGTCCCGGTAGGTTGAGCCGTGACTGGGGTTAAAATGACTTTGATAAGGGGTCCTAGGCATGGATAAAACGACATGGATTTTATCTCATTAAAATCGAAAAACACCCTTTTGAACCCAACTTACAGTGGTCTGCCCCACCTTCATAGGGGCACCACGACTCGTCTAATTTAGGAATTATATTAATATTTTTATTTGATATTTATGTATGATTAATAATTGAAATAGTTAACTATTATATTCTTAATAAGTTATCGGTTAACCCAATAACTCAATAATAAAAAATTAATATCCAACCAATAAGCCAATATATTTTTTTTATAAAACCATTAAATAAGTGTTAATCCAATAAACTAATAACACTTTTTTTTGTTCAGTTTATCGAGCGATTCAATTTTTGCACACTCCTAAAATTTACGTATGAAAATAATATTATTTCTTCTTCTTCTCTTACTTTATATTCGCATATTTTACACAATTATATACGTATGAGGATACAATTTTTAAAAATAGTGTGAAGAGAAATTGTGGTAGGGTATTTCATTCAAATACACCCTCAATTTGCACTCTCAAAATATGGACAATTTGCACACAATGAAACAACCATCACAGTAAATTCAAGAAATCCTATAGTACAAATGCTATTCTTCCTTCCTTATTACATAAACCACATAAATCCAACGGGCGTTCATACAGAGGGAGATACAAGAAAACTAAATGAAACACAATGTTTTTTCTATATTAATCGTTCTACACGCTAACGTTTGGTGTTGGTTCAAAAATCATTTCTTCTTCAAGACCAACTTCATTATCATGGTAAGAAGTTAAAGTGGGCCTTGGCTCAAAATCTTTAGTAAAAGATTATTTTACTTGTTTGAGGCCAACATCACCATGATAGTAAGCAGTTAAACTCGGCTTTGGTTCAAAAGACCTTTCTTCTTCAAGACTAAATTCATTATCATGGTAAGAAGTTAAAGTGGCCTTGGCTCAAAATCTTTAGTAAAAGATGATTTTACTTGTTTGAGGCCAACATCACCATGATGGTAAGCAGTTAAAGTCGGCCTTTGTTTAAAAGAGGTTTCTTCTTTAAGACTGACTTCATCATCACGGTAAGAAGTTAAAGTCGGCCTTGGTTCAAAATCTTTAGTAAAGGATGATTTTTCTTGTTCGAGACTAGCACCATCATGATAGTAAGCAGTTAATGTCGTCCTTGGTTCAAAAAACTTTTTTTCTTTAAGACCAACTTCATTATCGTGATAAGAAGTTGCAGTTGGCCTTGGTTAAAAAAACTTTTCTTGTTTTAGACTAGCTTCATCATGATAATAAGCAGTTAGAGTTGGCCTTGGCTCGAAAGGAACGCCAGGTCTCTTCTTGCATCTATTCTGCTTGCATACTGCACAAAAATCTCATACTCAAAATATTAACTAAGTAGTGTTTCACATGCAAAAATTAGGATATTTTCCAGTATTTCAATGTAAATTTGTTTCTCTCAGTAAGTTGATTTGGTTGAAAATACATATATTTCTTGAAAGTGTGTGAAATATATTTAAACTTTAATCAAAATTGTTGTTACAATATCAAATTTTAGAAATGACATTTTACTCTCCTTCACTATTTAATAGTATATTTTAAAAGTATATATGTCTTCACATAAACATAAAAAATATTGCACAATTATAAATAGTAATGTCTCCACATTAACACATATATATCTATAAAATACACTATTAAATAGCTCAGGGAGTAAAATATCTTTTACAAAATTTGGTATCATAATAATAATTTTGGTCAATAATAAAGTATTTTTCAGACCCTTTTCCCTTGAAACTATTAAATATATAGAGAGAGAGAGAGTAGAAATATAGGGAAGGTTAGTGTGTTCATCCAGTTGAGGGTATTTATGTAATGTTTGTATTTTTTCATTTCAATTTGTACATTTTCTTTAATCTTTCTAATATTTGAGAATTATATTTCAAGAAAATATTATAAATTGTGATAATTAATAATTTAAAATATTTAGATTAAGAAAATATTTAAACTCTCAAAAATTTATTGATGTCACATAAATTGAGACAAACGAAATAACACATATTATTTAAAATTCCCATAAAAGAACACTGTAAATAACAAAAATTAACTACTTGAAATATTATAAAAAATATAAAAATTGATTGATTCTTGAAGTTTATATCCACCGCGAAGATTGAAATATAGAGAGTAATAGATATTATTTAAAAATATATACAAATTACTAGAAATGACAGTAATTACCAATTTCAAATATTTTAAAATTATAATTTTTTGGGATGATTCTCCAAATTCCAATGATATCACATAGATTGAGACAAAAAGTGAAACATATATTGGGTCATGTGCTGACATGAGGTATCATATATGGTATATAGTACGTAGAAATTGCATGGCAAGGCTGAAGTACTTTTTGAAAAAAAATACATGTAATAAAATTAGGTAATGATTTGATAAACATTTTGAGTATTTAATATTGACAAAAATTCCTACTGATTGAAGCTATTTGATAATTAAATTAAAAGTTATAATGGTAAGAATAATATCTTACTTATTACCTAAGTTTATTTCTAATCCAAGTAAAACCATAAATAACATTAAATGAAGAATAGTTCTCGTCTTTACATCAGTTACTTGAAGGACGTATCATATTAAGTTTTAACCTCTAAATGGTCTTCCCTTCACCCATTAGGATTATCACATATTATCTACATTATTTCCATCGCCGATGACTATGATAACATAAGACTAGGGCAAGGAGGTAGAAACTAATATATGACTTACGCTTTTGCTTCTCTCTGTGATGATATCTTCCGCAATAGATATGTACCCTAACGATCTCTATGTAAAATTATCGTCTTCAAGATCCTGATGTGTATTAATATATTAAGAGCCTATATGCGATATCTGAGCCAAAATTGTTTGAACTGATAATCTTCATATATAAAACGTGTGCATATAAAAACTAAATTAATATTTCATTTGCAATTTTGTTAGAACAAGCATATTGAGAAGATCTGCAAGAGGTATAGATCCAAAAACAATTCAGAAGGTCTCATTGACAAAAAAAAAACTATATCAATGAGGATGGTCTCAAAAAATTTCTCCATTACCGATAATATTTGGAAAATTAATAGTAATTTTTTAATTCGTGTTTACAATATAGTATGTTGATGCAAAGCAATGTTTAACTGACAATTAATAAACCTTTTCCCTTAGTCAATAAATGATGTGTTAAGAAATTTTTTTAGAAAACTTCCTTTTATTTATCATTTGTTATCGTGTGTGGTTACCTTTGCTAGTGCTAAGTTGTTGCGTTTTGTTTTGGCAGATGTCGAGGATCAGATCTTTTGTTTCCAATGGTAGAGGAGAGGCAGTCCTCGAGGCTATTGTTGAGACCCCAGCTAGAGGTAGCGGTAGGGCGTTAGCTAGGGATCGTGCTTGTGGATTAGCATCGGTTAGAGTTCGTTCCCGTGGAGTGGCACCAATTAGAGGCAAAGCTAGAGAGGCCTCTCCTGAGCCACATGATGAGGGGGATGAGGACCAGGTTCCTCCTGAATTTTGAGCTCCTTGTTTCAGGAGTGAGTGTGCTATGTGTGTTAGAGAAACTCACTTAGGGTAATTTGACAAGTACACCACAAGGTTCTTAGACGAGGTAGGGTCATAGACCTCAAAGAAGTAGCAAACTCTAGTATTCATGATCAGGTAGGCTAACCACCAGTTGTTCCTACACTAGGTGTTTGTTCACATAATGCTCCTGAGATTATTCTGATAATGGTTGATCAACAGTGTTCTAAGAGGTTTCAGAAAATGAAACCACCCAGTTTCATGTTAGTAAGATTGAATATGCTCATGAGTTCGTGATGTTGTGTGATGAGATGCTTAAGGTAGTGGGTATGGTGGATGCTCGTGGTGTTTTCCTTGTTACACTTCAACGTCGTGATCGTGCCAGAGAGTGGTAGAGGACTTTAGTGAGGTCTCGATAAGTTGGATCTCCCGTGGTGTGTACTCTGGTACTTTCTAGGACTGCTTCCTTTTTTGGAGCACGAGGAGGATAGTTGGTTGAGGTTTGAGAGGTTGACTTAGGGCATTTTCTCAATAATCGAGTATGAGGCCTGTTTTTGCGAGCTTTCTAGGAATTGTATGCCTATTGTTTTGGATGAAGTAGTGAGAGTTCACAGGTTTGTGAATGGGATGACTTTTTGTCATGTTGTATTTGTTCAAAGTAGACAAAGAGAAGGATTCCTTCTAGTCCATTGTAAGCACCGCCAAGGAAGGGGGCTTGATAGTTCTAAAGGAGTTCGGGGAGCCCAAGAGGTCTCGATCATCTGGTCAGTTTTTTGGTGCCTTATTTAGAGGCAAAGGATTGCATAGAGGCAGTAGCTCCTTTAGGTGTCATGGTCCGATTTATGTTTCTATGCTATCAGTTGAAAATAGGAAGTCAAACTCAAGGATCTTATTATTTCTAGTTGAGGTGTCTATGGTAGTTCATCTGGTTCAAAACATCAGATGTCTTGATTTACTTGTAGGGGTCCATGGTCATTTGATACGACTGTGTTATAAGGGTCCATGGTCATTTGATACGACAGTGTCCTCTTAAACTCATTAAGGACCCATCGTTCTTATTCAACTACTCCAACTAGAGATTCAGTTCCTCTAGCCAGGGGTCAATGCAAAGGTTAGACCGATATAGGTGGCAGGACTACTGGTAGAGAGGTACTCCAGCTCCGCAGGGTGGAGGAAGAGGTTCTACTTTGACTGTAGGCGGTCGGAGGGACAATGTTATGCTTTTTCATGGAGGCTTAAGGCCAATACTTTTGATGTTGTGATCATAGATATCATTCTAGTTTTCCATCAACCTGAGTTTGTTTTATTTGATGTGGGGTTTTATTTCTCGTATACATATACATGTTTTATTGTTGGGTTTGATATAATGTTTGATTGTATGTTTGTGTCTATTCATGCATCTACACCAGTGGGTGAATCCTTAGTGGTAAAATCGAGTGTATCGTTCATGTCTTGTTTCTTTAGGCGGGTATGATACTTCCATAGACTTGATCAGGATGATAGAATTTGATGTTATCTTAGGTATGGATTGGATTTCTTCACATCATGCTATTAATTGTAACCTTCACGATGTCTAATGTCCCGGGAGTTGAGTGGATGACTTCTAGTTGTTATTATCCCAGCAAATTTATCTCCTTCATTCGATCTCAGAGGTTGGTTAATAGAGGGTGTTTTTCCTACTTGAATTTCATTCATGATACTAGTGTTGAACTACCTCTCATGGATTTTTGTTCCCATAGTTTTAGAGATTTCAGATGTTTTTCCTACTGAACTTTCAAGTGTTGCTTAGGATACGAATATTAATTTTATTGTTGACTTGGAACTGGGTACCAAGCCTATCTCTATTGCTCCTTATCATATGGCTCCAGCTAAGTTGAAGGAATTAAAGTATCAGTCATAGGATTCCTTTAGTAAGGGATTAATTCGCTCTAGTGTTTCTCCTTGGATTACTCTTGTTTGTGAGGAAGAATGATGGATCCATGTGGATGTGTATTTATTATCGTCAGTTTAACAAAGTGACTATGAAAAATAAATATCCTCTTCCTCACATAGATGACTTGTTAGTCAAATTCGGGGTGCATCTCTGTTTTCTAAGATTGATTTGAGGTTCACGTATTACCCAGACAAAATAAAGGCATCGGATATGTGCACTATGAGTTTCTTGTGATGTCTTTTGTTTTGACTAACACTCTTGCAGCGGTCGTGGAGTTGATGAACGTAGTATTCCAACCCTACTTTTTTTATAGATTCCATTGAAGACATCTTTGTGTACTCCAGAGATTGAGGATCATGATTGGCATTTGAGGATTGTACTCTAAAGATTGAGGGAGGAGAACATTTATGTCAAGTTATCAAAGTGTAAATTTTGGATTTATTCTATGGTATGTTTGGGAGATTTGGTGTCAAAGGAGGGTATTCGAGTAGATCCAACTGAGATCAAGGAAATGAAGAGTTGTACTAGACCTATGTTAGTCATTGAGATCCGGGTTTTTGTATGACTTGCGGGTTATTACAGGCAATTTGTTCAGAGCTTCTCCACTATTGCATCTTCTTTGAACAGATTGACTCAATAGAGTGTGAGCTTTCAATGTTCTGATGAGTGTGAGGAGAGCTTTTAAAAGCTCAAGACATTATTTACTTCAACCCTTATTTTGACTTTACCTGAGATGGGCGTAGACTTCACTGTTCATTGGCATTTTTTGGGGTCACGTTAGATGGATTTTTTATGTATAAGGGTAAGATGATCGCCTATTCTTCTAGACAATTAGATACCCATGAGAGAAATACCATACCCATAATTTAGAGTTGGTAGGCGTAGTGTTTTTTCTTAACCTATAACCATATTATCTGTATGTGGTTCATTGTAAGGTCTTTATGAATTATCTGAGTCTTCAATATATCTTCAGTTAGAGGGATATGAACTTTAGGCAACATAGACAGCTTGAGATACTAAAGCACTATGACATTACCATCTTATATCATCCATAAAAGTCCAATGTTATGGCCGATGATTTGATTAGCAATACTTCTAGCATGGGAAGTCTTGTTGTTATTAGTGTGGAGTAGAAACCACTGGCTAGATACAGAGGTTATCTAATAGTCTCGTCTAGTTATAGGTTTCTCAGGAGATGGATGGTTTGATTGCTTTCATTCAGGTTTGTTCTTCCTTAGTTGAGCAGATTTGTGAGCATCAGTTTGATGACGAGAAACAATGTCTTATTCGAGACAAGGTGATGAAAAGGGAAACCAAAGAGGCTATCCTTGATTCTAAGGGTTCCTTAAGGATTGGGGGTAGGATTTGTGTGCCCAAGGTGGACAATTTGATTAGATTGATTCTTAAGGAGGTCGATTGTTCCCGATATTCCATCCATCCAGGTGTAGAAAAGATGTATTACGATTTGAACTATTACTATTGGTGGTGTGGGATGAAGAAGAATATCGCAGATTTTGTTTCAAGGTGTTTAAATTGCCAATAGGTCAAGTGTAAACACCAGCTGCCTGAAGGTATATCTCATAGGAAGCCTATTATTACTTGAAAGAGGGAGTTAATCACTATGGAATTTTTTATGGGATGACCAACCACTATGGGAGGTTATGATTCTATTTGGGTGGTTATGAACAAGTTTACCAAGTCTGCCTATTTCATTTCGGTTCGATGAAGTTACAATAGAAAAGTTAGTTGAGCTTTATATTTTGTGCGACTGCATGGGGTCCAAGTTTCTATAGTATTTGATTGAGGTTGCTTGTTCACTTCCTTTTTCTAGAAGACATTACAACATGGTTTGGGTACTCGACAAGATATGAGTACAACCTTCCATCCCCGTAGAGATGGTCAGCCTGAGCAAATGATTTAGGTTTTGGAGGACATGCTCCGAGCTTGTGTGATAGATTTTTTTGCTAGATGGGATCATCATTTGCCCTTAGTAGAGTTTGCCTACAACAACAATTATGAGTCTAGTATTCAGAAGACCCCATTTGAGGCGTTGTATTACAAATGATGTAGATCTCCCATCAGATGAGTTGATTCCATTGAGACGAATTCATTGGATATAAACTTGCTTAGAGATGCTATGGAATAGGTTCGTATGATTCAGGGTAAACGGATGACACCAGAGTCAACAGAATAGTATGCGGATCGGAGAGCTCAATCCCTAGTGTTCACATAGGGTGATTATATTTGGCTTCGAGTGTCACATATGAAGGGTGTGATGAAGTTTGGAAAGAATGAAAATCTTAGCCCTAGATTCTTCGGGCCCTTTGAAATTTTGACTTGTATGGGAAATGTGGCATGTAAGTTGGTTTTGCCACCTAGCTTGCCAAGTGTGCATCTTGTGTTTCATGTCTTCATGCTTCGAAAGTACGTGTCGGATGAGTCCCATATACTTTCTCTTGATTCAGTTGAATTGAGTTCACTTCTCTTTGTGATAATGTCTTTCGAATCAGGTATGTACTCCTAACGATCTATATGTAAGACAATCATGTTCAAGATCCTTATGTGTATTAAAGTATTTAAGGGTTCTCAATAATAATTACAAAAGAAAATATTTTTGATTAACCAAATACAAGAAGAAAAAACTTCCTTAGGAATACATTTTATTGAAAAATATCCTTTGACATGCCAAAAAGGCAAACACATAATTATATCTAATATTACTATTAAGAAGAGGAAATAAGCATACAACTGGGTGTTAACACGCTTGCTTTAGTTCTATGTTTCCCTCCTAAAAAAGCTACTTGGCTTGTTGGCAAAAGCTTGACATTTCATGTGCAAGGTCCTAGTTTTGAACCTAGGTAACATCATTTCTTCAATGTCCATTACTATTAATGCTTTTTACTTGTAATTTTATATATAAATATTAGTAATTAAAATTTAATTATTTATGTATTACTTATTTATATTTAGTTATTTCATTTTCTATCTTATATAAAATAATATATAACTTTTTATAGTTTATACTTATATCAATTATGCATGTGTCTTAATAAATTATACTAAATAAGTACTATAAAGTGTAGCAAATATCCCAATACTTTAAATTTCAATTTATGGTTCAACCGTCCAAAGATCTATCATATTTTATTATTATTAATTAATTAAGTAATAGTTTTGATTATTTTATTTCTCAATCTTTTTATTGATATTACTTTTGATTTTTAATGTTAATGTTAGATCAGTAATATTATTAGTAGAAAAAACAAATATTATTATATTTAAAAATTCCACTATAAAGAATTACTTCCTCCGTTTTAAAAAGAATGATCTAGTTTGACTTGGAACGGAGTTTAAGAAAAAAAAAGAAAAATTTTTAATCTTGTGATTCTAAATTAAAATTATTCAAATGTACCAAAACGCTCTTAATTTTGTGATCTTTAACATGTCATGTAGAAAGTTTAAAATGTTGCCAAAAAAAGAAAGCAAACATTCTTTTCTAAACAAACTAAAAAAAAATAGGGACATTCTTTTTTAAACAGAGTAAGTACAATCTTAAATAGTGGTGTAATTGGGCCATGCAAAGCATGACTTCTCCTTTTCTAGTTTTATAACATGTGATAACATATCTTTCTCTAGTCTTCTACATTTGTCTAAGATTTGATCGTCAAATTTCTCACGAGCTGATGGCTGGCTATAGATTTCTTACAAAATGGTGGTTGGTTAGTTGATGCAATAAATAAAATATTTTATGGCAATTATTTAACATTGATATGATTATCAATATATTATATTTTGTGATAATAGTATAATATGGATATTTATAGAAGTATATATAAATGTTATCAAAAGGTATAGTAATTCTGGATGTAACGACATTAATTTAATTGAGACATTATTTAATTTTACGATAATAAATATTGCTGCTAAAAGAAAAATTTATTGTCACTAAATGTCTCTTTTGCAATGATATTGTGATAGTGATGTTCAAAATATTTAAATTGTTTTAGATTGATCCTTTTAATTAGGGATGTCAAATGGACGGGTTGAGTTGAAATTGGAGATATTAAAACGGATTGAAATAGAAATCGTGTTGGGTCTTGACCTGCCAAAGTTTAGTTTTGGCTCAAATGCGCTAAAACGAATTAGGTCTTGGTCCGTCCAATTTGACCCAATTAATCTCAATTATTTTAACATACTGATATTTAATTTTGATAATCACAATGTGAATTTCAGCTCAAGATTTTTCTTTTAAAAAAAGTAACAAATGGATATATAAATTCTAAAAGACATTAAATAGATAATAATTCATATCATTAATGTAAGAAGATATTTTAGTAAAGAATTTTAAAACGAGTTGAAATTGAAGATTGAATTGGGCTCAATTACGGATTTTCTTAAAATGGGTTGGACTTGAATGAGTTGAAATTGAATTCAATTTAAATTATCTTGAGTCCAACCCTTAAAAATCTGGACGAATTGGATGTGTTACCTATATTTTGGTTCATTTTTAACAACCCTACTTCTAAACAAGGACTTGATACATCTATAATTTGTTTCTGTTAAGTATCTAAACATATGATAAAGTATTTCTATTAGATACTTTCAGTTCAAATTTTGAAATTTGTTTTATGTGCATTCACATTTATTAAATAATTAAATAAAACACAAAAAATATATCATCTCCTTTAATTATATACATTAACTTCAATTAAAACATACTTAAAAGTTATACATCTTATTGAGACAATTGTATATAAATAACAAAGATGACATATTTTAAGTAACTAACTTTATCCATGTAATATAAACTTGACATATCTTTTATTTAGATTAACAAGAAAGGATCTTGCTCTTTCAGATTTTAGTTTTCATCTGATGATTTTAATACCAATTAATGTCATTATCGGCATGATATACCTTTGATTGTGCTTCTTCAACCACTTCAATATATATATATATATATATATATATATATATATATATATATATATATATATATATATATAATTGAAGAAAAATAGTTGGTGCATCTATATTCGGAAACCATTAATTTAATTGAAAGAAAAAAGTGTAACATAAATTGAGATATTAAGTAATATTTTGAATAAACTCAGGTTTGAGGCAAAGATTTATATAGTTGAAATTATGCACATTGAGAGGTTAACTTATGCTCAAATTCATACTTTGGCTATTTCTTATGTTCTACTAATACTTTTAAGAAAATTAGAGTAAGATTTTTGTATTTTACACGATTTTTGGATCGTAAGTATTTTAAACTGTTGTTTTGATTGATGGGTGGTTGTGAATATTAACCTAAGCGGTGCTATTCTTTTCTTTGTTTTTGTTTTTTTTTAAAATGGATTGGCATTTAGGGTATATATGGTATGAAGGAAAATGTTTTCTATGGTGGGAGGTGGGGTGGGCGTGGCATAAAAAATGACTTTTTTAAAAAGAAAAAATTGAAATATTTTTTCATAAACAATTTTAAAAAAATAAAATTGACGGGGGTGTTCAGAGTGGGGTAAAAAATGAAAATTTTTAAATATTTTCTAAAAATAATTTATTGTTAATTTTTTTTTTTGACAGCAACGGCCTGGGTGGGGCATGTGGCGGGGGGGAATAGGGTTAGGGGTGGCGTAGGGGGGTTGGGATGGAGTAAAGAAGGAAATGTTTTAAAATTTTATATATTTCCCAACACTATTTTTTAAATGGGAATGGCCTGGGGGGGGGGGGGGGGTAGGGTTAAGGGGTGGCATAGAAAAAATAAATAAGTAAATTTGAAATATTTTCAAACACATTTTTGAAAAAAGTGACGGGGTTGGCCTGGCTGGGATGGGTGACTTGGGATAAGGGTGGGGCCGGGATGAGGTGGCATAAAAATGATTTTTTTCAAAAAAAAATTAAAATATTTTTCAAAAATAATTTTTTGAGGATGGTATCCGGAGAGGGAGGGGAGCGTAAAAAACAAAAATTTGAAATTTGAAATACTTCCGAAAACTATATTTTTAAAAAAATTAAAGGGGCTATCCTTGTTTGGGTTTGGGGGAGGGGGGGGGGGGGAGACGAGAGGTAGGTAAAAAGAAATCTTTAAATTTGGAACGATTTTCGAAAATAATTTTGAATTTTTTTTTTTGTTTGATGGAGGAAATGGTGGTTTGGGGTAGGAATACAAATATGTTTGAAATTTAAAAATAAAAAAATTTAAATTTTTTTTTTTTTAGTGAGGAGGTCGAGTATATTGTATGAATAGGATGAGGAAAAAAATCAAAGAATGAAGTAGAGTCTTGGAAAATATTTTTATTAATTTTGGAAGGAAAGTTATTCTCATTAAATTTGAGAAAATGAGTTGATTCAAAAAAATGAAAATATTTTAAAGCAACCAAATATGAAAAAATGGAAAAACATGTTAGTCGTCTTTTTGTGTTTTAAGTTTATATTTTCCATATTCTATGTAGTTGTTCTTTCCTTTGATGAGAACCATCAAATAGGGTGTGGATTAATCCAAGCTATGTTAAATTAGATGTGAATATTTTTTTAGGCTATTTCGTCAAATTTTAGAAAAGGGGTCAATTTCGTATTTGATGTCCGCATGGCAATAAACTTAATTTCTATAAATATCTTTTGCGGTTGAAAATTGCAAAAAGTGCTTCTAGATCTTAAAAGTCGTGTAATATCTCAATTTTCATGTATGTCTGATGATAGTATTCTATTTTTTATTTGGTCAGATACAAGTTTTCTTCTTTTTGAAAAATTTAGTACTTTTAATTTCATAAAAGTTTATATAAACTTATTATTTTTTATGGAATTTGTGAGTGACATCCTTGTGATTGACCTTCTTTAATGAGGAATTGTGAATAATTTAATTGTAAAATATGGGGTTCACGATATTTTATGAGTTTAAACTGAAAATCAAGAGGGGGGGGGGGGGATCCTACTCTGGTCATTTGTTTCACCTGCACGTTAGTAAAACAGACAAACAGTAATAATAACTTGCAGTGAATAAATAACACAAAGTATTTTTTTACTGGTTCAGATCACTGATATGGTGCCTAGTCCAGTCCCCTTGGGTTACAGGGGTTTCCTTAATAGCTTGTTGAGAATTTGGGTGTTACAGAATGTTACGATTAAGAGCCCATCTGATGTGCAAATCAGACCTTCTTTTTTACACAACCTCTACCCTACACTTAGATCTTTCTTTATTTTTTTCTTTACAATTGTTCACTCAAAAGTGTACAGAGTTTTATGAAAGATAAAAGAAGATTACAATATAAGTTCAAGTGAAGTGTGTACTTCACATCTAAGTCTGAGGGGTATATATATATATGAACAAAATTGTGCTCTTGTATAGAAACCCCAAGGTAGTATACTTCAATCAAGGATTTGAGGAATCCCCTTATTGAGGCGATTTGTTAATTCATGTCCATATTAGATATGTGCATGGTAAATCACATTCCTTTCTTCTTGACAGATATGATTCGATTTTGTGCTTTGGCTGAATAATATATTTCGACTTTTTGGCTTGATCTTTTTCTTTCTTCTTTTGATGGTTTGGCTCTATTCTTGGTTTGATTGATGATTCCTTAATCAGCAACTTATTTACTTGATTAATTTCTGTCAGTTTATTTGCTTGATCTGCTGTCAAATTTATGCCATTTGTTAATGATTTGTTGGTTCTTTTGATTATACCTTTCCTTCATGTAGTAATTGCAAAGATCAGAATGTATTGATTTCCATGTGGGTGTTTGCTTGGATCATTTCCTTATTGGATCTCCACGCCTTTATGTAGTAATTGTTGGCATCAATTTATATATTGTTTTTCATGTAGGTGTTCGCTTGGATCATTTTCTGTTGAATTGTTTTACTTGATTTTATCATATCAATCAAGGTATGCTTGATTGATTCTGAAAGCTCTTTTTTCTTTCCTTTGTTTGGTTGCTTTGGAGATCAAGATATATCTCTTTTTGATGTCTTTACCTGCGAAGAGTATGAATAACTGTTTAAATGTTATTTATCAAAATCAACTGCATCTATGGAATTAACAATCTCTTCCTTTTTTAGTATGACAATTAATTCACAATTTAGTACAATACTATGGGAGACAATGAAACTTCCCTCATGTTTATGTGTGGATCCCGTTGGGAATTGTAGATCCCCCTGTCTTCATGACTTCCCTGTTGTGTTGGTTCCCCCTGTTTCGATGAAAATTATGGAAGCAAAAATTTCCCCCTTTGGCATAATAAAAAACATACGGGATAATGATAAAACAGGAAATAATGCGCAGTGCAACAGATAGAGACGGAACTGGAGTAGGACTTTACTTTTGAGAGAATCAAAATCAACTTATTAATTGTATTCCTTTCTTTAAACATTGTGAAGAATCTCCAAACCACGTTCATTATTGTCCTGCACACTAGGATAGCTAACCCTGCACATACTCCATAGCGAGATGGGCAGCCCATATGACAAGGTTGTAGTGGAATTTGTGTCTTCAATACTTTTCAACATGTATTCATCGTTGAACCATAACGCGATACTTCTTAAGTAGGCGGTATAGAACAAACACATTCTGAGTAGAATTACTACTAAGAGATCCTTTTCCTGGGAATAAGAATGGTAGCAACAATACACCGCAATTAGGGGTGTATAAAATTGAATCAAAAATCGAATCAAATCATAAATCGAGTCAAACTGGAAAAAAATGACTAGTAGTTTGGTTTGGTGTTTGATAAAAAAAATCCGACTATATTTGGGTTGGTTTGGTTTCAACTAAAAAAAACAACCCGAGACCAAACTAACCCGACAATATATATATAAATTTTAAAATATTATTTTATACGTAAAACTACTTACCTTGATATAATTGTTAAATATTTCTTATACTTTTCATACTTTTTATCTTTTTTTATATTTATCTCATGTTTAGAAGTTAGAATTTTTAATGATCTAATAAAGATTATAGTCCAACATGTTGGTAATTATAATAAAGTTTAAATAAAAATCAAATTATTACTAACGCAAAAAGAAAATCAATTCAACACTAAGAATGACAATAATATTAAATATTTATTTTTAAGTTTTACATGGATTTAGATAATTAAAATACAAGATCTAATTTTTTATTTTTTTTTAATATTTAGTCATGTAACTAATACTTACTAAACTTATTTTAGCATGATTTAGTACTTTAAATTATGATCGATTTTATTATGACTTATTAATTTGCAATATTTGTTTTAAGCGATTTTATAATTATTATTTTGTTGGATATTTTAGTGTCATTAATCATATCATATTTTTTATTATTTTATTGAGAAATAACTTAGATAGTTGCACTTTGGTAGGACTAAAGAAATATTTGAAATACAAGTAAATTATATGTTTGTATGAATACTTTATCGAAAAAACTCGAAAATTCAAAAAAAAACTCGAAAACACCGAAGAAACCCGAAAAACCCCGAAGTTGAAAACCCAAATTTTATTGGTTTGGTTTGGTTTATAAGTTCAAAAATCTGAGACAAATGATTTGGTATGATATTTGAAAAATCCGAACCAACCCGGTCATATGCACCCCTAATCGCAATATTATTATTATTTTAATGAGACTCTGATTTAAAGTGAATCCGTTGGTTACCCCATGATGACATTGTTTGAAAATCTAACATTATGTCTCCATTCTCTAGGCATACCAGTTCTTCTAGCTGGGCCAGTCAACTCTAGTTTTGGAGTAGTTGACTGCTCTATATAATATAATCAGAAGTATTTGAGAGATTCTCAGAGTTCACTGTAGGAGTAGTTTCATCATATATATACTTTACTTCCTGCATCCTTGGGTTAGTGTATGAAAAAACAAGAACAAAGTCTTCATCACAAAAAGATCTTATATTAAAAGCTCAAAATATACGACTGGCGGGTGCATAATAATATTTCTTCATCCCTTTTTGGATCAAACTCACTCAGATTTGTCTTACAATTTGTGAATAAGACATTTGCATTCGAAAGGGTGAAAATAGTTTATATGGTTCTGGCAATTTATTTTTTCATCTACCACCTATTATGTTGAGGTGATCGAGGAGATGAATTTTTTTTGGTGAATCCATTTTTATCACAAAACTCCTCAAATACTTTATTCTCAAATTCTCTTCCATGATCAACTACGAACTGTGGAAATAAATTATTTTGCTTCTCTTTGTACTCTTCACCAATGCCAGAGAGAACCGTATGTAGAAGTTGTAAATGTTTAGTGGTACTTACAATATCCTTGACCTTTGAATGAAGAACGAGTTTGCTTACCACGCTGAAACATCATATATATGGTCCTTTTCAAATTTTAACTTTCGGAAGCCCAATGACTAGTTCAAATCTGGATAATTTTTCCAAGACATGCAAGCTGACATGACCATGTTTTCTACGCCATAGCCAAGACTCATTTGATAGACTGATAATGCAGGTTGTAGCATTGAATGAAACTTTGAATTCAGCATCGCATAGTTGACTGTGTTGGGCTATTGCCCATATTCCAACCAAAGGCCCATGGCCTAATCCTACTTGGAAAAGGATTGGAATTATTCTCTTTATTTGGTTTCCAATTCTATTAGGAAAAAGATTGGAATTGTAATCCTATTTGTAGTTGGTTTTGGCTTTATAAGGAAAAGCACAACTCTACAAATAGAGGATGGTTTTGAGAAAATAATTAATTGCTCATAGGTATTGTCTTTGAAAGACATTATAACATAAGAGAGGTTTTTGAGAGAGCTTTCAACAAGAAAAAAAGAGAGAAAGAAAAGGGTTCTTTTGCTGCAGTCTTTTCTCTGACCAGTCACGTTCAGATCATGTTTTCCCATTAACTAACCGTTGGATCAGGCTAAAATTTGGATTGAGTGTCCCTGACATATTGGTGGTTGATTTGAACGGTGGAGATCGGATTCGTAGGACCGAAAGATCCTTTTTTAGGTCCCAAACATAAGATGAGTTTGGGTGATGTTTCTTTCTATTTATCTTTTGTTGGTGTAGCTATTGTTTGTTCTTTTTTGGCACTTGTTGTGTAGTCATTAGAAGAATATTTGTAAACATCTTATTGTTATAGTGAAGCAATTCGTATCTTGTCGATCCCGTGGTGGTTACCTTCGGTATGTAGGGTTTTTCCACGTTAAACTTGGTGTTCTTTATTGTTAGATTTTCGGTTTCATCTTTTTCGTCACAACAACTGGTATCAGAGCTAAGGTTATTTATATGGAGGGGAATATGAGCAAGATGGTATGTCTAAACGGAAGAAACTACAACATATGGAAAAGCAAGATGAAAGATCTATTGTTCGTGAAGAAGATGCATCTTCCGGGTTTTTTTGCTCATAAACCTGAGAATGTGACCGATGAAAATTGGGAATTTGGGCACCAACAAATATGTGGACATAAAAGGCAATGGGTTGAAGATAATGTTCGCAATCATATTGTGAATGAGACACATGCTAGAACATTGTGGGAAAAGTTGGAGACGCTTTACGCTTCAAAAACTGGCAATAACAAGTTGTTCTTGTTAAAGCAATTGATGACCTTTAAATACAAGGAGGGAAGTCCTATTCTTGATCATATAAATGATTTTCAGGGTATTCTTGATCAGCTATCAAGAATGGGTGTTAATTTTGATGATGAAATACAAGGACTTTGGCTTCTTAATACTCAACCGGATTCTTGGGAAACTATTCGTGTTTCTTTAACAAATTCTGCCAGTGGTGGAAAGGTGACTATGGAATATGCAAAGAGTGGTGTGTTGAATGAAGAGGTTAGAAGAAAATCTCAAGACACATCTTCACATTCAGATGTTCTATATACAGAAGATCGAGGGAGACATAAGACAAGAGATCTGAGGAGTAGAGGTAAAAGCAGAAGCAAGTCAAAATTCAAGAATCCAAATATTAGATGTTATCATTGTGGAAAGAAAGGACATATTAAAAGAAATTGTAAACAATTGAAGCAAAATCTTAAAGAAGGGAAGAATGGAAGAAAACAACGAAAATAATGTTGTTGTTGTTGTCCAAGATGACCTTCTCTTCGCTTGTGATAAAGACGTCATCAATTTTGTATATCAAGATACAAGTTGGATAGTAGATTCTGGAGCCACATCACATGTCACACCAAGAAAAGACTTCTTTTCAACTTATACTTCTGTTAACTCTGAGGTGTTAAAGATGGGTAATGCTGGTGAGGTTAAGGTGTTTGGTGTTGGCACTGTTTGTTTAAAAACCAATACCGGTTCAACGTTGGTCCTTCAAAATGTCAAGCATGCTCCAGACATTCCCTTAAATTTGATCTTTGTAGGACAACTAGATGATGATGGCTATTATAATGACTTGTGCAATGGCCAATGAAAGCTCACCAAAGGCTCACTGATTTTAGCTCGAGGAAGAAAACATTCAAATTTATACGTGACACAAGGATCGATTCTTGGTGACTCTATAAATTTGGTAAAGAGCGAGACTTTATCAGAATTGTGGCACAAGAGGCTTAGTCATATGAGCGAGACGGGGATCACCTGTTTGGCTAAGAAGAATTTTCTTGCTGCTATGAAACAAGCAAAGGTGAAAAGATGTGTTCATTGCTTAGCAGGGAAACAGAAAAGAGTTTCTTTTCACAGTCATTCTGAGCTATTGGAGCTAGTACACTCAGATTTGTGTGGTCCTTTCAATGTGAAGTCAAAAGGTGGTGCACTTTACTTTGTTACTTTCGTTGATGATCATTCTCGCAAGATTTGGGTATTATCCTTTAAAATCCAAAGATCAAGTGCTTGATGTGTTTAAACAGTTTCAAGCCTATCTGAGAGACAAATGGGAAACAAATTAAAATGTATTCGCACTGATAATGGAGGTGAGTATATTGGTCCCTTTGTTAACTACTGCAAATCGCAAGAAATTCGTCATCAGAAGACTCCTCTAAAGACTCCTCAATTAAATGGTTTGGCAGAGAGGATGAACAGAACTTTAATTGAGAGAGTTAGATGTGTGCTTTCAGAGGCTAAACTTCCAAATTCTTTTTGGGCTGAAGCACTTAACATTGTTGCTTATGTTATCAATTTGTCTCCTGTTGTTGCTTTGGATGGTGATGTTCCAAACAAAGTTTGGTTTGATAAGGATATTTATTGTAATCACTTGAAAGTGTTTGGGTGTAAAGCTTGTGTGCATATTCCAAAAGATGAGAGGTCGAAATTGGATGTTAAAACTAAGCAATGTATCTTCATTGGTTATGGTCAAGATGAGTTTGGATATCGCTTTTATGATCCAATTGATAAGAAACTCATTACAAGTCGTGCTGTTGTGTTAGGACCGAAAATATGCAGGTGTAAACGCGGAAGCTAGCAAAGCAAACCTCAAAAGACCACGAGTATGAAGACAACGAGAAATAAATAAAAAGACACAAATATTTAACGTGGTTCAGTCAATCGACCTACGTCCATAAAGGAGATGAGTAATCCACTATAAATATGAGAGTACAAAATACAGAGGGAAACAACCTCAACCAATTCACTCAAAATACATGGGTTGTTTACACAAGTGATAATGTATCAAGCTAGTGACCCATAAATTCTCCCCCTAACCAAAACTCTCAAAGCCCTTAAGATTACATTGTGAATGTTGATTAAGTTAGAAGGAACATACCTCTATTTATAGGGTCCTAAACCTTTTCCTACAAGAAAAAGGATTAGTCAATCCAAAACCTTTTCCTAAAAGGAAAACCTATTTATGGTAAGAAATTTAGGGCAAATAAAACCTAACAAATCTCCCCCTTGGCCTAGATTTCTGATAAAATAATTTTGTCCACTTTCTTTACTTAATCTTCAACAACTTGCTTCTCCTCTCCATAATCTCCTTTGCAAAATTAATGTCTCTACACAGAGAACCTCTGAAACAATTTTCTCCAACAAAATCTTCATTACTGTCAAAAAAATTGCGGCTAGAACTACACCCGTCTAGATGAATACCTCTTTCTAACCTGGTTCAATCATCGATTATCGAATCACTGAACCTGACTCCGTCATTGATTCTGGCTCTGATACCACTTGTTAGATTCGAAAATAAGCAGGTGTAAACGCGGAAGCTGGCAAAACAAACCTCAAAAGACCACGAGTAAGAAGACAACGAGAAATATACCAAAAGACACAAATATTTAACGTGGTTCGGTCAATCGACCTACGTTCACAAATGAGATGAGCAATCCACTATAAATATGAGAGTACAAATACAGAGGGAAACAACCTCAACCGATTCACTCGGAATACATGGGAGGTTCACAGAAGTGATAACGTATCAAGCTTGTGACCCACAAATTCTCCCTCTAACCAAAACTTTCAAAGCTTTTAAGACTATATTGTGAATGTTGATTAAGTTAGAAGGAACATTCCTCTATTTATAGAGTCCAAAACCTTTTCCTACAAGAAAAGGATTAGTCAATCCAAAACCTTTTCCTAAAAGGAAAACCTATTTATGGTAAGAAATCAGGACAAATAAAACCTAACAAATCTCCCCCTTGGCCTGAATTTCTGACAAAATAAATTTGTCCACCTTCTTGACTTAATCTTCAACAACTTGCTTCTCCTCTCCATAATCTCCTTTGCAAAATTTATGTCTCAACACAGAGAACCTCTCTGAAACAATTTCTCCAACAAAATCTTCATTACTGTCAAAAAAGGTTGCGGCTAGAACTACACCCGCCAAGAATGAACACCTCCTTCTAACCTTGTTCGATCATCAATTATCGAACTACTAAACCTGACTCCATCATTGAATCTGGCTCTGATACCACTGTTGGGACCGAAAATAAGTAGGTGTCAATGCGGAAGCTAGCAAAGCAAACCTCAAAAGACCACGAGTAAGAAGACAACGAGAAATATACCAAAAGACACAAAGATTTAACGTGATTCGGTCAATCGACCTACGTCCACAAAGAAGATGAGTAATCCACTATAAATATGAGAGTACAAAATACAGAGAGAAACAACCTCAACCAAATTCGCTCAGAATACATAGGAGGTTCACACAAGTGATAAGGTATCAAGCTTGTGACCCATAAATTCTCTCTCTAACCAAAACTCTCAAAGTCTTTAAGACTACATTGTGAATGCTGATTAAGTTAGAAGGAACATACCTCTATTTATAGAGTACTAAACATTTTCCTACAAGAAAATGGATTAGTCAATCCAAAACCTTTTCCTAAAAGGAAAACCTATTTATGGTAAGAAATTTAGGGCAAATAAAACCTAACACTTTGAAGATCAAACTATTGAAGATGTTGACAAGACTGAGAAACTAGATTCTCATACTGATGAGAGCTTAGTTGATGTTGATTCAATTCCTATTATTGATACATCTTCTGCACATGAGGGAACCCAAGGTAATGATCAAGATAATGATGAGAGTGTAGAACATATATTTGTTCCTACTGATGATGTTGTGGTTGATAATCCACCAACTCATGTTGGGATGACCGCTTCGGATGCTCCATAAACCTCTTGTAGAAGATCTACTAGAGAGAAGAAAAGCTCAGCACGTTATTCTCATGATGAGTATATTTTATTGACTAATATGGGAGAACCTGAAGGTTATGATGAAGTCATGTTAGATACTCATAGAGATAAGTGGAAAGAACTCATCGTAGACAATCATGAGTTTTGTAGAAGTGTGGCAGGCAGGAAGCCTGTCAAGAGATCCTCCACTTGAAGTCCATTTGGCCCCTTGGCTGGAGGGGGAGTTTGTTGGGCTATTGCCCATATTCCAGCCAAAGGCCCATGGCCTATCCTATTTGGAAAAGGATTGGAATTATTCTCTTTATTTGGTTTCTAATTCTATTAGGAAAAGGATTGGAATTGTAATCCTATTTGTAGTTGGTTTTGGCTTTATAAAGAAAAGCACAACTCTACAAATAGAGGATGGTACTGAGAGAATAATTAATTTCTCATTGGTATTGTCTTTGAAAGACATTAGAACATAAGAGAGGTTTTTGAGAGAGCTTTCAACAAGAGAAAAAGAGAGAAAGAAAAGGGTTCTTTTGTTGTAGTCTTTTCTCCGACCAATCACGTTCAGATCGTGTTTTCCGATTAACGAACCGTTGGATCAGGCTGAAATTTTGACTGAGTGTCCCTGACATCTTGGTGGTTGCTTTTAACGGTGGAGATCGTATTTGGAGGTCAGCAAGATCCTGTTTTAGGTCCCGAATAGAAGCTGGGTTTGGGTGGCGTTTCTTTCTATTTATCTTTTGTTGGTGTAGCTATTGTTTGTTCTCTTTTGGCACTTGTTGTGTATCCATTAGAAGAATATTTGTGACCCTATTATTGTTATAGTGAAGCAATTCGGATCTTGTCAATCTCATGGTGGTTACCTTCGGTTTGAAGGGTTTTTCCACGTTAAACTTGGTGTTCTTTATTGTTAGATTTTTGGTTTCATCTTTTTTCATCACAACAGACTGATGTTAATCAGGTTGTGTTAAAGTCCCTTCACCATATATACTTCTGATTATAATCTAAGAGTAATTAATCTAACTCCTACTACTTCTCATTTTGCATTTTCTCTGAACCGTAAATATCTTGCATTATTTTTGTTATGAGATTTGAAATTTTCTTTCTTTCTGCACATATGTCTTGAGCATCCACCCACATTCCCTTTTTGTAGGTTCTTTTGGTCTACTCCTACAAAACAATTAGATCAATTTCTTTTTGGTACCCAAGTAGTTTTGGGTCCTTGAGGGTTAGGATTAACAACTTTTGATCTCCAAAACCATTTTCCAGAAGAAAATTTCTGCATTTAAAAGATTTGTGACCAAAGTCGCCATAAATATAACAAGAGAAACTGACAAAGGTTTCAACAGAAAGATAAAGAGAATTAGATATAAATCTATTGGAACTATGATTAAGAGATCTTCTCCTGTAATTGAATGTAGATCTTTTGAATCTGTCAGAGCTGTGACTGGAAGATTTTCTAATATTGTTCAACTTTATTTTTATGTCCTCCATGTTTTCTTCTAGTAAGCCAATTTCAGTCTGTCTTGCTTCAAGAAGAATTTCCCAACCTTTCTTTTCTTGAGCAATCTTATTGTATTCATCAATAACTCTCTGCAGTTCGTCAGTAACCATATCCAAAGATTCTTGTAAGTCATTACAATATGGACAATTAAAAGATCTTACCTCACTTGTTTCACCCAGTGCAGTGAAACATTTGTTGGTGGTTTAATCATGATCATCTTCAGATGTTTCTGACTTGTAGTGCATCCGAATACACCATTCCAAGTGATATGAGTTCGCAGAAAATTTTACTGAATATCGAGAACATGGATTCAACATTTTAATCTTCCGCCATCTTGAACAACCCATATTCATTTACAAATGAACTGATCTGAGCTTTTTTTACTTTTGTAGTCCCTTCATAAGTCATTTCTAGTTTGTCCCACATTTCTTTCTAAGTTTCACATGTTGATATTTTATCATATTCTGCTCCACTCACTGCACAATATAACAAACTTATAGCTCTAGCATTAGTTTGAATTACCTCTTGTTGTTCCTTAGTGATATCAAATGATTCGGGATCAAATGACTTTTCAGTGCCATCTTTTTCAGTCAATCCTAGAATAGGCTTCGGACTCTTCTTGATTACTATCCATGTTTGATTATCATTTGAAGAGACAAATATTCTAACTCTATCTTTTCAATGAGATTCCTATTATCCATTAAAGTATGGTGGTCGGTGTGAGAAATGTCCTTCTTGAAGTAACGCACCAGGAATTTGATAGTGCGTCATTGGATCTTTGCTCACGTGGTTAAATACTGAAGTAGTGAGACCTGCTATGATACCAATTGAAAGTCAAGAGGGGGTTGAATTAAAATTCCCTTCAGTCGATTTCCTACTCTGGTCAATCGACTCACCTGCATGTCAGTAAAACAAACAAACAGTAATGATAACTTGCAGTAAGTAAAAAACATAGTATTTTTATACTGGTTTGAATCACCGATGTGGTTCCTAGTCCAGTCCCCTTGGGTTACAAGAGTTTTCTTAAGAGCTTGTTGAGAATTTAGGTGTTACGGAATGTTACGTTAAGAGTCAATCTTATGTGCAAATAGACCTTCTTCTTTGACACAACCTCTACATGTATAACCTACACTCAGATCCTTCTTTATCTTTTATTTACAATTGTTTACTCAAAGGTGTAAAGAGTTTTATGAAAGATAAAAGAAAGATTACAATATAAGTTCAAGTGAGTGTGTACTTTACATCTAGGTCTGAGAGGTATATATATATATGAATAGACTTGTGCTCTTATACAGAAAACCCAAGGGAGTATACTTCAATCAAGGATTTGAGGAATCCCTTGATTAAGGTGATTTGATGATCTACGTCCATATTAGATATGTGCATGGTAAGTCGTATTCCTTCCTTCTTGACAGATATGATTCGACTTTGTGCTTTGGCTAAAGGATTTATCTAAAATTGTTGGCTTGATCTTTTTTCTTTTTTCATTTGATGGCTTGGCTCTGTTCTTGGTTTGATTGATGATTCCTTGATAAGATACTGACGTACTTGATTGATTTGCTGGCAGTAAATTTGCTTGATAAATTTGCTGCCGATTTTATGCCATCTGTTAATGATTTGTTGGTTCCTTTGATTATACCTTTCCTTTATGTAGTAATTGCAAAGATCGGAATATATTGCTTTCTATGTGGGTGTCTGCTTGAATCATTTCCTAATTGGATCTCCACGCCTTTATGTAGTAACTTTAGGCATCAGAATATATTGCTTTTCATATGGGTGTTTGCTTGGATCCTTTCCTTTTGAATTGCTTTACTTGATTTCATCATATCAATCAATATATGCTTGATTAATTCTCGAAGCTCTTTTTCTTTCCTTTCTTTAGTTATTTTAGGGATCAAGATATATCTCTTTTTTATGTCTTTGCTGCAAAAAGTATGAATAAACATTTTAAGTGTCATTTATCAAAATCAACTGTATCTATGAAATTAACATAACTCATTAATATAATTTTGCATGTTATCTGATGAAATAATATAATCATATTGACAAATGGAAGAATATGAATCAACAGAGAAGAAAGTTTTTTGATGAAATGGAGGAAGAAGTCGAGGGTTTAAGGGTGGGTGGTTCGTCCATCTAAGGTGCTTTTGGAGGATAACCGTGTCACTTTTTTTACATGTAGGATGCCACATAGATAAGTGGTGACATTCTATTAGAAGGGAGGGTATATGTGATTCAAATTAGGCAAGAGAGATAGTTTTGAGATAAAAAATAAACAAAGGATATATGTGATTTATTTTAAATAGTTTATGAATAGTTTTGATCATTTTTCGTATATTTTTTATTAATTAATTAATGGTGAAAATGATGAATTTACCCTTGAAGTATCAAAAATGATTAATGAATATCCTCTGTCACACTTTTTTATACTTATCTCTGAATTAGAAGAATCATCATTAACTCAAATATGCTTTGAGACTTAACTATTTCACTTTGTTATTAACTCTTCCAAGTTTGACTTATCTTTAACAATTATTCTTAATACCAAACAATTAGTAAAGTAATGTGAATAATTAACTTTAATAGGTTGTCACAATCCATTTTTTCTTTTTCTTTTTTCTTTTCTCTGATGTGAGAATTAATTTACCAATCACTGTCACTGTCCATTTTTTCTTAATTTTTTTCTGTGTGAGTACTAACTAATTAAACTTATGCTTTAAGGCTTAACTATTTCACTTAGCTTATCTAATGTAATATGACTTGTTAACTCTTCCTATACTGCTGACTTATATGTGTAATGATCCGCTAGGTTGTTTTGAGAACTTGAACTATTTTGATTTTTTTCAAAAATTTTAAAGCCGATATTTTAACTATTGATAACTACGAGTACCTAGTTGATGAAACTTTTATTAAATAAGCAATAAAGATAGGGGTTCCACGGTTAATAAACTATTGTTTAGAAAAGAAAGAAAACAAAGGCGCGAGAACTTGCAGGCAAGAAGCGGGCGACTCGATCAAAATTTGCAGGTGAGTTGATGCAAATTTTATTTAAGTGCTGCATCTTAATTGCTAAGTGTTAAAAAAATATTGTTATATTATTAACATTGTTAAGGAATTGGAAATTCGATATTGGCAGTACCGTAGGATGGGGTTCTTAGTAGGATAAAAAATATTGATAATGATGCATCATGATTTCCTAATAATCGGTATAATGATTGTTTAATGATTGCTTATGATTGCCAAGGTGGTAATGGCGTAGAATTTAGAGTTATTTGCAAGGCATAAAATTGGAAATTTGCAGATTCTGCAATTTGGGGCGGTAAAATTTTCCTTTTGTTTTTTTTATTGTTTTGTTTTACTAAAATAAATGGTGGGGACAGGAATTAAATGTCAATCATCAGGCAATCATATTCCAATGATTGGAATATGGTAACATATTTGAGAATTTGGCAAACTGCAGAAAAGGTTTAAGAAAAAAAAAGTCACGTTCTGGTGTTCTGTCAAGGGGTGGACAATTAGTTCTTATTTTATTCATTTATCAAATTAAGATACTAGTTTGATGTATTGAGATAGGTAATTAATTATTAGGTGTATATTATATGATTTGACATTGAATTCTAGGGTATTTGGAAAGGTTAAAGTTAAGTTCTTGGCTTGAAATTTAGCAAGTATAAAAATTTTGGCATACCAATATATATCAAGATTTGGAGTTTGGTTAGAAATATGAGTGAGTTTTAGGGTCTATGATAGACATATAATAATTTGAATGTCTACAAAATCGTTTACTTATGAATGTTGCATCATTGGTAGATTGGGAACGTTCCGAATTTTTGCGGGAAGAAAAGGAAAAATCTTGAAGGTTCGTGGCACGAGGTTCGGCATCTATGGTATGTTAAGACTTTTTAGACTTGTTGAAGGACGTTTTTCTAATTAAAGATTAAAAATGAAAATAGACAAAGGGGTAAGGGCGAAAGATGGAGTCTCGTATCAATGGTGTGACGGGCATTGGTACGAGTACTGGTGTTATAAAATGGAAAGTTACTACTATAGAATGCGAATTGTAATTTGAGAATTTCCAAAGAATATGGGCATTAGCTGATATATTATTGACTTGAAATTATTGTGTGTTTGTGTTTTCTTTATTACACCCGTATAGTTGTGATAATTGAGGTGGTTATGTATTATGTTGATATTGATTGAGTGAGATGCATCATCATCCCCTTATATTGAAATAATATTGTGTACATGCACTGACATGAGATTGAGAATAAGTTGGGCATGTGGAGATCGTTTGTGTTGGGCATGGTGAGATGTTAATATTGTAATTTGGACACATGGAGACCGTCCGTGCAGAAATTGTGTGATATTATGATAGTGCGTTGAGATCGTCCGCACAGACACGTGAAGATCGTCCGTGTCGGTATATGGAACTCGTGAGTCCCCCATGGGTCATGAGCTCTCGATGTATTTCCGAGGAGTATCATGTATATATGGTTGAGTGAGTACTGGGTATTCTGAGACATATCATTACATGGTATCATATTGCATTGCATTTCATCACATCATTCATTCTTGATTATTATGTGTTTTATTTGGTGTTTGGAAAGTACTTGATTTTGATTTCCTTTGTTGATGAAACTTAAATAGTAAGTGTAATATATATATACTTGTATCATTTAAGAATTTATTTTTCTTATATAAACTTCCGTCACTACTTCTTCATTGTCGGTCAATGAGACATACTAGGTACACGTGGTTTCATACTGATGCTACACTTGTTGCACTCTCTGTGGTGCAGATTCGATTCCGAGTAGGAGCCCATCTCGAGGAGCACTCTGAGTCCGAGTTTGGATTGTCTTGGAGTTGCGGTGAGTTGCTTCTCCGTGGCCCACACCTCCCTCTATCTTTTATTTATTCTGTTATTCAGTATTCATACAAGATATACCTTATGTAAGATTTGTCATTTTAGTTTCAGACCTGCATCGTATTTTAAAAGCTCTTGTACTTATGACACCAATTCTTGGGTAGTACTTTTTTTTCAGTTTTCCGCATTCGTACTTGTAAGGAACTCAGTGTTGGAGATTTGGCTAATTGTTGTCTTTTCACTTATTAGTTAGTTAAGTTTATTAAAATATGTTGGTTGGCTTACCTATTGGTTCGGAACATAGGTGCCATCATGATTCGTGATTTTTGAGTCGCGATAATATGTAATAGACTGACCTTGTCCGTTTTTTTCTTCTTTTTTCCTAATGTGACAAATAACTAACTTATCTTATACTTTTAAGAGTTAACTGTCTCACTTAGCTTATCTAGTCATATGACTTATTAACTTTTTCTAAACTGCTGATTTATTCACTTAGCTTATCTAATGTAATATGACTTGTTAACTATGTCTAGATTGCTTACTTATATGTAATAGATTGTCATTGTCTATTTTTTCTTCTTTTTTCCTAATGTTACTACTAACTATCTAACTAACCTTGTGTTTTAAGACTTTAACTTAGCCATTAAGTGGGTCATTAGCTCAAATACACTTAGTCCTTAGCTTGATAGTTAGTAAAGTGATTTTAATACTTAACTATGTGTAATATGACTTGTTAACTCTTCCTAGACTGCTTATCTTAATATGCTGCCACTGTCCATTTTTTCCTAATGGTAGTACTAACTAACTAATCTTGTATTTTTTTTTTTTGGCTTCAACTAAATTCGAATCGCGCACTGCAAGGTCTATTCGGGTTTAGCACTCCCAATAGAATTTTTTCTATACCCAGGATCGAACCCAAGACCTCTAATTAAGGGTGAAGCACTCCCAACAGTGCACCACAAACCATGATGATGCTGACCTTGTACTTTAAGACTAAACTATTTAACTTGCCTTATCTGTTAATTCGTAGTGAATAACTACCATAAATACTCCTCTTCCTAGTCTATTGACTTAACTCCAATGATATGTAGTTGTAATAGGATATGTCAGCTCTTCATAGTCTGACTTATCTTTAACATTTAACAATTTTTAATATTAAACAGTTTATTTAGTAGTAATAATGAATTCGGTTAAATCTTTGTAGGCTATTAAAATGGTTAATATTACCATATACTTTTATTATGGTGGTGAGTGACTTGACAATCCAGAGTCACATTATGATAAGAATTGGATCAATTATTGGAGAGCATATGATCCTGATCTTATATATCTTATAGATAAATTAGATTTTTGCAAGTGTGCAACAACTTATTGTACTTGTCTTTCTGTAAAATATTTTGAAATAGTAGGAGATGAAAGAGTTAAGACATTATCATCTTTCATCTCTGAAGATTATAAAACCATTTATTTATTTGCTATGGATGACTGTGAATTAGCTGTTGATATACATGATATTGTTATACATGATGGATCATTTTTACTTGTATTAATAGTTAATGAAGGCACAAACTGTAGTGAAAGTAATTGTAATAATAAAATGATGTTTAGTTGTACAGATTATGATTATGATACTGATAAACTGAAATATTTTGTTACAAAAAAAAGCAATAAAAACTAATAGTTTGCAACATTATGAGAGAGTTGTTAAAGTATGACCTTAAAGGACATAACAGAAGCAGAGCAATTTTGCAAACTTCATGTTATGACTAAGAAGGTAGAACTAGTTAAGATGAAGAATAACAAAATAGGATTGAGCTATAAATATGGTAATGAAGGTTGTCCATTTGTATGACTGATTTTTGGGGATCTGATCACACTTAGGGTTAGTGTCAATAGAGTGTGGACATCATATGACAACTATTAAATTAATTATACAACATCTCAATATTTTAAGGAGTAATTTGATCCTAAGTACAAGGTCAAAGAAATGGAGGTTGGCTTACATAAAGTGTTTGAGTTAAATATAAGTGAAGTCAAGTGCAAGAGAGCTAAAAAGGAGATACTAAAGACTCTAAGGATCCATTTGGTAGGCGGTATTAGGTACAATAATTTATGGATTAAAATTTAATTCATTTAATACATTGTTTGATTACTTTATTTAATTTAATACATGGATTGCTTATTCATCATATGTGGTATTATCTTATCCTTAGAAAATGGAGGGATAACTAATCCAAGGTTTGCTAAACTTTGGATAAGATCCCAAAGAGGCTTTTGATAGGCTGCATTAAAAGAAATAATACATGTATTAGATATGGTATAATTTAACACTATGTTTGGTAGGAATGTGAGTCTATGTATAACTAATCCATGAATTAGTTTATACATCTCACATGGTATTATAGGATGCATTACTAATACCTTCCATTTGGAGGTATTAGTAACACATAGGATATAATAACATGAGATAAGCACATAAAGACAAAAATATCCCTCAAATCTTTTTAGCTTTTATTTAAATTTCTTGATTTTATGTTTTATATTTGTACTAGTAAAATTATTTAAATAAATTAGTTTACAATTATTTAGAGAGACTTATTTGTAACTAAATGTATTTAATTCAAATCACTACAAATTTGAAATGTGAGTTATTTAATATTTACTAATTAAAAGACAAATAAATCACTAATTATTCGTATTATGAACAATTTTGAAAAATTACATACATATTAACATTATAACTTGCAATTTTTATGGTTTATTCAATTTTACAATTGTTGACCGTCTTTATAATTTTAAAAGTAGTTGGTTTATCTTTTTTAAATTTAAAATTTATATTTTATTAGTGATCAATTTATGAAGATGAAAATTATTTATCCTCAAATAATTCAAGTAGAAAATTGAAAACATGACAATAGAATTATTCTTTCTCATAGCTAGTTAGAATGTCATTAAAAAATATTTTGCCGATAATTATCTACCTTGACCCAAATTACATAATAATTTTAGGGTATAATTGAAAAGGAGATTCTTAAAGAATTTGATTTCAAACACAAGTTGGGATTGGAAACAATGAACCAAATACTTGATAAAAATAAACATAGCATTATTAATTCATGCACTACTAATCTCTACATTACTAATTCAAGCATTATTCATTTTTGTACCAAACGACCCCTAAATGCCTAAACTAACCCCTTATTCTTTAATCCGAATTTCTTTTGTAATTTAATTTCCTTTTTATTTATATTGGAATGGTTATAAATGTTATTTTTTAATTCTCTAAATCTGTTTAGTGTAATTTAATGGATTCACTAATATTTTTTTCTCCATTTTTTCTTGATTTTTTTTATTCAAGATAATTTGTCAATTACCCACTTGAACAATTTGTTTTAAAAATAAAACTAAAAATAAGTTTTAGGCATGAACAATTTAAGTAGTGTTAAATCTATGTGAAGTTTAAGATATATACTTGACCAACAAAAAATTAGAAATACATTGTGTCATCAATGATCTTCTTAATGGTACATTATACCTTAAAATTAATAACAATTTTATGTATATATGTATTTGATTAAATAATTATATAGAATAAATAATTCTTTAAAAAATATTATCCGGACACTTTACATTTTTTTCGGTGGTTATCTACCTTGTGACCCAATTACATGAAATACACACTCATAATAACATAAGAGTATAATAGGAAAGAATTTTTTTGTAGAATTATAAATTAAATACAAAATTAAGTGGAAAGTAGTGAACCAAACACTTGACAAAAAACGATTCCTGCACTACTAATCCCTGCATTACTAATCCCTGCGTAACTAATACCTACATTACTAATCTCCGCATTATCAATGTTTGTACCAAAGGACCCCTAAATGACAGATTTGTAGACTCTTGTAATAAACTGGACGGTTATGCTACTGAATTGAATTGAGGAGTTACAATTCAAGATTTGACATTATCATTATTTTTTCCCAGGGAAAATAATAAGAGAAAATTTCTTAGAATGTATATCTGTCTCAAGGCAATGAATACTGATTTAAGGTTGAGTTAAGACCATTTATTGAGTTAGATAATATATTTATTAAAGCAAAAAACTAAGATATATATATATATATATATATATATATATATATATATATATAAATAAAAAAAAAAAATTAGTTGTTCTTAGCCAAAACAGTATGAATTGGTTCTACCCTCTAGCTTGGGTTGTGGTAAATAAATAGAATAAAAGGTGTTGGATATGGCTCAAGCAAAAGTTGCATCATACACCTAATTTTCAGATTTAGGGGTGGAGATAAAAATTAAAAAATTAAAATACCGAACTGAATTAAAAAATTTTGATTCTTCGATATTTCAATTCGGTGTCGTTTTCTTTTTTGAAACTTCGATTTTTTAGTTTGGAATTTGATGTAAGGGTCCCAAAATTACAATGCATCGAAGAATTGATGTTTTATTAAATAAATTAAAAATATTTATTATAGTACTTAATTTATAATTTTACTTGGCCCATTTCAATTTTTATATTTAGAGTCTAAACTTAAACAGAAAAAATCTAAATAACAAAGAAGTAAACCCTAAAGACCTAAAGTCTAAACTAAACAAAACTCAATTTAATTCAAATTTGAGCAGCAACTTGGTGTTTTTACTTTCTATTTTATGATTTTATTATTTTATGTTATTACTTTGAAGTGTGAACAAAAAATTGATGTCTTACCTTTTATTGTTAGACGGTTAGTTGTTACTTTGAAGATTGAAGTGTGAAGGGAATAACAATTGTTACTTTATTATATTCTCCCTTTATTTTTATTCACACCTAAAAACCAATTTAAAAACACTGAAATAAATCGAATCGAAGTAGAAAAAATCAAACCAAATCAATCTAGTTTGGTTTGAATATGGTGTACATTTTTTTATAAATCGAATACCAAAAAACCAAATCGAAATTTGATTAAACCGACCGAAGAACCATACGTCCACCCCTTTTCAGAATGTGTGAAGAAATAACATTCATAAAAGATATGCATAAGGTAATAATATATTACTAAATTGTAATTTATTTAAGCCTCTTTGTTTAATATTGTTTCTTAAATTTGTTGTTTTTATATGATACTTAGAGACTACTTGAGATAGTAAGAATAGTTTTACCTCAAGCAAATAAAAGATATTGCACAATATGTATTGAACCCAATTGGTGAAAAAGATCAGGTAGAAGTGAGCTAAAGAAGTTGTTGTGTGGTGGCCTTCATGATCCTCATTTTTAGAGAGGGTTTGAAGAGGTTGAAAAAAAGAATTTATTGAACAAATATTCTCCCAAAACATGATGCAAAGCTTATCTAGATGTAATGTGCAAAAATCAGGTTGTGGATAATAGCTCTAACAAAGTCTTTTAGTGCTTAAATACTTGAAGCAAGATACAAGCAAATTATTGAAATGTTGAAAGATATAAGGGTTGAAATAGAAAAAGATAATTGTGAGGAAGTGGAAAGTTGATGTTTTTAGTCCCAAAAGTTACTTTCTAAACTTGTATTTTTGCTAGACATCTTTGCCAGATTAACTGAAGTATGACAAATTTATGGTTTGAACAAACATCAACAGAGTACTAGTGACTTAAGTTCCAAAATTATGGTACTAGTGTTTTGTAATTGACATATTTACTATTATATGAAAGTACAATTTTAATGTTGACTTGCAATTTTCCTTTAATAGTTTTGGGTCATGTTAATTCATTTCAAATTAGTTCTATACTGCAAAGAGAAACCAAATACGCAACTTCAAATATTTCATCTCAAATATACAAAATTCAATAGTTATAATTGAAAAATACCATCAAATTATTAATTCTTACAAAATTCAATTCAAAAGATATGATTCTCCTATCAAAGTACTCAATCAAAAATTCATTGCAATTTTAAATAAGTTCTAACAAAATCTAATTCAAAAAATAAAATTCTCTAATCAAATATTCATTGCGATTAAACTAACACTTTGAAAATTCCATACAAGAACATATCTTCCTTACACTTGAAAACTGCAACCAAGAAAAAACTGTACACTTACACAAAACTATATCACTTGAAAATTGCAAGAACAAATACCACAAACACAACAAATAACAATATAAACAACATCTTCCACTTCAACAGTGTCACTTTCAAATTTCTTGATTTGTTCACGTCGAAGTAGTTTATATTCTCTAACTTCTTCAATTTCTCTTTAAGTTGTAGTTTATATTCTCTAACTTCTTCAATTTCTCTTTAAGTTGTAGTTTATATTCTCTAACTTCTTCAATTTCTCTTTAAGTTGTCTCTTTCAATCTTAACCACATTCAACGACTGTCTCAAATTCTTTATTTTCACCGGTAACAACTTTCAGTTTAGACTTCAATAAATATATTTCGACAAATTTTTTTTTTTTGAAAAACTATCTGTCCATTTTCAAAATTCACAATTTTCAATCTAATTCATAATAATAGAGAAGAATTTAGAAACATATTAATACAAACATAAATCATATGAAATTGGCTTTTAGTGAAAAACGTACCTTAGGTTTAGAGCATCTAAATATCTATAAATTTTTCTTCCAGTGTTCAATGGAGTGCTTGAAGTGAAACAACAACCAATTTCACCATAAAAACAAGTGATCATCATCGAGTTACAAATTGAATCACAACTAGTTTCAGACATGCTACAAGGTCTGATTTAGTGATTAAGATGGCTGAAATCACAATTAAGATCGCAGAAGCAAAAATTACAAAAGAATCCTTGAAGAACACCACCAAGCTAAGGTTTGTCTGTCGACTGTCGCAAGAGAGGAAAGAATTCAAACTATTTTGATTTGTTTGGTATATTATTAGGTGTTAGTAATGGGTGGATTAGAGGTTATTTGAGCTATCTTTTTAATTCGAGGTGAATATTCTTTATAGATTTAAATTTAGTGAATATTTCAAATAAATACATATGATTATGCCACATATCTCACCATTAAAATGAATGACACAAATGATCTACTTTTTAGATATAAAGACACTAGTATCCAAATAGTATGACAAATGATATCCGCATACCATTTTTGATAGTGTAGGAATTATTTTTTTTCTTGATTAAAAAAAGACAAATATATTTCTGAACTATCATAGATGTTATGCAGATAACCTCCGTCATACTTTTAGGACATATGTTTCCCTGCCGTTCAAAAACTAGAGCCTATATACCCTTTATATTAACGGACATACACGTATCATAATTTTATCACTGATCCAATATCGGAGCGATGAATAAGATTGCGTCACGTGTCCCTGTTTAATCTTCAGTTAAAGTGAAGGACAGATCACTCTAGTTTTTAAATATCATGGGCTCAAATATCCCAAATGTGTGACACATGATATTTACTTACCATTTACGATATTTCAAACTATATTTATCCTTTTCGTATTAAAAAATAATAAATCCTTCCTTTTTCCCTTAAGAAATTGTAGAACATATTTCTTACTCTCCAAGACAGTTGCTAATACTAATATACTTATAGTCTCCCTTTTTCTTCTTTTATTTTTTCCTTTATTCTCACTAGGGCTTTTCTCTTTCATTTTTCAATTTCTCTCCTCCTTCGATCTCTCAGCTTTACCCTAAGATGGACAAATCGTCGCTCGATGTGGAGCAGCCACACTCCATGGGAACCACCATCATCGGCGTCACTTACAACGGTGGCGTTGTTCTCGGCGCCGACTCCCGTACCAGCACTGGTAATTCCTTTTTGATTTCCTTGTTAAGTGTTTGATTTATTTTTTTCAAATTTTTGTAATGTCGAAGTGAAGAATTGAATAGCTGAAAATAAAGTATCTGATTGATTGATTTGTTTTTTCAATTTCATAATGTTGTAATGTGAATACTGAAAATAGAGAGCATTTGATTTACTTTTCAATAGTACTGTCTTGATGAGAAGAGTTTTCTTAACAATTAAGTTTTTGTTTTTGTATATGGTTTATTATGAGGATTTGTGAAAATAAAGCCTTTTTATATGGATTATCTGAGAGAGATCAATTTTATTTGTGAAAAATGTAGTAGTAATTTTAGTTTGTGTAATCTAAGAGCTGCATTTTGTTGTTGTTCTTTTTTTTTTGGAAATTTAGGAATGTATGTGGCAAATAGGGCTTCAGATAAGATCACTCAGCTCACTGACAATGTGTATGTTTGTCGCTCTGGATCGGTATGCTACTTTTGCTCTCTCTTTATTTTGGAACCCTGGAACTGCTGTCTGTGCTGTGGCATTATCAGTCCCTTTTCCCCTTTGTCTCCACAAGGGATTTTTTTTATTTGGTTCAAGTATTGACATTTTAGTTTTGTAGATAAAAGCAAGTCATGAAGTTAAGGATTTATGGGTTTAGTATCTCCCTTTTTTTTCTTCATTTTTATGTTTTAGGAAGGGGTTATAATTTGGCTGAAATTTGTCAGTAATGAATTCAAAACTCTATTTAAATAAATAGCATGTTATCTGCTCTGCAATGATTGACAAATAGAACATAGAATAACCGAAATGCTAACTATGCCAGGAGATATTAGAACTGAAATAGAAATGACACGGCTAAAAAATTCTTTGAGTTAGCAATGGCGAAACAACTTTCAATTTTGAACTTTTTTTGTATCAGCAATGGTGAAACACTTTTCGTGCAATTCCAATACTTAAAAATCTTTCGGAGGCTTGCTCTTCCTCAAAAAGAATTAAATCTCTTATGGGCTTAGTTAAATTCACAGGGCAATTGTGTATTGTCATTGTGTGTCCACTTAACGTGGTATGTTGCAAGGATAGAGTGATCTGAATTTTATCAAATAGCAAATGGAAATATTCATTTCTCTCTCTCTCTCTGTATCTTATCTATTTATGAGTCACTGAACATCTCTTTACTTTTCCTATTAAGGTAAAGTAATTTACCTAATGAAGAGAGGAAAAATGTCCAGTATACAAGCGGTTACCAAAAAGTAGAGAACCTGGAAATAACTGAACATCCTTTTGCTTGCTTATCTTTCTATGGTTTTTGGAAATCATGCTCATATTATGAAAGCTAAGTCAGTATTAAAAGCTTGAATATTTCAGATGTTCAATCAATCAATCAACTGGGCTTTATCCAAAACTACTTGGAGTTTGCTATATCAATTGATCCTCGGTTTCCATTCTGGTTTGTCTTACTAGAGAAAAATATACTGAACTTTATGTGACATTGGGACCTACTAACATGGTTTCATTAGCAACTAGTAGCAGAAGTTATAAGTTTTTCCGTTGTCTTGCATATTACTATTGCATCCACTCTCTCCGAGGCATGATAAGAGAACTCGGTTTAATAAAAAGTTAGATGCCATTTGTCACTTTCTGATGAATTTTATACCACTGGTACTACTTGATACATAATTATAGAACATCTTTAACATAGTGATGCCAAACATGTCTAAAATAAGATGGATAAGGATGACTCGCAAACCCTCTATTGGATGATTCACAGTTTGAAAATGTCATGTATGCTGTTCCTGTAGTTTTCTTGTATGCATACTTGATATCTGTAGATTCCGCATCCATGGATGAAAATAATTGGTTGAGGCTTGTTAATTGACTGTTTAATAGGGCTGAAAATGGAAGTAAAACATGTATTGAATTTGTTTATTTAGTTACTGAGTTTGTCCCAAGTGCTTTAGGGTTGCTTTTAAAATGTTAAGCTTTAAGTTTCCTGGGTAAACCATGTTTCTTTTGTGGTCAGACAAGTATTGAGGTACAATTTTTCTTTTTTGCTCCTCCCCTTTCTCACATTGAGTGGGGCTACAGTGGTAAAAGAGCACTCGTCGTAGATGTAGTTCATTATCCAATTTGATTAAAAAAACATATGATGCAACCTCTGTATAAATGTCTAGATTATTAGATACCTGGGCACGCATATCAATTTGCATGTAAAATTGTTTCTTTTTTTTCATTTAGCACAATTTTTTACTTTCTAATATTGTAAGGAATTTGATTT